>CAWUFW010003355.1:65000-457500 GCA_963921515.1 Calotriton arnoldi
GCCGGGGCATGGGGGACCGGAGGCCCAGGGCCCCAGCTGGGCCCCAGCCATGGGGGCTGCGAGGGGGAGCTGACGGGCCCTCCGACCCGGGGCCCGCAGACACCTCGACAAGCATGCGAAGCGGGGAGGTCTGCACGGGACCGACGGACCCCCCGGCCCGGGCCCTTGGCATAGAGGCAAGGGCCCGGGCCTGGAGCACACGACCCGGGGCCCGGAGGGGCTCCTGGACCCAGCCGGGGCCCCTGGACACAGCCGGGGCCCCCGGGCCCAGAGGCGCAGGGGAAGCCTCCCTGGGACCACGGGACCCCCGTCCCGGGCACCCTGCCACGCGGCAGGACTGAGGACGGAGCCCAGGGTGGGGAGGCCGCCCTCCCCGGGGCCCTCAGGGGCCCCGGACGGAGCTCCTGAACCCAGCCAAGCGAGGGGGCTCCCCGGGCACAACGGAACCCCGTCTCGGACCTTTGGCATAGCGTCATGCCGGGGGACAGGGCCCAGGCCTGGAGCACCTGACCCGGGGCCCGGAGGGGCCCCTGGACCCAGCTGGGCCCCTGGACCCAGCCGGGGCTCCCGGGCCCAGAGGCGCAGGGGAAGCCTCCCCGGGACCACGGGACTCCGTCCCGGGCACCCTGCCACGCGGCAGGACTGAGGACGGAGCCCGGGGTGGGGAGGCCACCCTCCCCCGGGCCCTCAGGGGCCCCGGACGGAGCTCCTGAACCCAGCCAAGCGAGGGGGGCTCCCCTGGCACGACGGAAGCCCGTCTCGGACCTTTGGCATAGCTGCAGGCCGGGGGACGGGGCCCAGGGCTGGAGCACCCGACCCGGGGCACGGAGGGGCCCCTGGTCCCAGCCGGGGCTCCCGGGCCCAAAGGCGCAGGGGAAGCCTCCCCGGGCCCACGGGACCCTGTCCCGGTCACCCTGCCACGCGGCAGGACCGAGGACGGAGCCCAGGGTGGGGAGGCCGCCCTCCCCAGGGCCCCTGGGAGCCCCTGAACCCAGCCGAGCAGGGGAGGCTCCCCGGGCCCACAGGACCCCGTCCCGGGCATCCTGCCACACGGCTGGCCCGGGGACGGACCCCAGGCTGGGGCAGCATCCTGGCCTGTCCAGCTGAGGACCGCTAGGCCGAGAGGGGTTCCGGCGTGCCCTGTCCCTAGTAATCCGGAGGAAGGCCACCCTCCTTTCTGGTAACCCGTGTGCATCGCGAGACTGAGGGGACCCTGGGAACGGATGCACCCGACGTCCTGGAGCCCTGGCTGGGATTGGGGAGGCAAATGAGCCCTCATCGGGACTTCCAGGCCGATTGGAAAGCATTGCGTGCGACCAGATGGCTGAGGGGATAGGAGCGACCAGATGGCCGGGACCGAAAGGACGCCCATCTGCCCACCCCCGAGCCTTTGCGGTAGGGCTCCCGCCTGCCCTTGCAGGGTTCGGGGCTCCGCTTCCCGGGTGCTCGGGGACCCCGGCCGGGCCTTAGGCACGGGGAGGCCAGCCGGAGCTCTCGGGCCCGCACGCCCGGGGGAGGACTGCCCAGGACCCGTGGAGCCCGTCCTGGGCACTTTGCCACACCGCGGGCCGGAGGAGGGAGCCCCGGATGCCTTGGGAGGTGTTGTCCGGGCATAGCCCATCTGGTCCCCGGCAGAGTACCGCCAGCCCGGGAGGGGTGTCCCGGCATACCCTGCCCCTAGTAATCCGGAGGAAGGCTACCCCGCTTTCTGGGAATCCGTGCGCACCGCAAGGCTCAGGGGACCCTGGGCGCGAACATGCCCGACCTCCTGGAGCCCTGGCTGGGGTCCGGGAGGCAAATGAGCCCTCATCGGGACTTCCAGGGCAGCCCGGCCATCTGGTCGCCCCATTGGAAAGCATTGCGTGCGACCAGATGGCTGGGGTCGAAAGGACTCCCATCTGCCCGCCCCGAGCAGAGCAGAGCCGAGCCGAGCCTTCACGGTAGGGCTCCCGCCTGCCCACGCAGGGCTCAGGGGCTCCGCGTCCCGGGGGGCTCGGGGACCCCGGCTGGGCCTCAGGCACGGGGAGGACCATGGGAGCTCTCGGGCCCGGGCGCCCGGGGAGGACTGCCCGGGACCCATGGAGCCCGTCCCGGGCACCTTGCCACACCGTGGGCCGGAGGAGGGAGCCCCGGATGCCTCGGGAGGTGTTGTCCGGGCATAGCCCATCTGGTCCCCGGCAGAGTACCGCCAGCCCGGGAGGGGTGTCCCGGCATACCCTGCCCCTAGTAATCCGGAGGAAGGCTACCCCGCTTTCTGGGAATCCGTGCGCACCGCAAGGCTCAGGGGACCCTGGGCGCGAACATGCCCGACCTCCTGGAGCCCTGGCTGGGGTCCGGGAGGCAAATGAGCCCTCATCGGGACTTCCAGGGCAGCCCGGCCATCTGGTCGCCCCATTGGAAAGCATTGCGTGCGACCAGATGGCCGAGGGGAGAGGTGCGACCAGATGGCCGGGACCGAAAGGACTGCCATCTGCCCGCCCTGAGCCGAGCCATAGCGGTAGGGCTCCCGCATGCCCTTGCAGGTCTCCGGGGCTCTGCACCAGGGACCCTTGTCCCGGGCAGATGGACACTTGGCAGGCGGCAGGACGGGGGCTCCCAAACCCCAGGCCCTGACCGAAACGCAGTCCCCGGGGCCGGTCCGTGCTTCTCATCCCAGCCAGGCCGGGGAGATCGGGGAGCCTGCCCAGGCACGAGGGACCCCTGTCCCGGGCACCCGGACCCTCAGGACGTGCGCTCGTTTTCCACACATTTTTTCCAAAGTTCTGCGTAGTGGCGCTACGCCAACTACGCCCAGCCCTAGTTAAAATAAGAAAATGCCAACTTTCTAAAAGTGGTATTTTCAGACCTGCAATTTAAAAACTAACTTCACTAAAAGATGTGTTTTTGAATTGTGAGTCCAGAGACACCAAACTTACTCTTCCTATCTTTTCTCAATTGGAAGTTACACTTGTAAAGTGTTACAAGGCAGCTCCAATGATAACATAGGGGAAAGATAGGCCCTTGCTGTAGTGAAAACAAATTTAGTAGGTTTTTACTACCGACATTTAAAACTTCACAGTGCATGTCCTACCTTTTAAATACACTGCACCCTGCCCATGGAGCTACCTTGTGCCGACCCTCGGGGTGACTTATATGTAATAAAAGGGAAGGTTTGAGCCTGGCAAGTAAGTGTACTTGCCAGGTCAAAATGGCAGTTTAAAACTGCCCACACAGGCTCCGCAGTGGCAGGCCTGGGACAAGTTTGAAGAGGTACTCATGTGTGTGTAAAATCAGTGCCGCAGGCCCACTAGTAGCATTTAATTTATAGGCCCTGGACACATGTAATGTACTGTACTATGGACTTATTAGTAAATCAAATATACCAATCATGGAGAAACCAGATGCCATTACATTGTAGATGCAGCGCACATGCACTCTGGCACTGGTCAACACTGAAAAAGTGCCCAGAGTCCAAAAAACAGCAAAAATTAAGTTCAGTACACAGTCAAAACAGGAGGTCAGAAGGCTAAAAGTCAGGGGAAACCACACCAAAAGATGACAGGTGCAACACTGACCATGAGCGAAAGGAAGTTTTTCCTGAGTTAGTCAAAGGCGAAATGCTGCCAGAAAACAGCTGGAAGTGCAGCGTGAGCCGCTTAAGTGATGGCGAGGTGACATTACCGTCATCTACACTACTTCTGTACCGTGGACTGCTGCGGAGAACGTAAATGTCATGTCCTCACACTCTGGGCAGGTAATCTTACTTCTTCCTGCACCAGAGGGATTCCCTGTGAATGCTGCCATCTTGGAATAAAAGGGAACAACTTTCTTTGGAGCCTCAGCTCCATGTTTTGCACGCTGCCATCACTGAAATTAAGGAGGAAAGCAGCCGAGCCTGAAGGTCCCAGCTGCTCTCCGTTTGATCACACTCAGGGGCTTACCTCAGCCCCCGGACACAGATATCCACAGGAGGGTAGCAGAGGAAAGGGGAGGGGAGAATTTACCCTCTCTTGCATCTCTCCTGCTGAAGGAGACTCGCCATTTAGGCACCCTATATTCTGCTGTTAATGGCCACTTCTTTACAGCAAAGCGTCAAAGATATGGCAAGTACAAAAAAATAAAACAATAAAAAACAAAATACTCTCCCGTTTCAGAGAGGCATCTTGTTGAAGTGCCCTCTCTGGTGCCAGCAGAAGTGAGGGTCAGGACTGAGCCGTGCGCCTTGATACAATAGGTAAGACTGGAATGATATGCTGGTGGTATTTAAAGATTTCTGTGAAACTAGATTTTTGGGGGGCAAGGTACAGAATCAAGTGCTTGCCCGAGGCCGTAGATTAATACATCCTTCGGGGCTTGCAACATCAATGTGCCTTGAAGTTACTAGTGCTGGTACCGCGGCACGCAGTGAAGGAAAGAAACTAATGATGGCATAAACCTCAATTCTTTTCTCCTAACTTAACTTTTCCTCATTTGTTTTCCCTCGTCTGTTTTAAATATGATATTTCCACCCCACTCACAAAAGTGCTCTTCAATAAATAGAATAGCTAAACGGCCACCAAAAATACTGAAAAACTTTAGTAATACTAAGCAGGTCCAAAGTGAAGAATAAAAATTTAAAAAACGTGTACCTACGATAGAGTTACAACACGATGTAAGCACTGGCTTTGATTTTATTTGAAATTGACGTTAACGCAAATATATTCTATAGATTTAATTTCTCTATAGCAGTGACATGTCAACTGTTCATCTCTATTGGCAGTGCAGTTGACGCACAAGTGTGATGTCTCCTCGGTGTGACTCAACGCTTTGGCGCCACAACAAAGGTATAAAGCGTTATACAGATGCAACTACAATACGCATACATAAAAGCAAATACAATACAGAACAATGCAGTACAATACAACAGCATCATACTCAGATGAATTTTGACTTCTTACTGTGATTTAAAAATATTGCAAGTCGTCAGCTCTGGACGGCTCACTCCGGGAGGCAGGGTGACTCATCCACGCACGCGTTCATAAATCCACCGCCATTTAGTGTATGCATATACCTCGTTTAAAATGTCACATTTGATTAGTGTGTAGACATGATTTCGATTTGCAGCTCGCGCTTCCCATTAGCCAAAATACAAACAGCACAATTGAGACATCAACGACGAAATGAAAAAAAGAAACTCAGTAATGAGGGGAAGCCTCTTCCACCCAGCTTTATTGCAGTATATGGTCAAATGTCCGCAGTTACTTTTAGTCTCAAAATTGGGAGCACGAAGCCAGGCTTTTGCAGATGTCCTTCGCATTGTTCAGCAGTTAAAGTGGTTTTCCCAACAGGACGTGTTGGGATATTGGGGGATTAGAGAGAGCCGGTGCTGGTGCGTTCGACAAGCAAGGCCCATGCCAATAAAGGCGAGCGGGGGGACTTGCTCTATGTGCAGAGAATAAACATCACAAAATGACACAGCCAAGGCTTTCTTTGTTAGCTGTAAATTACACTAATCGCGGATTAAGAGATTAATATACATTTCCTATAAAACTCTCCTAGATATATTCCTAGAGCAGATGCATAAAAGTGAAAGATGCACGTGTATGAAAATGCTACACACGTTGCTTTTTCGAAGCATCTTACTTCATAGGAATTACTCCTCTCTGGTAGATCTCTCGAAGATCTTAAATTGTATGACATTTTCAGTGTCAGACATAGGCAAGAGTGTTCAGAGACTCATAAAGATTTCTGAAAAACAATATACACTTGAAGGCATTGGGAATAGAAGCTATGCTGTGTGTGTGTGTGTATATATATATAGTTATAGATAGGACCTCGTTTCTATTAAAAAAGCGTTTTTTCTTTTGCCAATATCTATGGCGCCGTTTGACGAATCTTCGCGAAATGTTCAAAACTATTGGTTCGCTTAGGTCAGTTCCTGTCTTTAAAGGTTCGGGGTGATTCGTCGAGCGGGAGTCGAGAAAAAAGGGGGGGCCCAAAACGTGTTTTCTCCATGTTAATTTACATAGGAAACTTTAGACAAAGCTACAGCCCGAACTGCAGAACGGAATTACACCAAATTTGGCGAAAAGGTAGCTCTTGGTTCAGAAAGTGACCTCTTTATACACTTCACTTGCCTCTTTCTGCACCTCTGTTGCTTCTTTCTGCACCCCTCTTGCCTCTTTCTGCACCTCTGTTTCTTCTTTCTGAACCTCTCCTGCCTGTTTCTGCACCTCTCTTGCCTCTTTTTACACTTCTCTTGCCTCTTTCTGCACCTTTGTTGCTTCTTTCTGTACCCCTCTTGCCTCTTTCTGCACCCCTCTTCCCTCTTTCTGTACTTCTCTTGCCTCAGTCTGCCCACCTGTTCCCTCTTTCTGCACCCCTCTTGCCTCTTTTTGCACCTCTGTTGGTTCTTTCTGCACTGCTCTTGGTTCTTTCTGCACCTCTTTTGCAAATTTCTGCATCCCTCTTGCCTATTTCTGCACCCCTCTTCTCTCTTTGTCCACCTCTCTTGCTTCTTTCTGCACTTCTCTTGCTTCTTTCTGCACTTCTCTTGCTTCTTTCTGCACTGCTCTTGCTTCTTTCTGCAACTCTCTTGCTTCTTTCTGCAACTCTCTTGCGCATTTCTGTATCCCTCTTGCCTCTTTCTGTTGGTTCTTTCTGCACTGCTCTTGGTTCTTTCTGCACCTCTCCTGCCTCATTCTGCACCTCTCTTGCCTTTTTCTGCAGTTCTCTTGCCTCTTTCTGCACCTCTTTTTCTTAGTTCTGCACTTCACTTGCCTCTTTCTGTACTCTCTTGCTTCTTTCTGCATCTCTGTCCCGAATTTCTGCATCCCTCTTGCCTCTTTTTGCACCCCTCTTCCCTCTTTCTGCACCTCTCTTGCCTCAGTGTGCCCACCTGTTTCCTCTTTCTGCACCTCTTTTGCAGTTCTCTTGCCTCCTTCTGCACCTCTCTTGCCTCACATATTACATCACTCATGACATGGTCAGTGACATCACTGATGATATCTCAAATGACATCACTGATGACATCACTGATGACATCATTCACGTGATCATCTGCTGCACCTCCTCACACCCTAATATAATCTTTGATACACCCACTCTAAAATACAGACTACCAATATCGAAACCATAGACAGACCAATAGCAGTTAGTACATACCCGCTCAGTGGTTCATACGTCTACACACACATCCACTCACTAACCCATACAGTCACTCATACATGCAATCATTCATCAATATAGCCACTGATATATCCACTCATACACCCATATAGACACTCACAAACTGCCACTCACCCAAAGAGTTACTCAAACACCTAGTCAGTCACCCAAAGAATGAATTACACTGCCATTTACTCACCTATACAGTTATACACACACACCACCTCACTTATTCATACGGATAGTACCATATACGTACTATCTTCAACAATTACTGACATAAGCACACACTTATCCATGCAGCCACTGTCACAATGTCTCACTGTCACATATACTCACTTATATACTCCAACACTCACATATACTGCCTTTCACATATGTAGTTACTTACACATATACCACTGAGACATCCATTCACTCACCAACACAGCTATACGTACACTCACTCACCCATAGAGTCCCTAGCACACGCACTCATAAACCCATACACCCAGTGAATCACCCACTCACACATCCATGTAGGGAGTCACACACCCCCCACCCACCCACCCACCCACCCAGACACTCGGGCACCATACAGGTACTCAGACAACCAATCCTTAACCCATATAGACACTAATGTAGCTACTCACCAACCCATGCAGCCACTTACACACCAACTGACAGGCTGATACAGACATTCACACAGATTAATCATTCACCCATGCAGTCACTAAGACACGTTTAATCACTCATACAGTCAGTCACGCACCCAATAAATCATCCATTCAGACACTCATACACCCACTCATTCTTCAATACACCTTGGCATATATATATATACAATTTTTGAATTTTTTTAGAAACACTCAGTCACTGGATGATGTAATCAGTGATGTCATTTGAGATGTCATCAGTGATGTCACTGACCATGTCATGAGTGATGTAATATGTGACATCATCAGCAGTGCATTGCGGGGGCGCGAGTTATAGTTAGCTATAACTATAGCTAACTATAGTTAGCTCTACTAACTATAACAGCCGAATTTCTCTGGTTTTATACGAGTGAAATGTTCAACTAACTATAATGTCCCTGAAACCTGTGGCTTTTTCAGTGAATTTCTAAGGTTTTTTAAATGCTAATCCCTAACTATAACGTCCCTGAATATATATATATATACACACACAGATGTATGTATATACAGATATATGTATTCTATATAAGTCGAGACTCTAGTTAAGGTTAGTAACTCACTTCATTGAAATCTTATTTAAATACCCTTAATAACGCTGTCAATCTGCTCCAACGTTGGACAAAAACTATAATTGAGGGCAAAACTGTTTTTCAGTTCCCAATGTAATAGGTTTTTCTATAGGAACATTTTTGGTCAGGTGTAACTTTGAAACTGCTGAACAGATGGCCTTGCTCTAGGGCACTGGAAAATGATTTGCTCCCTCCAGAGCCTTGACTAAGGGGCAAGAAAGAGAGAAAGACCCTCCCTCTCCCCACATTGCCCAACTATGGAGAGTGCTCAACAATCACTCCTCTTGCCTTTCCCAAGGAGGAGTGAAATTAGCCCTTGCCCCCACATGCATTACCCTGCATTGCCCATGTGTTGGGAGCTCTTAACTCAGACCCCTCTCACCTTGCCAAAAGGCAAGAGGGAAATTACCTTGGTATGTGAACATAATACTTAGAGCTCATTGAAAAGAGGGTGAAGTGTTTGATTTTGATCAAGACTGGCATTCAAAGTAAGTGGTAAAATGTTACTTTCAAACCTCACGCACAATCATGAACTGAAGCTCTGTGCATGTGGAGAACTGTGCAGTGGTGCGCACAATTAAGAATTGACGCTCTGTGTGTCTGAAGTACTGTGTAGTGCTGCAGCTTTCAAGCAAATTGACATGTCACACACCTATCTGCGGGTTCACGCAACATTTCGGCCATCTTGCTTTGGCCAAAGCATGTTGGTGCACCTGCATGTGCCATTTATTCATGGCAAAAGATGCTGTTATAAACTGTATTGACTATTTCAACAAGGAGACACACTCAGCAATACACATAGGAGTGACTCAATGGATCAACAACAGGTATATTATCAAGGACAGATGGAGATTTCCATCACTAAGCAAGGATGGGGGTATTTAGGCATCACATCTTGTGGAGAAATTCATACTTTTTAACTAGCCATCGTTTAACACTGGGAACTCTTTACCCCATGAATATGTGTTAACTACACTTCCAGTTGGAAGTTACATGTTTATACAATTGATAATCTCATCAATTTTATGATCTTAAAGTGTATGTTTCTCAGTTATACTTAGTATTTCAACCTTGTGTTGCAATGACTACTAAAAATATGTCACAACCACCTACATTTATATCTGAGAAAGGTGATCCGTTGTTGCCTTGGGGCCAAGGGAGAAAACTATTTGACTCGTATCTTGTTGCTCTATGTGACGAAAAATCTTCATTCTCGAAGCAAGCAGTTTTTCTTCAGAATGTACGAGTAGAACAGAAAAATATTTATGACAGCCTTGATGCGAACCCATTAGGAAACACTCAAGGGTAACCAAGTGACATATTTGTAAATGTCACAATGCTACAAAAACATTTTGGGACACGTATTAACATTGAGTTGGAAAGGCATACATTTTTTTTTCTAGAATACAAGGAAGAGCAGTCAAAGTTGGAAATTATGTAGCATCTTTTAAAAACATTAGCGTGATCTTGTGAATTTGGTACTCTCAATGATTCTTTAATAAGAGACCCGTAAGTCAGATGTACCAATAATGTTTGACTTGGCCCTTTTTTTCAGGTTATCCCCAAACTTTCTGCCTTCACCCCTCCTATTTTCTGAATTTTGTTTATATTGGCCTTGGAACTCTGTGCGCTTTACCAATGCTAACCAATACTAATGTCCCTAAAACATGGTAAAACTGTGTTACACCCAAGTGGCACATTTAATTTACTTATAGGTCCCTAGTAAAGTGGTACTACATAGGCCCAGTGCCAGTAAATTAAATGCTACTAGTGGGCCTGCAGCTTTTATTGTGCCACCCTCTAAAGTACCATGTCACATGCCTTGTCACGGGTAGGGTAGACGCTAAACAGCCCATAGAGAGGGTGCAGTGTATTTAAAATGTTGAGCATGTATTTTTAAGTTCTACATGTGCTGGTAGTGAAAAACTCCCAAATTCGTTTTTCACTTCTGTGAAGTTTCCTTATTACATTTAATAAGTAATAACTTTTGTTTGTGACCAGGTAGAAATGTAATGTTTGGTCTTAAAAGAAATCTGACATAAAATCATCTTTAGTGGTAAAGTGGGTTTTTAAGTCACAATTCTGAAAACGCCACTTTTAGAATGTTGGTATTTTCTTTTCCTAACCATTTGGTGCCTACAACCTGTGTCGCATAACTGAAAACAGTTGGCAATTCGCCTTTGTGTATTCTTCCCAGACAGCAAGTTAAAGGGGTACTAGGTGTTGGCAGGATGGGCCCTCCTGCCAGAATGGGATGGTGGAGCTGTTCCCTTCCCCAGTTACATTTCAAAGGAGCTGTCTCAGTACACTCACAAAGTACTTCACACCAGTCCTTTATCACCCTAGACCTCTTAAAGCTTCCATAGGGAGGAAGGAAATTCCAGAACCATCTGTGAGGAAAAACTCCAGAAGTTTCTTCCACTTCAAAGCTGGCATACGGTATCAATCAATCAATCAGGGTGATTGTAAGCGCGCTACTCACCCGTGAGGGTCTCAAGGCGCTGGGGGGGGAGTCAGGGGGGATGGGCAGCTCCGCTCAGTCAAAGAGCCAGGTCTTGAGTGCCTTCCTGAAGATGTTCAGGGAGGGGGCGCGTCTGATGTCGATCGTGAGCTCGTTCCAGGTCTTGGCCACGATGTAGGAGAAGGCTCTTCCACCTGGTCTGGTTCTGCGGATGCGTGGGGTTTCGGCGAGGTCGGTGGATCGGAGGTTTCTCCTGGGTACGAGAAAGGAAATTCTCTTGTTGAGGTATTGGGGTCCAGTGTTGTGGAGGCATTTGTAGGTGTGGGTAAGTATCTTGAAGGTAACTCTCTTCTCGACGGGGAGCCAGTGGAGGTTCTGCAGGTGTTGGGTGATGTGTTCGTGTCGAGGGATGCCGAGGACCAGCCTGGCTGCGGTGTTCTGTATGGTCTGGAGTTTGTGGAGCAGGGACTTGTTGATCCCGGCGTAGAGGGCGTTTCCGTAGTCTAGTCTGCTGGTTATGAGTGCGTGGGTGACGGTCTTTCTTAATTCGGGGGGGATCCATTTGAAGGTCTTTTGGAGGATGCGGAGGGTGTTGAAGCAGCTGGAGGTGACGGCGATGATATGTCGGGCCATGGAGAGGGAGGAGTTGAGTACGATACAGAGGTTTTGGGCGTGGTCCGTAGGGGTGGGAGGGCTGTCGAGGGTGCTGGGCCACCAGGTATTGTCCCATGCTGAGGGGGAGGGTCCGAGGACGAGGACCTCTGTCTTCTCCGAGTTGAGTTTCAGGCAGCTGCTGCTCATCCAGGATGCGACGTCCTTCATACCTTCCTGGAAACTGAGACTGGTGGTGATGGGGTCCTTGATGAGGGAGAGGATGAGCTAGGTGTTGTTGGCGTAGGATACGATGCTGAGTCCGTGCTGTCTGACGATGGTGGCGAGGGGGCCATGTAGATGTTGAAGAACGTGGGGCTGAGCGACGATCCTTGGGGTACTCCGCAGTTCATTTCCGTGGGTTCGGGGAGGAAGGGTGGCATTCTGATTTGTTGGGTTCTGCCGGTGAGGAAGGAGTGGATCCATCGAGGGCGGTTCCCTGTATGCCGGCGTCATGGAGTCTGGTGGTGAGTGTGCAGTGGGAGACGGTGTTGAACGCTGCAGAGAGGTCAAGTAGGATCAGGGCCGCGGTGTGTCCTAAGGTATAAAAATAGACCCTCGTACCCACTCTTCAGTTCACTCCTAGTCTTGCGGATAACCCTTGAAAGACTGCCTTGTACTCCAGAGGACTACCGTGCTGCTTCACGCCGGCTTTGTACCTCAGAGGACTGCCCTGCTGCTTGAGGTCTGCATTGCTGCTCAATCCAAGGACTTCCAGAGTGATTCCAAAAGTAAGGCAGGCGGCTGACCTCCTGTTCTGAGCTACAGGAATATAACAAGCTCCAGAGGCCTCCCTGTAACAGCCCAGCTGACCTGCTCCACTGGACCTGCAAATGGACCTACCCAACCCCTGCTACCCTGTGCTGGAGTGAGTTTCGGATTCCCAAGACGTACCTCCCAAGGTATTGGACCCTGGGCTCAGGGGAGGGTGGTGCAGGCCTAGCCGGGATCTTGAGGGCCCCTGGCTGAGTGTGGTAGTACCACCCTGAAGGCAGGTGGGGCCTATCTTAAGTGAAGGGACCCTGCACTTCAGAAGGGGGTGGTGCAGGCCATCCAGGGATCATGAGGGTCCCTGGACGGTCTCCCAAGACGCTGCAGGGAGACCAAGGAGGGCTCTGAGAGGTGGGCCTGGGTGTAGCTGACTCAGGGCCCACGGGTTCTCTAAGGGTACTCCGGGAGGAGAGCGCGCCTCTCGGAGGGAAGGGTGCATAGGCCCTGTTCTTGCAGTGGAGAACAAGGAAAGGGTCTAGGTTTCCAGGGTAGTTTCCGGGTGGAGCTACCAACGGGGGGAAAGAGCTGCAGGATGTCTGATGAGGCACCCTCAGTGTTCCTCCCTGGCACTGCCAGTGTGGTAGTGAGGCCGGTCTGAGGTCCTATCAGGGAGCCAGGCCAGGGGCCAAAGCTGCTTCTCTGTAAGGGAGAGCATGAGTGGCTGTGCTTTCTTTAGGGAAGACAGTCATCCCGAAAGGGTGGTGGCAGCTGAATGACCCCAGCGGCAGGCTGAAGGTGAGGGTCTGGAGAGGTTGCATCTTTAGGGTGCACGGACCAAGAGAGAGAGGGTACTGGTTGGAATAATCTCCGGAAGGGGGACCAGCTAGTGACCCAGTGGATGGGGTGTAGACCTATCCCCGGTGACCGCCTCAGTGCTGAGGCACTGTACCCTTGTCCAGAGGTGTGGTAAGCATAGTGTTGCATGACACAGGGCAAGGGTAGGCCTAGTTAGGCTCAGTCCATGTAGACCGTGAGTGACCTAGAGGTATCTAACCTAGAGCCAGCAGGGTTCTTAGGGGAGTCTGGGATCCCTGTAACGGGTGGAGGTCTCATGGCTGGAAGGAGTAAGTGGTCTGAGCGGATAACTGGTGAGTAGGGGGGTCTAGTCAGAACCCCTTATAACTAGTTATCGCTGACTAAGGGAAGAGTACCCATTTATGGTGGCTATTTCTTCCCCGTAGGAATCAGCTGGGCGCTGCGTGTTAGAAGGTGGTTCTGCCCATCTGAGCCAAGTGAATTTTTCGCTTTTTGAACACCTCATTTTTTAGCTTTTACTGTGGGAGAGCCTCATAAGCTGGGACTCACCCACAGTGAACTCATGATGAAACAGACTGCATGTGGATTGCACCGGTGTACCCCTTGTGAGAGGAGGCCGCTGCGCTGCAGCCAGGGTAAGGGGCACCAGACTGGTTAGATGTAGACACGTGTGCATTTGCACACGTGTTAGGGCTGCGGGGGGGAGATTCATGTTGTGCGCAGCCCAGGAGCAGGTACAGATAGAATGGTATGGCAAGAATTATGCAGAGTTGGGTGGTGACATGGAATAGGCTTTATAACTCTGAATCTGCTTTCCGCAAACTCCTAAAAACCTGTTTTTTTGGCCTTCCCTAGCACCTGTAACTCTCGGTAGTCTGCTTCCACCTCCTGATCTCCGCAATTAGCGCCGGGACACCTCCGTTGGAGGTAGCTGTGCGCTCTACAAGCTTCGAAATAAATAAATATAATGAGGGGAGACACGTGAGGGAAAGTCAGTGTGCTTTACTGTTTTCCCTATAGGAACACTCCAGTACTCTCCTATGAAGATGGGGACCACATGGGGTAGTTTCACTTCCCTGGGGCCTACAGATTCCAGACACGCACCAAAGTACACTGTAAGTGGTGTAAAAAGAAGTATTCTGCTGAGTCCAAAGCCATATCTGTACTGCTTATGGGTCATCCAGAAATGTCATATTCCTCTGACTCAGCTCATAACCAGAGCCTGGCTGGGTGTGACCTGCCAGGCTGGATTAATTACCTTCCTCCCCAAGCTGTAGCATAAGAGGCTTAGCCCTTCACTGCAAACATTCCTGGGGCGAAGGTCTCCTCTCCAGGAGGGAGAGAGGGGGGTGGAGTTGCTGGTTATCCATCAGCAGCTGTCACCCGGTGCCAGGTACTGGGTCTGCTCGGGACCATGAAGGCAGCAAGGGGGGAAGGGGTCTTTTCAGAGACCATGTGGCATGAGACCCCTGGACGATGCCATTTTGCACTATCCCAGAGACCTGTGCAGGAAGGAGGGAGCAGGGGCAGAGAGGTGATGTGTCGCTGCAGGATAGGGCAGAAGAGCCTTCCTGCCAGCCCCCTCCAAATTCTTTTAAAAGGTCTTGCACAGGAAGAGGGGCTCTCTCTGGCATGTGGTCTGCTGAGGAAGACTGGTACTGGAGCCTGGCGCCATTGGCAGTTGGAAGGAGGAACCCCCTGACTGTCCCAGGACCTTGGACTGCGCCTGTGGGGGAGTATAGGACCAGTGAGGATAAGCCTGGGCCTCTGCGCAAGGAGAGGAGAGGCCCAGGAGGAGAGCCAGGTGAAAGGCTGGCGCAGGGAGCCAGTGAAGATAGCTCAAGTTCACCCTCTTGGAGGCCAGGAGGGCGAAGGAAAGTGCTCCCGATGGCTAGGGCTGGCCATCAGGAGCAAGAGGAGGCCAAAATGGTGAAGATCGGTCCCCTGGGGGCTGAGATCTGCCCCCCAGAAGGTAGGTGACCTTTGACCTCTTAGCTGACCGATGACGAAGCATGTGGGGCTCCGCCGCCGGTCTTAGGTGTGCCCCGGGGTGGGTCAAGTCCCAGGGGCTGCCCCCAGAAGAAGAAAAAGTCGGGGAGCGCCGTCGCGCTCCCCGTGAAGGTGGGGGTGGCCAGGAGCCTACCCTGGCCCCCAACAAAGAAGAAGTCGGGGAGCGCGACAAGGTGTCCTCCGGGGGTGCCAGGAGCCCACCCTGGCCCCCGACGACAATGGAGGGCGGGGAGCGCCGTCGCGCTGCCTGCGAAGATATCTCTGTGGCCCGGGATCCCAACTCCGGGCCCCGAAGCCCGGAAGACAAGCCGGGGAGCACAGTCGTGCTCCCCGCAAAGATTGCACTGGAGCCCAGGACCCCAACTCCAGGCCCCAAAGCCCAGAAGACAAGCCGGGAAGCGCCTTCACGCTCCCCACGCAGATTGCACTTGGGCCCGGGCCCCGGCATGAAGGGAGAAGAGGAGGGAGTGCCGCCGCACTCCCCCGCAGCAGGAGGAAGGCGGGGGGAGTGCTGTCGCACTCCCCCGAGGTCGCGCTGGAGCAACAGCAGCCTCCGTGTCTGCCCAGACCTGAATTGAAATGTCGACTCCCAGGGCAGCACTCGAGGGTGCTGGCCAGTCGGGGAGCCGGCAGGAGCCGCCGGGGGTGGGCTTCCCGAGTGGCTCTCCAACGAGCCTGGAATGTGGGGTGCCCGGGTGGGACCGGGCCCCCGGAGAAGCGGCAGGAGCGGCCGGGGGTGGGCTCCCCGAGCTGCTAGAAGCTCACCTGGAAGGAAGGAGTCCGGGTGGGACCGGGTCCCCAACGAGGAGCAGACGCGGCGTGAGGCCGAAGGCCAAGGCAGCGCAGCTCTCCCGGAGCAGCGGGGGAGCCGCTGCTCTAAAATTCATGCGACTAAGGAGAAGCGCCCCATAATGCCTAGCGGGGCAGGTGGAAGCCTGCAGGAAAACCTGCGTTTTCGGCGTGTGGTGGCCCCAGGAGGATGGGACCACCGCTGATGGTGTGTAAAGGTGCAGGGGGAGCTGCAGGAGCAACGCAGACTCCCCCAGCACAAAAGATGAAAGTCCCTCCCTAAGACTCTGGGGGACTTGCAAGAAACAACCCCTCCAGGATTCAGCCATACCTTAAAATCCGCCTTTGGCTGGAACTTTTGTTTAGCATCTGAGGTTGGGTGTTTGAGACTGCACTAAAGTGTGAAGGGCTGAACTGGGGATGTCTTGAGAAGGGCATCCCCTAGAGGAGAAGAGGTGCAATTGCACAAGAGGTGCATCTACATGATGTTGTTTCTTTTGAGGGACTGGATGTCACCTGTACTCTGTAAAAGCATAAGCAAAGTGGGTTAGTTTGCTAGGCATTCCTGCTAGGGTGCCTGGTGGTATATGCTTAATCCTGTGATTATAACTGTGATGCCTTTTAATTGCAATGCATTATAAATGTTATCAGATATGATAAGTACTGTCATTCTGAGTGATGCCTAAACATGAATTCTTGCTACTGTGTAAGGTGAAGAACAACCCAGACTGTTAGCCACTAAGATGTAGCGATGTATACTGTATGGTCAGTATGAGATGCTCAGTCAGGGTTATGTGTCACCATGGCAGGTGTGCCCATTTTAAATGCTTGTTGAGATAATGGGGTGGGTCGCCACTGGGTTGGTGCCAGTGGGCAAGGCCCTCACTCCAGGTTATGGTCAACCTACTACATTAGGGGGCAAGATGATGTGCATACATGGAAGTGGTGGTACTAGACCCCACCCCCCCTGCAGGAGGGGTGGGAATGTTATGCAATGTCAAGAAGTAATTCCAACAGCTTATGTACATTTGTAAATTGATGCATAGTATTGAGTAGTGTGTGTGTGTGTAATAAATATACTCTTCCTTTTATAAAGAAAAGTATAGACTGGACAATCAATTATTGAGTGTTATTTCTGCGTACTGGTAAATGGCGATTACTAGCCCACACTACCTCCCTTGAGTAAGCCTTAGACTGCTCTGCAACACTACCCTCTGAGAGTCAAGCGCTACAATGGGGTGTTTGGTTCCCAGTGAAGGACAAATGTAGTCATGTTATTTGTGCAGGCCTCACAGATACTGCCTCGTTTTCCAACAACTACAAGTTGGCGAGACGGTAAACGGAGGAAAGGAAGGATTTTCTTTAGCATACAAGGTTGGTGAAAGCAGGAGGAAGAGAGGCCTGACCAGAGTGGAAGTGGAATATTAATTACAGCCCCTTAATGCAGCATAACTTTCAGCGGCTTTCAGAAAGCACGGTGAGGTTTGAGTTAAAGTTAGCGCCACAGATAAGGGTTAAGGTTACAGCTTTAGGTATAATTTTAATTTTGTTTTCTGAGTTACGGTAATGATTCAATTGTAGTCAAAGAGCATGAAACATTTTTTACCAACTTTATTAGCATTATTAACCAGGCCTTTTTAAAAAAAATTATAAACATTTGTCATTTCTCCTTAGCACAGTAATGGCATTTTCTACAGCTGTTTGGAAAACGTTGTTTATGTTGAGAATGAGGGCCTAATTACGAGTTTGACCGCCAAACTCGCGGTGAAGGTGAGGTGGCACCAGTGGTCTGACCGCCGTATTACCACTACAGTGGCCAGACCTCCAGGGGACCGCCGCAACCGCCAGGGATCTGCGATCCCTGGCAGTCTTGGGGCAGTCTGAGAAAGCAATATGCTTGGCAGTGGCGCTGCGGCACCGCCCATCATATTATAAGTACCCCCACCCCCAGCCTTTTCATTGCAGTGAGCTCGCCATGAAAAGGCAGGAGGTGGGGAAACAAAGGGGGCCCTACAGGGCCCCGTGCAGGGATGCATGCAGGGGGGCACGTGTTGCACCCCTTTTCCTGCACGGCATGGACTGCACAGTCCATGCCGTGTAGGAACGGGCTTTGGCATTCCCCTTGCAGTGCCTCTTCAATAGGCACTGCAGTGGGAACGCCAAAGGACTGCCCGCCAGACCACGAGAAAACTCATTATCTGGCGGGCGGCCGGTGGTGAGGTTTGGCGGTGTGGGAGCGGGGCAGTGGCATGCCGCCCCGCTCCCACACCACCAAACTCATAATCAGGCCCAAAGCCAATTTCTGCAATACAGGTACAGAACAGAGTTGCCTGCTTTGCCTCCATTACCCTAGGTTGAAATGTCTCACTCTTGGCGGAATCCTTATCTCCACCAACCAGAGGATGAAATGACGACTGTCCAGCACTCCTTTCACTTACACAGTGCTCCCGCTTTTGAAGATCCCTTTCTTGTAATGGGTCTCTGCACACCAGCCAGTTCTTTTGAAGTCCGTTCCTTTTTACTCGGCAAGGGGCACATTTTTGCAGAGGTGACTACCCAACGTCAAAGTGCACAGTTACCCTCTGCCTTCACCATTCTCTCTCTGTGATTAAATGTTCTGCACTTTGTAAGATGTCCATAATGAGAAGGACCGTCAAAAACCGCGATTCTAGTAATTAGGAGCTGATGGGATCTTATCATTCAACTCTTCAGCTTGTTCCCGGCTCACGCACACACGCCGTTCCATGTCCAAAGTTATTATTTCTAGGAATTTCTACTGAATCCTAATCCATCAGAAAACTGCTTCTGCAGCTAAAGTACCACCTAGTGGAACCTCTTTAGTGCCTTGAAGGGTTCTTCATCTTTAATTAAAGCCCCTTCATGCGCATAACCTTGTGTGACAATCAGAAGGCACTGCGAGGTCCTGTTAAGTATCCATAAATATTCATAGATCTAGTCTGTCCTTCAAGGAGGAAAAGTCATATATAAACCATGCATCAAGCAGTGCTGAGCAATAAGTGACCAACCGCTTCCGGCATTGACAGATACAGTGTTAACAGTTTCTAATTCAGAAATCTGAAAATGTATGAATAACAAATTGCACAAACTCAGCCACATATGCGAGCAATGCAAACACGTTCCTGCAATGCATTAAAATAATATTTTTGTAATAATTCTACCATAACGAAATTTCAAATGTAAATCTGGTTTGAAAGTACATCAAGCATCCTCGCTTTATGTTAAAAAAAAGTTGAGTAAATTAGTTGATCGACAGAATAGTGTGTCCACATTAGAATCTGTAAAGTGAGCATTGATACATATGTCCACCTCACATGCCTGGGAGAAGACCATACTTTAAAAGTATTTTAGGACTTGCAAAAATACGCGAAATATCTCCCTATGACAACGTGGATGAGCAGCACCTCGAATTCAGTCTTCTAAGCAACACTGAATATGATTGCAAAAAACTTCTCAGCTGGGACGGATGCAGTCTCGTTTCTGATTGAGAAAGATTTCTTCTGGATCAGGAACATAGTCGTTTTCTTAACCAGAGATGAACAATGGATGGGGAAATATCCACCACAGAGAAAATACACACACCATAACCATCTACTTTAGAGCTAAAACAGCTACACAGCTACGAGTGATCCTGCATAGGAGGCATCAAGGGTTAAAAAAACCCAAAAAAACTGAAGGGCAATATTGTTTTTTATAGAATGCGAGTTTAAATTGGAAATTCAGATTAGACACAACAATATATGTTGTGTTGGTTACGCAATTATGCTTGTATTTGTATTTTTCCATGCAAGCCTGCCATGATGTGGGCATGGTCTGGTCCCAGGCAACAGAGGCGAGATGTGGGGCTTTTATCCCCTTTTTCCACAAAGAGGCAGACAGCCTGCTTTGGACTTCAAGCCAAGGAGTGATGCCCCAGTGGAGTGGGCAAAGGAGACAGGGCTGTAGGTATCATTGGTGCTGACCCAGTGGTATGAGGGGCCAACTAAACCCCAGTAATGGCGTTGTTACTTTCCTTTATTGCTTTAGGGTCCAGTGAACCCCTGCTTGCCAGTGTTGTTTTGGGCCTCAGAGCAAAGACCCAATGGAGGGGAAAATCGAAGCAGAGAAGAGACCTTAGCTTGGACTCAGAGGGATGATGGGAAACAGATGGGGGGGGGGTCTCATGTTTTAACAAAGAGCAGAGACAACACACTTTGCAAGGTAGTAGCTATCATTACAGAAGCAGGTGCAGTGGCACTGGGGCTCAGGGGTGTGAGGGGCCAACTACATCACAGTTATGGCTGTCATGCATTACAGAAGGTGTAAGGTGGCTCTTTTTCCTTGCTAGCATTAGAGCCAATGGCACAGTTGCTGCTGCGGGTGGGGTGTGGGGATCCGCATGCAGCCACATTTGGGTTCTGAAGAGACAGGGAGCCTGTTTCAAGATTGTAGTGATGGCCAGTCATTGTGAGGAATGGGTGAGAAAGGTATTGGAGACAGCTTGATACGCTGAACAACTGCCATCATTAGCGCACCAGGTGCAGTTGCATTGGGGCCCAGGAATGCAAGGGGCTCAGATCGCCCCAATTATGGAGAGCCATGCTTTTGCCAGTTTCCGTTTTTGCTTGATGCATTTTCTTTTTTATAAATCTCACATGTTGTATATATATTGTGAGCTATAGAGAAAGTGCCCCTAAAATTATCCCAGGAGTCCCACCTCCTCCACTCAGCCCTGCCTCTCCTGCTCCCCCAATTCTTGCCATAAACATTTGGAGGTAAGCTTAGATTCAAAGCATTTTGCTTAAGGGTGCTCAGAGCAAAAAGACTGGAGACCTCTGTGCACTTGCTGGAGAACTCCAGCTTGGTCTAGTCATTGTTTTGACTCATAATAAAGTAGCGCAGTGCACAGCACAGAATGGTATGTTATCTAGATAGCTCAGTGGGTTACTGCTCTTGTCGCAGAGATCCATTTGTTACTTGCAGTTCATAAGTTATCATTCTAACGTAGCACAGTGAGATATGAGACAGAATTAAATAGCAGAAAATAGGAGCATGCATACTGCAAGACATGGGTTTAGAACCTAATTGTTTTTTTCCCAATCTTTCGTTAATCTAAGGTTGCTAAAACAAATTCCTTCGGATAGTGATATAACTCATTAGTAAAGGCAACCCCAAACACTGTGTCACGATTTAAATCCAGAGTTTGTGTTTCTCCAGACCACGCACTCACAACATATAATGCCTACCAGTTTGGATGACATGTGACTCCTACACCTTGTAGTCCTCATTGCATTATGTAACATTTCCTATACATTGATTTATGCACTTATATATATGCACAATATGATGTGATGTAAAGCACCCTGAATCCCTACATTGGAATGTATGTTTAACGCTATAAAAGAAGTTAAATACATGTGAGAGAGGGGGTCCGTTGGAGGGTAGCAGTGAGGGAATCTGTGGAGAAGGAGGCCATGGGGGCACCAAGAAAGATGGTCGCATCGGATGCCACCAGTACTAAATTTGGCCATGCTGCAAAGTAATTGTCCTCGTTAGACTTTGATCCAGAGCAAGAGAGAGAGAATACACAAAGGATGGAACGGGAGGAAGTGAAAGACAGAAAAACATTAACAAAGGGAGAAAGCCAGGATGAAAAACAACTCACAGGAGTAAAATAAATGGAGCATCCAGTGTAAGCTGGTGAAAGAAATAGAAATGAGGTGGACAAGACTACACAGCCTTGACATCTGGCAATCCTGACATTCGACAGCACTGGCTGCAGGCTCCTGAAAAGATTTTGGGCTCCTGCACTTATTTATTATTTTACAAATTTAATACTGGGTGGATAAGCCTTGACTTGAAGGACGCATGGTACTATCTGGATTTGGGTATCTCTTTGATTTATGTCAAGGTCTAGGAGTGTGTGGTAGTTTGAGCATATCTACCTCGCCTTATGTCTTTGGGTCATAGGCTAAATAGATGTGACTTTCAAATTCTCCTGAACACTGTAAAATTATTTTTTAGTTCCAAAGGGAAAGTTAATGAGTGTCTGAGCATTGAGCCTTGTGCTTGGAAGATTCTTCAACTAATTCAATGAAACCAGCATGGTTGCAGTGGAAGTAGGTTCATGGGGGTTGATTACAGTCAGCCCTCCATTGTTACCTCGCCTACCTGCCTGCCATACGGGGACTTCATCCCCCACCTGCCTTTGCGGCCAGGAGCCGCCGACGCCCATTCCGCGCCAGGAGGCGCTTGAAAAGCGGCACAGGGCTCCCGTGGCGTGGGACGCAAGCGGGCATGCCCAGGCCGTGCCCGGGCGAATCCCGGTCCAAGGGCGAGCCCATCTGCGCCCTTCCGCGGCCGGATGAGGCTGGGCTGGGCCAAGTCCCTTGGTTTCATCTCGCGGGATGGAATGGTCAATAGAACATCAGCAAAGGCTGCCACCTGAGAACATCTGAGAGGTATCGTGAAAGGGAGCAGAGAGCGGAGTATGTTTGTTTTCTTTCTCCTTTTGTTTGATTGGCTACTTCCAAAACCTTTAAACAGTTTTATAGCAATATGGGCAAACGAAAGGTGGGGGGTGCGAAGTCACTGACTGAGCAAATCGCCAAACGGACTACTATAGACACCTTTTTAGCAGGTGCCATTGGAGCCCTGAATAAAGAAATTGACTTGGCAGAACGGCGTATGTCCCTCACTAAGACAGGCCAAACTGGAGAAGCCCAATGTGCAACACCTACCAACGGGACACCTAGTATAGGCTGTATCGATGATACTCGGAGCGCAGGATGCTCAAGTGAAGTTCTGGGCCAAACACTGACACTAACTGCCCCAGACCAGGTCCCTACTCCCGATGCCTCAGGATTATTAACTCTACAAGCAGCAAAAACATCAAACACAGCCCGTAAGCCAGCAGCTAAATGAAAAAGGAAGACACAGCATGATATATCTGCTGTTTCAAGAAACCCAGATGAACTGATCTTGTTGGGAGGGTGAACAAGGAATTAGCTCTAACCATATGGACAATCAGATATGGGCTCCATTCTGGGATAAACTAACAACTGTTATCAGCAGTTTATTAAGCCCACTCAGAGAAAGATTGGACAAGGTGGAGGAGGGTTTGAAAAAGGTTATTGATCTGGGTAAAATGCCACTGGACCAGGGGCCCCGAATAACAACCACTGGTACGAGTAGCAAAATAGGCTGCATATCTCCTCACGCCGAATCTTTGAATCATCCCAGACAAGAGGGGCTGATGAACAGGAATATACAGGAGTCTATTAGTAAATCTACTAGGAAATATGCTCCAAATAAAAACCAAACAAGCTTAAATACAGAAACCCACAATACCAATGTGCCTGTACAAGAGCTAGTCACCATTAACTTGCCACCTGCCAGCTGCCCATATATGGCAATATTAGTTAATGTCCCCCATTGAAGTCAGGAACCATGGAAACCACGGAATGTCTGAAAAATAAGGTGGTCCATTGGCTTAGCTCTAGACACTTATTCACCCCAGGTAGAGCGCAGGAAATTCTGTTTACAAGAAGAGTGGGGTGGATTGGGCCACTGGAAAAAGATCTGTCTGGTGACTATGTAATAGTTAATTTTAGTAGCCAGAGAATCGCTAGTAGTATTCATAAATTGACTGGGGTATCAACTATAGACAGACAAGCCATGGGTATACTTCCACTAGGGTTCTTTTACAGCCACCTGAAGGGACTGGAGCAATGCCAAAGGGGCTTATCAAACCCCCAGAGACAGAGGGATACCACAAGCTTGCTCCCACAATATGTCCGGGATTTTGCAGTGCCCAATAGATATGAGAAGCTGAGCAGATTAAATGATGATGACTGACTTAATTTTGAACAAGGTCATGCTGGGGATTCCAAGAGTTATCAGAGAGGGATCTCCACAGTGTCTCATAAAGCTAGCCAGATAAGCCAGCTATGGCCAAGTGACCGCCCATACACAAGGGAGGCACCCCTTATTGGTGGGCTAGCTGAAGCTGTGGTAGCCGAGGTATGTTAGAAATGGGATCTCTAGTTGGCAAGGGCTTGCACCTTTGTCCAAGTAGGGACCCTTCTTCCTAGTCAGGGTAAGGGTTGTTACACTCGTGAAGTAACCCCTGCTCACCCTCGTGGTAGCTTGGCACGAGCAGTCAGGCTTAATTCAGAGGCAGTGTGTAAAGCATTTGCACATAACCAACAGTAATACAGTGTAAGCACTACAAACGGACACCACACCAGTTTAGAAAAATAACCAATATTTTATATACTCAAGACAAGACCAATTACGACAAAAATCCACAATACTATACTTTACGAATGAATACTTGATACGGTAACTTCTTCTTTGCAGGAATAGCACAAAAGCAAAGTTCGTACGAGTCGGTAGCTCCGTCCGAGCCTACCGTGATGCTGAAAACCACAGAGTCTAACAGTTCCAGCCGACCGCGTCAATACGGGCCAGCAGAGTCGTGAACAGACTCGGTTACAGTACCTTTCTCGTTGTGGCTGGTACGGAGTGTACGAGCCGGTCGGCGTTCGTCGCGGTTGCGGTGCAAGACGGAGCGATGCAAGGTGCGGTGTCCCTCGATGCGGTGCAGGCAGCGGCTCGATGAGCGTCGTGCAGACGGGGTCGGTGAGTCCAAGGCGTGCGATGCAGGGTGAGACGATGCTCGATGCGGTGCTGACAGGTTGCGATGCAGGCGACCTAGCCGGAGTGCGGGAGCTGGCGTCGGACAGCGGTGCGAGTCGGAGCGGTGCGTCGCAGACGTGCGAGCGGTGCCCCAAATGCGGTGCGGTCACGACTCTTGAGCCAGTTGCAGCGACAGCGTCGGTATGGTCCGGCTGGCACAGCGAAGCGATGCGATGCGAACTGCGGTGCCCACAGGTCACGGTGCAAGTAGCGGTTCGATGTTGGCTGCGTTGGACGTCGCCCACGGTGAGACCAGGGTTGCGATGCGAAGCGGGGCGATGCGGTCTGCGGTGCAAACAGGTCACCGGCCAGGGAGGGATTCTGTTGACGGAGTCGGTTGCGGTTCCCTTCCTCTGTGGCAACTGAAACAGCGTTCCAGAAGCGGTACCCAGAGGCTTGTGAAGTCTTTGTAGTCCCTGAGACTTCTTAACAGGAGGCCAGCTCGGTTTCAGGCCCTTGGAGATACTCAGCACAAGTTTGTAGAAAGTTCAGTCCAGTCCTTTCACTGCCCAAGGCAGAAGCAGCAGCTGCAGGCCAACCCAACAAAGCAACAACACAGCAAAGGGGCAGTACTCCTCCTGGCAGCTCTTCCAGCTCTTCGTCTTGGCAGGTTCCTTGATTCCAGCGAGATCTAAATTCATGGGGTCAGGGCCCCAATATTTATATCCCAAATTCCTTTGTTCTCTGAAGGCAGAGAGGCCTTCGCCTAGTCCAAACCAGTTCTGGAGCACTTTGTTGACAAGTCTCCGTCCCTTCTTTCAGTGAGCAGGCCAGGGACATCAGACGCACCACAGGAGGTGGAGCCAGCATTGTGGAGGGAAGGCACTGTCCTATTCAGGGCCCAGGTGCGACCCCTCCCACCCATCTACAGGTCGATCTGGCTATTCAGCCCTGCGCTGACTCACCCTGTCTCCTGGCATCCCCCAGCCCCTGTCACTCACATTCCAGACAAGGAATACACAACCTCGCGGAGGCAGGCTTGGATGGTTAGACAAGAAAATACCCACTTTCTAAAAGTGGTATTTTCAAACACAGAATGTTAAAACCAACTTCACTAAAAGATGCATTTTATCATTCTGAGTCCAGGCATACTAAACTCGAATTTCTACCATGTTCCCGGGGTCAGTTAGGATTATAAGCTGTAATAATCAAAACTGCCCGTTCTGGCCTAGGGGAACAGGTAGCCTTGCAATAGTGAAAAACGAACTAGGCTGTAATTCACTATCAGGACATGCTGCACACACTGGGCATGTCCTACCTTTCGCATACACCGCACCCTGCCCACAGGGGTACCTTGGGCCTACCTTAGGGGTGACTAATATGTAGCAAAGGGAAGGTTTAGGGACTTGCAAGTGTGGGCACTTGCCAAGTCGACATGGCAGCCCCAGGCTGCGCACAGGCTCTGCGTTGGCAGGCCCGAGTTACACTTTACGGGCTGTTTTGCGTGGGTGGCACAATCCAGTGCTGCAGCCCACCAACAGCATTTGGTCTATAGGCCCTGGCACTCGCAGTGCACTTTACAAGGGACTGACACATAAACCAAATAGGCCAATCATGGAAACACTAATCCATAACACATTTTATACAGGAGCACTTGCACTTTCCCACTGGACCGCAGTGAGGAAAGTGCGCAGAATCATTACACCAGCAAAAACAGAGTCAAAACCGGGAGGTCAGAAAGCAAAAAGTCAGGGGAAACACGCCAAAAGATGCCAAGTCTAACACATGTCCCTTCCAGCTGAAAGTAGGGAGAACTACCCAACCCCATTTGGAGTTCTCTTCACTAAGGCGGAAGAACCTGGACAGACCATCTGCGTTGGCGTGTTCTGTACCAGGACGGTGTTCCACCGTAAAGTCCATTCCCTGTAGGGAGATGGACCACCTCAGCAGTTTTGGATTCTCACCCCTCATTTGCATCAACCATCTGAGGGGCCTGTGGTCTGTCTGAACCCGGAAGTGAGTCCCAAACAGGTATGGTCTCAACTTCTTCAGTGCCCAGACCACAGCAATAGCTTCCCTTTCTATGGCACTCCACCTCTGTTCCCTGGGAAGTAGTCTCCTGCTAAGGAAGACTACAGGCTGATCCAGGCCCTCTTCGTTCAGTTGTGAGAGCACCGCTCCCACACCATGCTCTGAAGCGTCAGTCTGCACGACAAATTCTTTGGAGAAGTCAGGTGCCTTGAGCACGGGCGCTGTGCACATGGCTGCCTTCAGGGCATCAAAAGCTTTCTGGCAGGACTCAGTCCAGATCACTTTCCTGGGCTGCCTCTTAGAGGTCAGCTCTGTTAAGGGGGCAACGATGGTGCCATAGCCCTTAACAAATCTCCTATAATAGCCGGTGAGACCTAAGAAGGCTCTCACCTCTGTCTGGGTCTTGGGGGCTCCCAAGCCAGAATGGTGTCAATCTTGGGTTGTAGGGGCGCCACCTGGCCGCTTCCTACCTGGTGTCCCAAGTACACCACAGAACCCTGCCCGATCTGGCACTTACTGGCCTTGATCGTGAGGCCTGCACCTTGCAGAGCCCTCAACACTTTCTCAAGGTGCTGTAAATGTTCTTCCCAGCTGGAACTGAACACAGCAATGTCATCCAGGTAGGCGGCACTGAAATCCTCCAGCCCAGCCAACACCTGATTGACCAACCTCTGAAAGGTGGCAGGGGCATTCTTCAACCCAAAGGGCATCACCCGGAATTGGTAATGACCTTCTGGGGTTGAGAATGCTGATCTCTCCTTGGCCCCATCGGTTAAGGCAATCTGCCAGTACCCAGACGTCAAATCAAACGTGCTGAGGAACCGGGCAGCTCCCAACCGATCAATGAGCTCATCAGCTCTGGGGATGGGGTGCGCGTCAGTCCTGGTGACGGCATTGAGCCCACGGTAGTCCACACAAAACCGGAGTTCTGGAGTGGCACCGGGCGCCGCAGCCTTTGGGATCAAGACCACTGGGCTGGCCCAAGGACTGTGGGAGGGCTCAATCACCCCTAACGCCAACATCTTAGAGACCTCCTCCTTGATGCTGGCTCTGACCCGGTCAGTGAACCTGTAAATCTTGTGCTTCACAGGATGGCTGTCACCAGTGTCCACGTCATGGGTACACCAGTGAGTAACACCGGGGGTCAGAGAGAACAGTGGGGCGAACTGTCCCAACAACTGGCGACAGTCCCCCTGCTGCTCCTGAGTCAGAGTAGGGGAGAGTATCACACCCTCTACTGACCCATCATGCTCCTTGGTAGACAGGAGGTCAGGGAGAGGCTCACTCTCCTCTTCCACCCCATCATCTGTCGCCAAGAGCATACTCACTTCGGACCTCTCGAAGTGGGGCTTGAGGCGCTTCACGTGAAGGACCCTCAAAGGGTTCCTTGGAGCCTGCAAATCCACCAGGTAGGTGACGTCACTTTTGCGCTCCTTTACCTCATATGGCCCAGTCCACTTGTCCTGCAAGGCACAAGGTGCCACTCGGGCCATGACCCACACTTTCTGCCCAGGTTGAAATTCGACCAGAGTGGCATTCTGGTCATACCATCTCTTCATTTCTTCCTGGCTTGCTTCTAGGTTCGCCTGAGCGAGTTTCCTGAAGCGGGCAGTTTGGTTTCTAAAGGCCAGCATGTAGCTAAATACATCCTGGGGAGTTTTCCTGGGAGCCGCCTCCCAGCCTTCCTTTACCAAACTCAGAGGTCCTCTGACAGGGTGGCCATACAGGAGCTCAAAGGGGCTGTACCCAAGAGACTTCTGAGGCACCTCCCTGTATGCAAAGAGTAGGCATGGCAAGAGGACGTCCCACTTACGCCTCATGGGTTCTGTTAGACCCTTGATCATGCCTTTCAAGGTCTGGTTGAATCTCTCCACCAGACCGTTTCCTTGTGGGTGGTAAGGAGTGGTGAACTTGTAGGTTACACCACACTCCTTCCACAGGGATGTCATATACTTCGATATGAAATTGGTCCCCCTATCAGAAACCACCTCTCTGGGGAATCCCACACGGGAAAAGATCCCCATTAACGCCCGGCCCACCACTGGTGCCGTCGTTGTCCTGAGAGGGATTGCCTCCGGGTACCGGGGTGGCATGGTCCACCAAGACCAGGATGTACTTGTTGCCCATGGCTGTCTTGGGATCCAGTGGCCCCACAATATCCATCCCTACCCTTTCAAAGGGTGTTCCAACAACAGGAAAAGGTTGGAGAGGAGCTTTGACCTTCCTCCCACTCTTACCACTTGCCTGGCAAGTTTGGCAAGACCTACAGTGTGCATCTGACTGCCTTCGCATTTGGGGCCAAAAGAAGTGGGTGACAAGCCTGTCAAAGGTCTTGTCCTGCCCCAAATGTCCTGCCAAAGGCACGTCATGAGCCAGACCCAGTAGGAAGGTCCTGAAGCGCTGGGGTACCACCAGCACACGGGCTGACCCAGGCTCAGCAACCTTAGGCTCACTGTATAGGAGACCACTCTCCCAATAGATCAGATGTGACCCGGACTGATTACCAGCTGCCTGGTCTGCAGCCTGCCGCCGCAGACCCTCCAGAGTAGGGCACTCGTTCTGCTCCCTGCAGAACTCCTCCCTGGTGGGACCCCCTTCTTGCTGCCAATGGGTCAGCTCAGAGATGTCTCCCAGTTCGGCTACCTGCTCCCCTGTAGGCACCGGGGCGTCCCCTCGAGGTCCGCCTCCTCCCGGTCCGTGGGAACTTCGGGGGCCGGTTTCCGCGCCCCTGCCCTTTCTCTTGGCAGGGACTTGGGCCACTGTTTCAGGCTCCAAGTCCTCTTGATCACCCTTTCTGGCTGCCATTGACCGAGTAGACACGCATGCCCACTCTGGCAACCCAAGCATCTCCAAGTGAGACCTGAGCTCAACCTCCTTCCATGAGGACTGCTCCAGGTCTTTTCCTAGCAGACAATCTACAGGCATGGTAGGGCTCACAACCACCCTCAAGGGACCTGAGACCCCCCATTCAAAGGGAACCTGCGCCACCATACACTGGCGCTCAGAGTTGTCGACAGCAACTACTTGGTGGAATGCTCCTGGGACTACTTGCTTCTCAGACACCAGGTGACACCGGACTGAGGTCACACTGGCTCCAGTATCTCTGAGAGCCTCTACCCTGTTCCCATTAATGGTCACCCAGGTGCTATATTTTTTTGTGTTAGGGGGCACCTGGTTTCCTGGGACCATCTCACTGTCCCCTAGTGAGACAAGGGTCATTTCTGCGGGATCCCCACCCTCCTGTGGGCACCCCTCCTCCCCAAGCGCTACACTAGCCAACACTTTGGACTGTCCACCGGTGGGTGGCTGTGTCCCCTTCGGGCACTTGGGGTCCCTCTTAAAGTGACCTACCTGGTCACATGCATAACACTTGCGGGGCCGGTCTCAACAGGCTTCCCTGTAGAGGCCCCTTTCTTCTTATCACCGGGGGCTGGGAACTTTTACCCTGGGTACTAGTTTGGGGCCCTTTAGAGAACTCCTGTGCTTTACCCTTGTCCCCCCACCTTTCTGCTGGGGACCCTGCCCACCTTTGGCTGAGTCTCCCCCAAACGCTTTCTTGTGGACCCTGGTACTCACCCAGCGGTCCGCTTCCATAGCAAGCTTCCTGGGGTCAGTTAGCTTACTATCAACTAGGTGCTGGCGCAGATCTGCAAAACATAGACTAGACAAGTGCTCCCATGCAATCAAGTTGTAGAGCCCCTGAAAATCTGTTACGCTACTGCCCTTCACCCAACCATCCAGAGACCTGCAGAACACATCCACACATTCCAACCAAGTGTTGGCATCAGACTTCTTACTGGACCTGAACTGATCCCTGTACTTTTCAGGAGTAAGACCATACTTCGTGAGAAGGGCATCCTTCATGTCAGCATAGGTGAGGTGATACCCCTTACCCAAAGCTATCAGAGCATCCCTTGCTTCTTCAGGGAAAAGCGGCCACAATCCTGCTCCCCAATTCTCCTCAGGGACCCCATTCATGTGTATGGCTGCCTCATAACCCTGAAACCACCTTTGTATGTCATCCCCCTTCTTGAACTCCTTGCCTACGTTCTTGGGAATGTGCACAATCCTGTCTGCCTTTCTGGACGAATTGCTGCCACCATCTGAGCCCGACTTACTCCTAAGTTCTAGCTCCTTCAGTTCTCTCTCATGCTCTAAGAGCATCTTCCTCTCCTCTATGGCCAATCTCTTCTCCTCCCGCTCACTCTCCAGCCTGAGCTTCTGCAGCTCGAACTGCCTTGCCTCCCGCCTGTCCTCCAGCTCCTCTGGGGACAGACTGCTGCTGCCTGACCTGGCGGGTTCCCCCTACCCAAAAGCACATCCACCCTGGAAATAGGCTCCTCCACCTCCTCACTGAGATCACCAGGCTGCCCATTGGCATGTCTGGCTGCTACCCAGGCCCTCAGCGCCTTCTGTAGCTCCTCCTTCCTTGTGAGGCCTTTAATTTGGACTTTCAGGTTTTTACAAATCGCTCGTAACTCCTTTACGGCGTAGGATTCCAACCTGTCCTCCTCAAAGATAACTTCCAGAGATGCAACGGATGATGCAATTGATTCAGGCATGACAAAAGTCGTGAGTTGAAAACTGGCAAGATCAAAAATAGGCCAAAAGAAAAAGAACCAGTATGTGGTACGTAATGGTCTGCGATATGGTAGTAGTGCACACCAATCACTGTAAGTCAAGTGCAAACACAAGTCCTATCCTCACCGCTGACGACCAATGTTAGAAATGGGATCTCTAGTTGGCAAGGGCTTGCACCTTTGTCCAAGTAGGGACCCTTCTTCCTAGTCAGGGTAAGGGTTGTTACACTCGTGAAGTAACCCCTGCTCACCCTCGTGGTAGCTTGGCATGAGCAGTCAGGCTTAATTCAGAGGCAGTGTGTAAAGCATTTGCACATAACCAACAGTAATACAGTGTAAGCACTACAAACGGACACCACACCAGTTTAGAAAAATAACCAATATTTTATATACTCAAGACAAGACCAATTACGACAAAAATCCACAATACTATACTTTACGAATGAATACTTGATACGGTAACTTCTTCTTTGCAGGAATAGCACAAAAGCAAAGTTTGTACGAGTCGGTAGCTCCGTCCGAGCCTACCGTGATGCTGAAAACCACAGAGTCTAACAGTTCCAGCCGACCGCGTCGATACGGGCCAGCAGAGTTGTGAACAGACTCGGTTACAGTACCTTTCTCGTTGTGGCTGGTACGGAGTGTACGAGCTGGTCGGCGTTCGTCGCGGTTGCGGTGCAAGACGGAGCGATGCAAGGTGCGGTGTCCCTCGATGCGGTGCAGGCAGCGGCTCGATGAGCGTCGTGCAGACGGAGTCGGTGAGTCCAAGGCGTGCGATGCAGGGTGAGACGATGCTCGATGCGGTGCTGACAGGTTGCGATGCAGGCGACCTAGCCGGAGTGCGGGAGCTGGCGTCGGACAGCGGTGCGAGTCGGAGCGGTGCGTCTTAGACGTGCGAGCGGTGCCCCAAATGCGGTGCGGTCACGACTCTTGAGCCAGTTGCAGCGACAGCGTCGGTCTGGTCCGGCTGGCACAGCGAAGCGATGCGATGCGAACTGCGGTGCCCACAGGTCACGGTGCAAGCAGCGGCTCGATGTTGGCGGCGTTGGACGTCGCCACGGTGAGACCAGGGTTGCGATGCGAAGCGGGGCGATGCGGTCTGCGGTGCAAACAGGTCACCGGCCAGGGAGGGATTCTGTTGACGGAGTCGGTTGTGGTTCCCTTCCTCTGTGGCAACTGAAACAGCGTTCCAGAAGCGGTACCCAGAGGCTTGTGAAGTCTTTGTAGTCCCTGAGACTTCTTAACAGGAGGCCAGCTCGGTTTCAGGCCCTTGGAGATACTCAGCACAAGTTTGTAGAAAGTTCAGTCCAGTCCTTTCACTGCCCAAGGCAGAAGCAGCAGCTGCAGGCCAACCCAACAAAGCAACAACACAGCAAAGGGGCAGTACTCCTCCTGGCAGCTCTTCCAGCTCTTCGTCTTGGCAGGTTCCTTGATTCCAGCGAGATCTAAATTCATGGGGTCAGGGCCCCAATATTTATATCCCAAATTCCTTTGTTCTCTGAAGGCAGAGAGGCCTTTGCCTAGTCCAAACCAGTTCTGGAGCACTTTGTTGACAAGTCTCCGTCCCTTCTTTCAGTGAGCAGGCCAGGGACATCAGACGCACCACAGGAGGTGGAGACAGCATTGTGGAGGGAAGGCACTGTCCTATTCAGGGCCCAGGTGCGACCCCTCCCACCCATCTACAGGTCGATCTGGCTATTCAGCCCTGCGCTGACTCACCCTGTCTCCTGGCATCCCCCAGCCCCTGTCACTCACATTCCAGACAAGGAATACACAACCTCGCGGAGGCAGGCTTGGATGGTTAGACAAGAAAATACCCACTTTCTAAAAGTGGTATTTTCAAACACAGAATGTTAAAACCAACTTCACTAAAAGATGCATTTTATCATTCTGAGTCCAGGCATACTAAACTCGAATTTCTACCATGTTCCCGGGTCAGTTAGGATTATAAGCTGTAATAATCAAAACTGCCCTTTCTGGCCTAGGGGAACAGGTAGCCTTGCAATAGTGAAAAACGAACTAGGCTGTAATTCACTATCAGGACATGCCGCACACACCCGGGCATGTCCTACCTTTCGCATACACCGCACCCTGCCCACAGGGGTACCTTGGGCCTACCTTAGGGGTGACTAATATGTAGCAAAGGGAAGGTTTAGGGACTTGCAAGTGTGGGCACTTGCCAAGTCGACATGGCAGCCCCAGGCTGCGCACAGGCTCTGCGTTGGCAGGCCCGAGTTACACTTTACGGGCTGTTTTGCGTGGGTGGCACAATCCAGTGCTGCAGCCCACCAACAGCATTTGGTCTATAGGCCCTGGCACTCGCAGTGCACTTTACAAGGGACTGACACATAAACCAAATAGGCCAATCATGGAAACACTAATCCATAACACATTTTATACAGGAGCACTTGCACTTTCCCACTGGACCGCAGTGAGGAAAGTGCGCAGAATCATTACACCAGCAAAAACAGAGTCAAAACCGGGAGGTCAGAAAGCAAAAAGTCAGGGGAAACACGCCAAAAGATGCCAAGTCTAACAAGGTAGTTGAGGTATTTGAGGTGCCCGGCAAAGACCCTCTTAGAGCCAATATTATATCCACAAGTGTAACAGATATTGAGTCTGCTGGACAACACACTATGGAAGGGTTTGAGTTTGTAACCTGGAACGTGAATGGGTTAATAAACAAGGCTGGGAATATTGACTGGGTTAACACTATATCTAGTTATGATATCATATGCTTAAAGGAAACTTGGTGTATAAACCCTGTACACATAGAAGGATACTCCTCATATTTTTTAGCAGCCGTAGGGTCACAAGCAGGGCGAGCAAAAGGGGGTCTACAGACACTTATCTCTAATGAAATTCCCATCAGGGTCAAAAAAGTTACATCAGTGGGACCCCATACACAGATATTATGGCTTAGTAAAAAAGGAGGGAAAGACCTGATAGTAGTAAATGTTTACAATAATGTTTTTGATTCCACACGTACCAACGTGGTAACAGCCCCTGACCGGGCCCTTGAAACATTTTTAGTCCCAATTTGCACCGATTACGTATTGTTATGGGCAGGAGACTTCAACATACAGGCATGTGATATGCCTAATAACCAAGTATGCAGTCACACTTATGTGGATGGTGAGGGAGATGATCATTTGCGCCATAATGAGTATGGAGAAGCCCTAAATTGGATGATCTCAAAATATGACTTTCATCTACTCAGGGGGTGCTGTTGACCCAAAGGGGATCTACTTCCAACTTTTACAGGAAGAAATATGTATTCTACCATTGATCATATACTAGTGTCTGCCCCTGCTATAAGCAGGTGTGGCAACCCTAGCGTTGTTCCCTCTATATTTAGTGACCACAACTTACTCACCCTATCTTTTTTCTTCTGGGGTTCAAGGAGCAAAGTATATGACTTAGCTAATTATATCAACTCTTTTAGGACAAATGGTATTAGAATAAAGTGGACAGGTGTCGACCCATGCCTGATATTTCAGCAAATAATAATGTCTAACCAGCGAGAAATAGCCTATTGTCTTCAGGATGAGATTTCTCCAAATACAGTAATCATAAACTTTCACTGTATTACAATATCTAATAAATCACTTCTAACCAGGCAGATTGGTACATCAGGCAATAACAAAAAGGGATGGTTCGACGGTACTTGCACTAAAGCATTACAGGCGTTAAAGTATGCATTGTCTAAAACACCGGGAGATATATTGATTATTAAATCCCTACAATAAGAGTACAAATTAGCCATAGCTGCCCGGAAAATGAAATTACAGGAAGAAGCGTGGGAAAATCTGACTATCTCAGCAAAAACTAGGAATAATAAACTCTTCTGGGATACAGTAAACGCACCCTTCTTAAAGAATGATGAAATCCCAGAATTTTGCTCCTTTATTTCCTCAGATAAATGGGTGACACATTTCACTAGGATTTTTTGTAATAATGGGGAGACCTTGGGGAGATTTGACCTGGAGCCCTGTGAAGGGAGGCCCCCTCCCTTGAACATTACTTATGAAGAAGTTCTCCAGGCCATCCAGGAGAGTGCTGGGGGACGGGCACCAGGCCCTGATGGTGTCCCAGTTGATGTTTTTAAATCTGCACCTAATTTATGGGGACCTATTTTAACTAGAGTGTTCAACTCAGCTGCAACCAACACAATACCTCAGACATGGGGCGAATCCTTCATTGTCCCCAAATACAAGAAAGGGGACAAAACAGATCCTAAAAATTACCGCCCCATTTCACTCCTAGATACTGCTTTGAAAGTTATGAGTAGAGTTCTACTAATGAGATTGGAGGAATGGGCCCAGGAGTAATCTATCCTAACCCCTGTGCAGTGTGGGTTTAGGAAACATCTTGGGACAATTGAACAATGCATTAACTTAGAGCTTCTTATCGGCAAGTATACAAGGGCAAAGGCAGGTAACTTGTATTAATGCTTTGCCGATTTGAGTAGTGCATTTGATTTAGTTGACCATAACCTACTCTGGCAAACTCTGACCTCCGTGGGAGCCCCTAGGGCGATTGTTGGCTTCCTTTCCCGCCTATATGAGAACTTAACTAGTCAAATTTGCTTCGGTCCCCAGGGCGAATGTTCATCTAAATTTAAAGTAGGGCAGGGCATACGGCAAGGATGCGTGTTAGCACCAATCCTATTCTCCCTTTTCATTAACGGGGAAGATAATCACTTGCAATCAATACAGGCTGATGCCCCGAGGGTGGCTGGTCGTCCGATACCCGTATTGTTATATGTGGACGACGCAGTACTATTAGCACGGACCCCATTAGGTCTTCAAAGACTGATGGATGGTTTCGCAGATTTTTTGACACAAAGGAGAATGGTAATTAACAAATCGAAAACATTCACCATGATTTACGGGGCCAAACAGAAACCCTGTAAAACCTTTTTTATTGACAGCACCCCAATACATACACTGAACACCTTTTGCTACCTTGGTATTTTATTTTCGGGAAATGTTACATGGACCCAACATATTTTAAATACGAGAGCAAAAATTAGCAGGGTCAATCAAGGGATCTTTAAATTCACTTCCAAACTAGGAAATCGACCAACTAATGAAATGGTAACCATTTACAAAGCTAAAGGAGTAAGCACAGCCTTTTATGGGGCAGGTCTTTGGGGTTACACCAATAGCTCGGCCCTGCAAACAGAAGAAAATAGTTTTTTAAAACGCCTGTTGTATTTACCACCCTCTGTATCAAATACCATTGTACATCATGAGGTGGGGCTTCAATTTTTAGCAGACTCCTTAATGGCTGGGCCATTGGTATTATGGGCATCAATTTGGAGACGGGAAGAGACAGCTTTTACCAGGTCAATTATTTTAGATTGTTTAAATTTGAATGATGTTTTAAAAATTCTGTGGTTATCCTATATTAATGCCACATTAGGAAATCTGTTTAATTTATCCATATGGTCGGACCCTACAAAAATATTGTCCTTTACCAAGAAAGAGATCAAAGACTCCTTCCTGCTACAAAGGTGGAAGCTTAGAGCAAAATCGGAGTTAAATAAAATGACTGTCGCCTTATATAAATCTTTTATGTTAAAGGAGGGAGCCAATAACTATTTGTCACATGTGACTTATGTACAGCACCGTTTTGTGCTATTGAGATTGAGATGTGGTATTGCCCATTACTTTGTCGCATTCCCCAAAATGAAATCACGCTCACCAGATTTGGTACCATGTCCGTTTGACAACAAGAGTAAACAAAGCACATTGCACTTTCTATTTTTCTATAATTTTTATTGTAATTTTAGATGTTTTTATCTTAAACCTCTGCTTGTTGCCCACAATATTAGGTCCCATAAAATAGCTATGACATTTTTGGTGACCTTAGAGGATCCGCTAACATGTTATAATGTCGCCCTGTTCATCCTGAAATCGATTAATGCAAGGAAAAGTATTTTGTTCTAATCTAGAAATGAATTGCTCTTAATAATTGGTACTGTAAATTATGTGTTTATTTTTCTTAGATGTATTTTACTGCATGTACTTTTATGGCTGTTTTATTCTTCAATAGCCGAATAAAGATTTGAATGAATGAATGATTACAGTCAGAAAGATTTGAATTTACTCGCAGGTCTCTTGACTTGCGGTTAATGAAAGGTCTTGTAGCTAGGTGTGATGGAATTCTGCTATTTTAAGCAAAATAGAAACTGGATAGAATGGTTTAAGACATTTATAATTTGTCCAGGGTTGTGTTGGAGAACCAGCGATGGAGCCTGTTTCAGTAATCAAGTCAGGAGAGCCGCTGCAAGAGCAAATTAATGTATGAGAGAAAAGGTAGGGGGAACATAATGGTAAACCTCAGGAAAAAATACATTTGCTCTATTCTCAATGTTCATGTTCTGTTTCCACAATTTTAAAAAAATAGTTTCCCCTTTTAATGAAAATCTTCAATAAGTCTACAGTATGCTGTGAAATATTAAGTGAGCTAAGAACCCATGTTTTCATTCTTATTCATTATTTGTTTACAATATGTGAATGCAATAGAAATGCTAGAGCCATAAACCAATTTGAGAAAACTGCACATTCCACTGAAAATCCAATAAAATACGCATACTTTTTATGTGCACCCTGTAGTAACAGAAATTTCAATTGACAAATCTATTGACAATTTCTATGAAAATGTGAGTCACTAATTCCAATAAAATTTATAAACCATACACAAACATTTTCATGGACTGAACAGTCATATTTTCTCAAAATGTATGTCAATTTCCATAAAAATTCCCACAGATATATTACAGGAAAATCTATTTCTTCATTTACTGTTCGTTCTAATTTTAAATATGGTTTATATGAATTTAGAATAATCTTTTCTATTGTTGACCCGTGCTGACATAGTAAGACTTTAGGCTCTGTAATAAGGGCAAGCACAAAGTTAATATACAAGTTTAAATCATTCTTGGGCAATATTTAAATAGATCTACTATTAATCACATTATTTTACTTCTTGAATTGTAGTTAAGGATTATAGGAATTTTAGCTAATTAATGTATGGGTATATGATACAATATTGAGCACCAAAATATCAATTTACCAATATATCACTAGAAAAATATTGTTTAACAAGAAATACAGAATTATTGATTACAAAAATTCCGCCGTCAGAGATTAAACCATTGAGTGACCGCCCAGTATACTCATGGTTTCGTAAGGACTGCACTAAGGCTCTCAAACTCCTGAAAGAAGTAACTAATAAAGTGCCCTGTGATGCTGTGGCAGTTAGAGTAGCGAGGCAGAATTATACTATTGTGTTTGAAAAAAGAAAACAGGAGATAAGAAGCATGGGAAGATCTGGAACGTGCCGCCTCCATCAGAGATAACAAGGCTCTCTGGGAGATAGTAAACCGCCCATTTTTTACTGGTAAAACTCCCTCAGGAACTGACAGTCTTATTTTAGAGCAAGACTGGGTCTCCCATTTAAATAAAATATTCACTGCTGTTTTCAATTGTGAGGCTCTGGCGACTCTCAGAAATTCAATTACAATTGGGAAAGTCCAAAAAGTTATTGTCAGCTCAGCTTCAGGGAAAGCTTCAGGCCCAGATGGGGCACCAGGCAAGCTTTTTAAGTATGATCTAGACCTCTGGGCCCCATTGATAACAAATGTCTTTAGAGCTCTAATCATTAAAGGCCCAGTCAACTAATGGAAGGAATCAGCTAGAATCCTCAATTATAAGAAGGGAGATGAGAACGACCCGGCAAATTATCGAACCATCTCTCTCATCGATTCTTCTGCTAAGATCTTTGGGAGAGGTATTCTGGGGAAAGTGGAATCCTGGGCAAAAGAGAGAGCCTTATTTACAGAGGTCCAATATGGGTTTCAACCAGGCTTAGGCACTTCAGAACAAGCACTTAATTTGTACCTTGTATTAAATAAATATGTCAAGGCCAGGAGAGGTGCCATGCATATGGCCTTTATGGACCTTTCTCTGCCTTTGAATTAGTGGACATAGACAAATTTTAGGATATTATGGGTACATCTGGGGTTAATCCCCCCTTTTAATAGTTTTGAGAAGGTTACATTAAGACACTTCAGTGAGTGTTCGTTTTACACAGGATGGGGATTTGACGTCTCCGATTCCAGTTACTCGGGGGGTCAGACAAGGTTGCATTTTGGCCTCCATTTTATTTTTATTTTATATTAATGCACTAGAAGCATTTTTAAGGACCCTAACCACTGATATTCCCAAAGTTGGCAACCACTTGGTTCCTGTACTCCTTTATGCCTATGATACAGTGCTTTATTGCGCACCGCTAACGGGCTGCAAATTTTGCTGGATGGGTTCTATACCTTTAAGGGTGATCTGAAGCTCAAGGTCAATCATAAGAAATCTTACATTCTGACTAGTGGCCCAAAATCACCCGCTCTCAGAAGTTTTTTGTAGGAAGTACGCCAATAATGAAAACATAAACTTTTAGCTATATGGGGATTTGATTTTTTGGCGAATTTGACCTGGGATAGACTTGTAAATCAGAGGTCACAATTTACTGAAGCAGCATGCGAAGCACTGTATAGATTTGCTAATAAATTGGGACATAAACCCCTGAAAAAAATAGTGATGTTATGTAAAAGTAAGTGTTTATCAGTGGCTATGTATGGAGCGGGAGTATGGAGCTATGCCCCGGTTTCTTCCTTACAGACAGTAGAGAATAATTTTCTGTCCGACATTTTAGGACTCCCTAGATCCATCACGAGCCTGATCACAGATAATAAAACGGGGCTAGGTTTCCTAGAAGATTTGGTAAGGCCAGCTCCTATTATGCTATGGCTAAAATATGGATGTCTCCGTATTGGAAGTATGCGTGATATTGTTGAACATTGTTTAAAACAGAGTAATACGCAGGCCATTCCATGGTTAAATTATGTTAAGTTATCCTTGCAAGAATTTGGGCTGGCAGATCTGTGGGCAAATACAGGAAACATTAGTATTCTTACCAAGGAGCTGATTAAGCTGAAAGTTCTTAGAACACAAGGAAGCGTTAAGAATGGAGAAAGCTATTGACATGATATGAGTCCAACAGTATATATCTCTTTCTACGTGCACTGGCATGGAGCCCTATCTTTTGTGGATTAGAACTTCTCAATATGGATTTTATCTTTCATATTTCTGTAGGAATATGATTCATTATTTAGCATCGTTCTCGCCCACAGGTTCTTGATTCGCCTCCTTGTTACTGTGACGGGATTTCCTGCCAAACTACCAAGCACTTTATATTATTTTGCCCACTGTATGCAGCCTATAGATCCCGATTCTTATGGCCAATCCTTAAAGAGAGGTCTTTTAACTCGCATTTTGGAGGTTTGACTTTCTTGCAGTACTTGGAGTTCCCATTGATTTGTTTCGCTGTTTTAAATTTTATTATTCAAGTCCTGTGTATGAGAAATAGGTATGCATCATGATGTTAAATTGGCGATGTGAGGTTGCGTGATCTGTTTTTATCTGAAATTTAATTGCACTCTTCTTGTCCTTTTATTATATATTGCTGAGTCAGAGAAACATGTATGCATTATGAATTTAAACTGGTGATGTGAGGTTACATGATTTTATCCAATACTTAATTGTATTGCTTATGTTTTTATACTTTGCTGCATAGAAATTGTTTGTTTTTAATGAGCTTTTATGGTCGCATATCTGACCAAATAAAGATTTATTATTGGCTGATTGATTGATTACAAAAATACCTTCATTAAAAATATCTAAAACACCACAGTATCAAACACAAATATATAGTATAACAAAATATAGAAAATGTTTAAAAAAATCCAATGCAACGTTATCAGATAGTAAATTATCATTGAAACCAATTTAAAAAAGTTAAATAAATAGATTTTCAAGTAATAACTACCATTAAAAGCCCAAAAAATTAACAAACATAAACAAAACAATTAAAATTATTAATCTAAGCACATAAACACTAAATAAAATACTAAAAATATATACATGAATATATTTAAAGTCATATTTAATAAATAGACAACTAATATAAAATGATTTTAAGTAATTTAACATATAAAATAATATAAAGCTAATACAGCAATCATTGATATCATCAGTGATGTCACCGACCATGTCATGAGTGATGTAATATGTGAGGTCATTAGCAGTGCATTGCAGGGGTGAAAGTTATACTTAGCTCAGGTAACTATAACTGCTGAATTTCACGAGTGAAATCTGAGCCTAACTATAACGTCCCTGAAACCTTTGTTTTTTTTCTGTGAATTTCTATGTTTTTTAAATTTTATTTCCTAACTACAACGTCCCTGTAACCTTTGGTTTTTTAAGTGAATTTCCAAGCTTTTTAAATTCTATTTCCTAACTATAACGTTCCCGTAACCTTTAGTTTTATTAAGTGAATTTCTGTGTTTTTTAAACTAATACTCGCATTTGCAGAGTAGTGGAGAAAGGGGGCAGGCCTCCGACCAGCTCACTTCAATCCCACTGTGTGGGACTTACTGGCATTAACAGGAGGGGTTCTGGGCCCCCAAGGACACTCGGCATCCAAGAAGACTTCATCCCCCAACTAGTAGTGCACCAGGAGGCGCATTTGTAGATTAGTGGAGAGAGGGGGCGGGGACTATGACCAGCTCTCAGCTATCCCGCTGTGTGGGACTTACTGGAGGTAACAGGTGGGGTTCTTGGCCCCCAAGGACCCTCAGTATCCAAGGGGACTTCATCCCCCAACCAGTAGTGCGCCAGGAGGAACGTTTGCAGAGTGGTGGAGAAAGAGGGCATGGCCTCTGAAGTCCTCTCAACAATTCCGCTGTGTGGGACTTACTGGAGGTAACAGGAGGGGTTCCAGGCCGCCAAGGACCCTCAGCATCCAAGGGGACTTTATCCCCCATCCAGTAGTGCACCAGTACATGCATTTGCAGAGTGGTGGGGAATGGGGGCGGGGCCTCTGATGACCTCAAAGCAATTATGCTGTGTGGTACTTACTGAAGGTAACAGGAGGGGTTCCTGGCCCCCAAGGACCCTCAGCATCCGAGGGGACTTCATCCCCCAACCACTAGTACGCCAGGAGAGGCGTTTGCAGAGTGGTGGAGAAAGGGGGCGGGCCCTCCGATGACCTCTCAGCAGTCCCACTGCGTGGGACTTACAGGAGGTAACGGGGGGATTGTTGTCCCCCAAAGACCCTCAGCATCCAAGGGGACTTCATCCCCAACCAGTAGTGTGCCAGGAGGCGCGTTTGCAGAGTGGTGGAGAAAGAAGGTGGGCCCTACGGCGACTTCCCTGGGCCAGCCGTTTTTTCCTTTTTCTTATCTTTTATTAGGGGAGGGGGGACGCCTGACACCCCTTCCCTGGGCTGAATTTGGCCCTGGGGACCCCATTCCCCAGGGCCAGACCTTTTTGGAATGGGGGAGGGGAGCACCCAGCCCCCCTCTCCAGGCTGATTTTGGCCCCGGGGACCCCAGCCCCCGGAACCTGGCCTATTTGTAACAAGAGAGGGGGGTTGCATGGCCCCCCTCCCTTGACCGATTTCGGCCACGGGGACCCCATCCCCGGTGCCAGGCCTTTGATTTCAAGTATACAAAACTGGGAAGGGGGTCCATGTGGCCCCCCTCCCCAGGCTGATTTCGGCCCTGGGACACCATCCCCGAGGCCCGGCCATGTCTGCTGGGTGCCCCCAGGGTACCCAGTCTCCACTAGGACCGCGGGGAGCCTGAATGCCCACCTGGTCCCTGCTGGCTCCCCACCTTCTGCGGGAGCCGGCATTGCTTTCAGACATAGGGAGCTGCTGGAAAGGCAGCTTCCTGTGTCTGAAAGCAATTCTGCTCCGCTTCCAGCAAACAAGAGCATTTTCAATGCTCTCACTTGCTGGAAGCGGAGCACTTGCTGTGGCTGGGCGGGAGCGGTAAAGCTCCTGCCAAGCCACAGCAAACAGCTATGTCCCGGGGTGGGCACCCCGGGACATAACAGGAGCCGACCCTGGGGAGTTGCAGTGCCCAGGGCCACCCATGGTTCTAGGATGTTGGCCGTGTGCCCCCCTACTTTATTCTTGTAGGAGGTAATGGTCCTCGGGGACGAGAATGGCCTGGGGTGGGCCACTCGGCCCCCCTTCCATTTTTTAAAAATTTACTTGGCCCCGGGAAGGTCAAAGGCAGTGAAAAATGACGGAGCGCCAGCTCCTAACGGCCTCCCAGCTGGAATATTTAACTTTGCCCCGGATGACTGTGCAAAGGTGTTAACTCCACTCTTTAACCAAGATTTCCTCTTTGCTCAAGTTTCAGATGCACGGAGGGGATCTATCTTGTGCCCAACACTCAAGAAGGGGCCCGACAAACCCATCCAACAACCGCTTGATAGCCCTTCTAAACCTAGAGGCCAAGGCTTAAACTCGATCTCTACTTAAACAGCTAGAGGCCGGGGTTGTGGACAATGATGCTTTGCTATTCCTTCAGACAGGATTTCGAGCAGCTGCGTCAACAATATACAACATAACCGCACTTGCAGCTCTGAGTCATCATGCAGTTAAAAAAAATCAGCTGCCTCAATTTTGCTATTTCATGCACTACAGTGCTGCTTTCGACAAGGTAGACCGCCCAAACCTATGGAAAAAATTAAACACGTGGGGTCAAAACTAATAGGGGCCGAGTGAGAACAGGGTCACATACTGTCACCTCCAAAATCACCATCTGAGGCGTCCTGATGCAGGGGTGTGTCTCTGCACCCCTTCTCTTTAACCTATAAACAGCAGACCTGGGCAAAGCCCTGGAGAGTAGCTGTCTGGTATCCCCACGACTAGGCCAGTCGAACACACAGATTTTGCAATACGCTGAAGACATGGTTATAATGGACCACACCAAAGCCGGCATACAGCAAGGACTGAGCAGCCTCCAAGCATACAATGAAGAAAATTTTCTCACGATTAATCAAGATAAGACCAAAGTTCTGATTTTCGGCCGTTATAAGAACAAGACATTTCTTACATGGCACATGGGGACCACGATCATAAAGACAAGACAGCAACAAAGTACAATTACCTGGAGTGTGGTTTCCAGAGTCCTCCAAACCTACGGCCCACATAGCCTCCCTGAAAAAGAAAGCCACAGCCATCACAATCAGTCTTATGTGCCTGAACAAGAAATTAAAAAATGCCACTGCTGCACCTATTCTCAGGGCCACAAAGTCATCCCTCCTCCCTGCACTGCACTATGGGCATCACTCTTTCTCTGGGGCCTGTGCTCCCAGTCTAGTGCAAGCACAATGCACAGGCTTTAAGAAAGTATTTCAATTGCCCAGATATATCTCTGCAGTACAAAACTTCACCTGTAATTTGGCTTGTCAAGACAAACTTTCGCCTGTGAAACTTACACTTTGAAATGCTACATTTGGGTCCAGAAAGTGCCAGCAAACTCACGCAAGGCCTACCTGAAAGATTTATTTGAGAGCCCAGGGAATCAGTGGCACCAGCAATTACAAAAAACAATTGCCTCTTTCCAGATTGAAGCATCAGCATTAAAAACTGACACCATGCCCTATACGGCCTGGGAAAGGTCAATTAACAGGCAGCTGCACGTAACTTCTTACCAGCTGGACACTTTCTCTTTAAAGTCACCTGGAATCTTGCTCCCCTCGAACAACTCCTATTTGATTGAGGATCCACAATCATATCTATCAGAGGGCATTAACAGACGGGTGTGCAGAGCTTCATCTAATTTACCAATGTATGTAAAACAATACACAAAATGCCAATAAAGAGATTTTTTTTTTAAAAACCAGACCGGTGTGCAGAGGCATTCTGTACATGCGCTTGCTAGGTCTACCTGTAGCTGACTTTAATCTGGCATGGGCTCATCAGGGAAAGGAGGGTGCATTCAGACTATGCAACTATAAGCATGAATCATGGTTGCACCTCCTGTGTTGCTGCCCCACTCCTAACGTCTTAACGCCACCAGGCTGTCCCTGCTGAAACCAATTTATTTGACGCAGGTGGTTTGCAGTGACCTGGAGGCCTCATCGCTATGCTTCCCCCAAACCTGCGTAAGAGCGGAAAATACGTTAAGGTACTCAGGGGCAGATTTACAAGCCCTTTGCGCCACTTTTGCGTCACTTTTCCCATGTTAAAAGTGACGCAAAAGTGGCGCAAGGGGCTTGTAAATATGCCCCTTAGAGTTCAATTTCGACTTTGAACTGCTGACCCCCAGCCTGTCTTCTTTACCCAAAAGCTAATAACGGACTACTGGATGCGGATGAAATGGAAAATTACACGGGAAAGGGGTTCTCAGTCTATGTATTGTATGAAGCACTTTTGTTTGTCACCTTTACCCAAAAGCTATTAATGGACTATTGCATGAAGAAACCTTGAAGAACAAGTTACTTACCTTCAGTAATGCCTTATCTGATAGAGACATAGTCTAGCCGCAGATTTCTTACCTTAGAATTCTCCCCAGGTGCCAGACAGGATCTGGAAATTTTTCAGCAGTCCCCCTCCCTGCACGTCGGTTGAGGGAGTCATGCGATTCCGTACCGTCGTCGTCCATGTATGCGATGTCAACGGAGTCCAAATAAGCCCCTCACTGACGCGTTGACGTCAGTTTCTTCTGTGACTGTTTACTGCGCCAAAAATGGGGAGCCAACATAGAAACTGGCTGAGGAAACAGTGTGCCATAAAAGATAACTATCTATTGAATTAGCAATTACAAAGTCAAAATGCACAGCATGCGAATGCCAGTAAAGGGATCTTTTAGGCAAGATGCAAACAGTTCGCAGAACGGGGAGGACCGGTGGGTCGGTAAGGAATCTGCAGCTAGACTATGGGGCCGATTCCGATCTCGGTCGGAGGCGCACCCAATACCATTCGGTCGGGAAAAAAGCCATGCGAAAGCCTGTTTCCCGACCGAACCGTACGCGGAGTCCGGCCGAGCGAGTACGATGCGAGCTCGCCGACCGACTCGTCCGGGCGACCCGACCGCTCCGACCGACTCGTACCCGGACCGTACCGCTCCGACCGACTCGGTCGGACCCGGTTCGCACCGCGCAATGGAGACGTTTCCCGGCCGGGTAAGTACGATGCGCGCCGCGAGCAGTCCGACCGAGCCGCGCACTCCGGCTCGTAAGAGCTGTCGGAGCCGTACTTTGGGGGTCCGTGTCGGACCCCCTGTACGCGTAGCCGCGCGAGTCGCACACAGGGGGGACCCAAGGGTCCCCCCTACCTGTGCGTGTACGCCGCGAAGCGCTTCGCGGCGTACTCGCTGTAGGGGGCGCCCTTGTCCGCCTCGCACCCATTGTGGCAATGGGAGCCCGCGTACGCGTTGTACGACCGGCTCCCATTGAGTTCAATGGGAGTCCGACCGACTCGTGTCCGATAACATACGGCCGCATCGTACTCGTTCGGTCGGACTGCACGGGTCCGGTTCGGTCGGAAATCTCTCCGGGTCCGGCTCGGTCGGAGAAATTTCCGGCCCGAATCGGAATCGACCCCTATGTCTCTACCAGATAAGGCGTTACTGAAGGTAAGTAACTTGTTCATCTGATAGAGACTTCTAGTTGCAGATTCCTTACCTTAGAAAAGATACCCAAGCAATACCCTCCCCGTAGGAGGGTCTGCGAACTGATCGTACTAAAAATACCTGAATAGATCTAGCTGGCCTATAATAAGACAGATGAGACCAGACGCTCTTAGGAAGTTAGGGGAGCAAGAGCATACACTTCACCCATAGAACTATGGCAAGAACAACATGCAAGCAAAGTCATAACAACGGTGAAAAGCATGGGAGCAGAGTTACCCATGGCAGGGAAACAGAAATGTGTCCGTAGACAATACATAAATACAATACTAGGTCGCTCCCAAGTTGGGATCTGACCCATCGTTGGCCATGACTTGGGAACCCAAAGACAACAGCCAATGCCACTCAGCAATAGGGCCCTGACTTAGAAAACATTATGTCAGTCAAACGAACTCCGCAAAACAGGGAGAAAATGGGCCCAAGAACCAAACCCATTGTGCAGCTGGGGTTCGGAGGGCCAGAGGCAATAGCGAATGCATTAGAGGCATACCTGTCCTGAGAGACACTGAGAAAGGAACCTTAGAATAGATCCACAGTGGAGGATCATGGGTTAATGCAACCACCCAAAAAATTGCAAAGTCAAGAACAACAAGTATTGACAGGCGCAACGCAAGTCTCAGAGACAGAACGACACTGACGGGGTCATTCAACTTGTAGAACCCATAGAGGTGGAAAGAAGAGCTACTGCATACATAGCGACTAAGTGAAGACGAGACTGCAAGATAAGAGTTAAGGGTACATCCACTCAAGCTATACGTAGGCCGTTTACAAAATGTGGCATAACACATATATAAAGATATACACAATATATATGCACTGTTATATATATATATATATATATATATATATATATATATATATATATATATATATATATATATATATATATATATATATAATACAAAAAGAGTTGCCTCTAGGTGGGATGCACTCCCAGGTGGAAATTACGCCAAAGCAAGGGCACACGCCATGAACAAAGTCCTTTTCTGGTATCCTGCCAGACGCGTTTCGGGCCAATGCCCTCTTCAGTGGCAGACCATGTGACGTGCCGGCATGCGGCAACCACCAGTAAATCCCCATAATAATTATGCTCAGGTGAACCACCTGAAGAAATGCTTCCTGGGACTGGTGGTTCAATAAAACCCAAGTGGGTCGCTGCCGGCACTCACATTCAAAAATGTCTTAAAAGGATTGCCGATGTTCGCGCCGGCACCCCTGCATATAACAAGCACCTCCTGTTCCACAGTTAGCTGCCCCAATAAAGCAGCCGCGGACCTGCAAGTGTTTCGCGGTGGTGCGAAGCCAAGGTACAAGGGTGAAGAAAACCTAGAATGGGGTTGAAGAAGTGAAATACAGAATAGAGGGGGATATTCTTTATGAAGAAGAAACCCCAGCAAAAAAAGATAATGCATAGGTGTGAAATGAATAACCCCTGAGGGTAGGATATTAGGACACCATACAGGACAAAATGAAAAGAGTTACCGAAGGGGGCAAGCAAGCCAGCAAGTCCAAGAGGACAAAACCATAATGTTATAGGAACAGTGTCAAGTAACGAGGAATCGACCAAAAGGTGGATGAGCCATTATCACACAAAAAGAGACCACCTAGTGTCTTTACAAGGATAAAAATGTAGACACACAGATGCCACGCGTGTGTATGAACTTGGAAAAGGAGGTAATCGTGGCAATAAGGGAAAAAGACTTGATTGTATGCAATAAGTGAGTATGACAGATGTCCTGACACGAAAAGTCAGAGCAAGGACAGCAAGACCGGTGTAACAGTCGACACTTAAGTACTACCACACTGATGAAGAATGTGGAGGAAACCACAAACAAGACAAACAGCAGGACTTAGAAAGAAAACAGATTTTTTTTAAAATACCCTTGTGAAAAATGACAAGAAGTGAATGAAACATGTGCACCAGAGTAGTCCGCTAAAAGTGCACCCTGCTGGAGAAGAGCAAGACGTTCGCTAAAGAAATGAAGGGCAGATAGAGAAAAGAATGTCCTAGTGGGAAATAATAGCTAGGCCAGTAACGTGGACAACAGAGTAGAGACTGGCACATGCCCCACTGCTCCAATGGAAATTGAGAGCCTTTGGCAAAACAGCATTACACAAGAAGGGTAGCACAAAGTTTGCTCCCTGTATAGATCAAGGAGAAATGAGAGATGCACGAGAAAGGGATCTCATTGAACAAGCTATATAGAAATTCCCCCAGGGGGAAAAAAGTGAAAGGTCCCTATAAGGGATACTAAACATTATTTATCAACGTGAAGTGCTGGGGTCAAAAGTTACAGCAGGTAGGATGTGAGTCAGAGCTCGTAGACTCTAGCCCACAAGTGGCTCTCATACGTAGTGCTTAGAGCATACAGAAGTGCCCTAAGAGCATGTGACACAGGTAAATATTCTCCTGTGAGAAAAGAATAAAACGGAAAAACGAACTCTTGGGCATGGAGCCCATAGTCAGAAAAACAGAACGCCCATGCAACAGGTGTTAAACACATGTAGGGTCATAACAGAACCATGGCTTGTCATCGACAGTGTAAGAAGAATAAGAATAATAACTGGAGGCAGCAGGAATACCACACCGGGTGTCACCAGTAGGTTGGATAGACAACCATGAACACCGCCATGGAATGCTCAATTGAGAAAGAAATCAAGGACCAACATACCCATCTCCCAAAATCAGAGCAACATGTCTTACCATATTAGCTAAAGAGGAGCTCGCCTCTGTAGCAAGACCAGGAGGGGAAAGAAGACCCGAGGCTGGGGAAGACTCAAATCCACAAGCTTCACCCAATTCAGTTTGCCAGCTATCCTCCAGAAGAGGTAGAGCAGCATCAGATATGGGGTGAAAAACCCCGTCATCTCCTAAACAGTGTTCCTCAGAAGGAAAAACATTGGTGGGGTCCACAGGAAGCGGAAGAAGGGTGCACCAGCACCGAGACGGAGTCAACCATCGAACTCGAGGGCCCAGCTGAAAGCGAGGGCGAACCCGCCAGCGTGGACACAGTTGAGGCACCTCCCACCTCCTTGGGGCCCAAAGGCACTCCAGGAGAAGATGAAAACCCAAGAAAGGCATGCAGAGAGCAATAATAAACTTGCATCTGGGTTAGAGTCACCCAGCTCTAGGGTGGACAGGGAGGTGCGGTGGGACCTCATGCACGGAGTTCTTAACCGGCAAGTAGGACGAGGCGTGAAAGTTGGAATCTCTGCACGGTGAAGTCGGGAGACACTGCTACTTCGACCACCTGCATCGAGACTCATTGTGGGACGACAATAGAGACTGATATTCACGGCTCCTGGACCGGGCCCATGGATGGACAGTGCAGTGACTGTGAGAGCAGTGCCGACAGGAGCTTTGTCCGATTTTCCAGCAGTGCCTTCGGTCAAAGTAGACAACAGGAGTTGCACTCCACAGAGTCGTGGTGCTCTCCCAAGCACCTCATACAAAAACAGAATAAAGCACACTGTTTCAACGATTAATACATCTAACTAGGCCAAAAACGGCCTGAGGTAACCGCTTCTCCGGATCTGCGCTGCAAGCTCGGAAAAAAAGAAACTGATGTCAGCGCTTCAGGGAGGGGCTTATATGGACTCTGGTGATTTCGCATACGTGGATGACAACGGTACGGAGTCGCACAACGCCCTCTACAGACGCGCAGTGGTACTGCTGAAAAACTTTCAGATCCCATCTGGCGCCTGGGAAGAATTCTAAGGTAAGGAATCTGTGGCTAGACGTTTCTATCAGATATGGGAAATCAGTGTGGCAAGGGGTATTCAGTCCATCTATGGTATGAAGCACTCTTGTCCCTACCTCGGGGGGAGGCAAACTGGAATACGACTGTTCCTTTTTATATTTCTCTTGTTCTTAGTCGCTGCTCTCAGAAGTCAGCCCAGAGTAAAACAATGTTATGTACCATGCAACGCACTCCTCCTTTGCCCCGACCCCATCTAAACACTTTAGTCCAAGGGTCCCTTTTTAGCATGGGTGCAGGGATACGTGAAGGGTTCACCCCGAATTAAATAGACCAGCACTGCCATAACCCAAGGGCACTCAGACCTAACCTGGTACCCTACCTTGTAATTTACCTTAACATCTTGCACCATGTACTTTAATTAATCCTCACTTGTTTTCACCCCTTCCATTGTTCAAGCACTTTTAACTTATGAGGTCCCATCAAAATTAATTTTACTTCCTCTTTTGTCACAGTGTGGACTCTGAGTTTTAGAAATGCTGTTAATGGGAGAGCAATTTGTGTATCTGGACGGATGTCGGTCAACATTGTTTGTATGTTAAGTTGTTATGGTTTTTATTAAGTAAACAATAAAACCAACATTGACACTTTAATTTAAAAAATCATTGTAAAAATATATCTATCTATATCATCCCACCCATTTTCCCTGTAAATCCTACATCCCGTTACTTAAAAAAGAGAAGAAAAAAAATCTGCAAAAATGTAAAACATTTTTATCCCAAAAATATAAAAATGCACATTTTATAACAATATTCTACTAATAAAAACCTACATTTAAAAAATTTGAAAAAAACAACACCAAAAATATTACACAAAAAACACTAAAATTACAAAAATGTCAAAAAAGTATCATCGCTCAGCCCAACCCTCTTCAACATCTACATGGCCCCACTCGCCACCATCGTCAGACGGCACGGCCTCAGCATAGTATCCTACGCCGATGACACCTAGCTCATCCTCTCCCTCACCAAAGATCCCACCACCACCAGACTCAACTTCCAGGAAGGAATGCAGGACGTCGCATCCTAGATGAGAAACAGCTGCCTCAAGCTCAATTCGGAGAAGACAGAAGTCCTCATCCTCGGAATCTCCCCGTCAGCTTGGAACAACACCTGGTGGCCCACCTCCCTCGGCAGTCCCCCAACCCCCACGGACCACGCTTGAAACATCAGCATCATACTCGACTCCTCCCTCTCCATGAACCGACATGTTAACGCCGTCGCCTCCAGCTGCTTCAACACCCTCCGCATCCTCCGCAAGACTTTCAAATGGATCCCCCCCCCGAATCAAGGAAGACCATCACCCACGCACTCATAACCAGCAGGCTGGACTACGGAAATGCCCTCTACACCGGGATCAACAAGTCTCTACTCCGCAAGCTCTAGACAATACAGAGCACCGCAGCCAGACTCGTCCTTGGCATCCCTCGACACAAACACATCACCCAACACCTACGGGACCTCCACTGGCTCCCTGTCGAGAAGAGAGTCATTTTCAAGATACTCACCCACGCCTACAAATGCCTCCACAACACCGGACCCCAATACCTCAACGAGAGAATCTCCTTCCACGTACCCAAAATAAACCTCCGATCCGCCAACCTCGCCCTCGCCGAAACCCCGCGCATCCACAGAGCCAGAACAGGAGGAAGAGCCTTCTGCCATATCACGACCAAGACCTGGAACGAGCTCCCGATCGACATCAGATGCACCCCCTCCTGAGCATCTTCAGAAAGACACTCAAGACCTGCCTTTTCGGCTGATAGGAGCTGCTCATCCCCCCCACCCCCTCCAGCACCTTGCGACCCTCGCGGGTGAGTAGTGCGCTTACAATTCTCTGATTGATTGATTGATTGAACAATATTTTAACAACAATATTAAAAACAACACTTAAGAAACGATATTCTTACCTCTGATACTCCTTCTGTCAATATTTTCAACATCACAATATTCTTGTGACGATATTCTTGTATCACAATATTAAAAACTAGATATTTTGTCCAAACACCTTAATATTTATATCTTAGTTAAATGCCACAGTGCAAATGTTATACTAATAATACATACAGCTCTGTACAGCAATGTTTGTTGTGTTACGTGTCTGTGGCATAGAATATTACCCCATCGCCAATGATCTCTCATGTGGTCTGTGTGGGCCACGGTGAAAGGGGGCAGGCTCTGTGAATAGTTAAAACAGAAGTCTGTTTTGATTCTAAATTAATAAGATCTGTATGGTAGCAGCTACAAAGAGAGTAGGTGCCTCTGGAGCAAGCTAAAGTCGCACATCCAGGCAAGCCTAATTGTGACTTTACGCAAAGCCTATCCTACCCGCAAGTGTCAGAAACCAAATCTGCTGGAGATAAAAACCCTCAAAACTCAAACCCATTGAACAGAGAAAAGCAACAAACAGAATCAACCAACGCACTCTTCAAATACTTTAGACCATCCAAACCTTTATGCTCTCAAAATCTAGTACCTCGTCATTTAGAATATTATGTTTCACTTAACTAGTGTGTCTGCATCCTCTCAATCATCTTGTTTTTTCTAGCTTCCCCAAAAGGTTATTTTAATGTTATTTTACCTTTTCAACCCACAGCTACTACAATAAAAATATTTTTAGACTCTTAGATTTTGAATCTTTATTTTTATACTATTGTTCTCAGTCAAGCCTTGTGTTTAGCCAACTACCACAAATTGAACAGTTTTCTTAGCTATAAAGAAGCCCTTTGATAGCCTATGGGGTATTAAGGCAGGTGGTTTGTCTAAGGGACTATACAGACACTTCAAATCCTTTAGTGCTTACAATAGACATGTAAACCTCACAGTGCCTTACTCACAAACGAATATTTATTGTCAAGTGAAAAGCGTAAGATGCCTGGGCCTAGCAGCTTCATACACCTTATGTACTTGTCGCTACTGTAGGAATTCTATGAATTCTTCCTCTTTTTCAAGAAACATATGCATGCCCAAAGTGCTCATCATGGAGTTCCTTCCATTTCAAGCACTTAGAGGAGGCTCGCAAAGGTAATAATTTAGGAAAACTTTAAATAAAGACATTTTTAGTTGGAGTGTTTGAGACAGTCAAACTATCTTGTTAATGCATGACTCATCTCCAACACCCTTTTTTGTAAGAATCGATATCCCTAGGCAGTGTCTTTGTATTATCAACGATTAATATTGGAAGTTGTCTAAAAAAGTGACTGAGTGAAGATGATAATTGTATTGAAGGTTGTCTGATGAAGTGACTGAGGGAAGATGATAATTATATTGGAGGCCTCGCTTTTTGCCCCAGGTCATATGTTTGTGTGCAATTCAAAGTTTTCCTAATGCAGAATAATTGTTGTGTTAATGAAAATGAAAGAAATATAGTGTGTGGAAGTTCACAAAGGGGAGCGTCACATGTAGATAAATGTAAGGGTTGTTTGATTCAGATGTTATAGATGAAAACTACCCAGAAAAGTGTTGCACCATATTGATGAACATTAAGCAGCCATACATTAAACTCGTGTGGATCCTTCTGTGATTGGTGAGACATCCTGATCACTCTTGTGTTGTACTAGACATTCATCTATTAAATCTCATTTGGCCTATTGTCATGGCAGCACCTCCCTACATTCAAGGGAGGATATGGAGTTAAGTATGCAAACTAATAAGACTGCTGGGTCATGTCCCTGTACCCACCTGGTAGCTGTATGTGGAATTCAGTCAAGGTAAACACAAATGCATCAGACTCTGATCTGTCCTTCAAATTAACATGAAAAGCTGGTGGAGAAAGGGCTAAATTTGGAGGAGAGTTCACACGCAGCATGTCCTCAACTATAGGGATAGTATGATAGAAGAAGTTCTGTTTTTGTGCTTTCTCCGCAATTCTAAGAATTTATCAATAAACACACTACTCTAACTCAAGCCATTACTCTACACTGAAAGAGGTTTGGCTGAAGTCGCCTATGAAATGTGTGATAAAGTGATTCACATGCACTACCATTTTACGTTTGAAAGTGAATGCCCATTATTTGCAAAATCACAGAGAAATCTGGGGTTACCAGCCCTACCATACCAAAATCATTCCATTCACAAACAGCTTATCCCTTGCACTGTCACTGTTAGAGAAAGCAGAAGACACACTGATTCTCTCTGCTTTGGTGTTTTGAAAGATGCTATGTTTCCCAATATAGAGATTTAACTGGTGTTAATGGTGCATGCACTAGTCTTCAATGACCTTGTCATCTCAAACAAATGCAGTGGAATTCTGATTAATTCCTTTAAGAACAATCTGAGCTTTCAAAGAGTCAGAAAAGTATTGAGCAGGTGTGCAAAGCAGTCACTAAGCTGCAAACCCAAACACTGCAGTGAAGCCTTGCTTGGCCACCACTAAAAAAAACAACAGTCTATGACCGGCCTATTTATAACAAAGATTACAAATGACTCTTCAACAAAGATCTCTGATCAACTCCCTAAAAGCAAGCAATACTCTCTCCCATGCTAAAGAAATCATGACAGACCCTTTGCAACTCTCCATGTACTGAACTATCTCTACCTAGTTTTGGTGGAAGCAAACAATTATCTACATGACAGACAACAAGATTTTCTGTCAGAACAAAGAAATGGCAACAGGTGATATAAGGTAAGATTTGTTTGTCTTGACAAGGGATAAATTGAAGCCCTCATCTTCCTCAACCTGTCCCACAATGCTACAGTGGAAAAATGATTTCTAATCACAGGATAGCCCCTTGAGTTCTACAAATCATTGCGATAATACCAGCAAATCCAATCAAGTCTGCCTCAAGTGAGGTCAGAGTTTTCTTCTGTCACCTCTCCTCTCCTCTTCAACATTTACATGAGGCTTGGGCAGAGGTAATAAGGCAACCCAATGTACAGTTCCAAATGTACGTGGACAACATCCTATTTCACTCTTTGTTGGGAAGCCACAAACATAATTGCACAAGCTTCACTGGCTTCCTGAAGCACATAAACATGTGGATGGAAGCAAGCTACCGCTGCATAAATGGTTCAAATACGAAAGTAGCCAGAGTGGGTGAATATTCAGACAAATGAAAGCCTTTCAGATAGCTGGAGAGATGAAGAGCCTCCGTGGCTCATCTGACGTTGTTGAGAAACTTTGAGAGTGTTTGAGCAAACAAAACTTGATCCTTAAGGTCAGTTGATTCAACTGCAACTCACATGCAGTCAGGGGAGCACATGAACCACATGAGGGGATAGGAGCCAATCTCCAGAATAGACTGCAACAAGATCAAACGTCCCAAACAAATCTGTTTGCAAAACATGAAAAAGCCTCTTCCAGAAGGCTTTTGCTTCATATTGCAACACACCAGGGAATACTCTACCCTCTAAACAGGGACTGTTTCATCTTCATCCCCAACCGATTCCTGGATTCTGAATACCCACATAAGATCCTTGAGCCCTCACAGGCACTATTTCATGGAATGTGAGAGGGGATGTTATGTTATGTGTGTCACCCGAGATGAGATCTAGCCTGGCACAGGACTGGTGAATAGGTTATTCAAAGAACCAGGTCTGGATCTTCTTGCTGAATTCAAGAATTGGGTCTGGGATGGGTGATGCAATGCATTATCATTATAACTTGAATCGAATTACTCCATCAGCGGTATGAAGTGAGCACAGTTACAAAGTTTAACACAGTGATATATTTTAATATATCATCATTTGTACAGTGCTGCATGGTAGGAAATTGGATTATTAGTTGTGTGGCCTACACAAGTATTAGGTCCATCATTCTCCTGACTGAGAACCAATAACCCCATTGTAGCACTTGACACTCTCAGGATAGCAAAGCAGGGCAGCCCAAGGCCTACTCAGGGGCAGTAATGTGGGCTAGTAATCACCATTTGCTGGCTAACAATAATAGCACTCGATAAATGGTTGTCCAGTCAGTGCATTTATTGCACACACACTACTAAATACTATTCAATAATTCACGAATTTACATACTGGCAGATGGAAAATACCATGGTTGACGTTACTTAATCACCATTTCACCCCTTAAAGGGGTCGTACAGACATATCAGGTAAGTCTACTGGCTTGGTCAAAGGTTCAAGATCAATAAACCACATGTGAAAGACATCAATTTGTACGCAAATGCAGTCATCAATAATAATCATCAGGTGTAAATGCACTTAATGTTAATAAAGCATATTCATTTTGATCAATGATCATTGTCAACATTATTATTAGGGGTGGGCGGTGAACTCCGCTACGCTGGCGGAGTTCGCATAGATTTGCCACTCGGGTGCAAAGTTTAGCAAAAACTCTGCCAATCGCCACGTGGTGGAGTTTACTGGTTCCAGCCCTACTGTTTTTTAATACTTCAGTCCTGGTCTGGCTCAGAGAGGCAAATTTATGTGGCTCTTTTTCCCTTTTTATGTCTCGTGTGGAACGCACACATCTCAAGCTTGTTCTGGCCCAGTCAGTCGAGGAAGCACACTTCGGCATCTAAAATATGTGGCTGAGAGGAAGGAAGCCATCGCACCTCTGGTTGACTGAACGCACTTGCAGCCTTACTCAGTCTGTGATTTACTCTTCGACTGTCTGGCTTCCAGGGTGGGGCGAAGCAATATCTACCACATGCATTTACTGGCCTCGGACATAGTGTGGCCCTGGAGGACATGCAGCAGGGGGTAGCATTCCCACAGCTGATGGGGCAACAGAGCAACCTGGACTTCGGCCTCAAACAGGTAACGCTATCAGCGCTTTGCCTCTGTCTGCTCGTGTAGTGGTGTTATGTCTGATCTGGTGTTCTGTTAAAGGAGCTGTGAGTTTATTTTCTGCATTTTTTAAATGGCAAGATAGCTCTGCTGATGTTCTTCAGTGAACTTTTGTTGGCATGAAAACTTTACTTATTTGACAAAGGCATCTTATCTGGGTGCCTTGAATAGAATGAGGGAGATGAATCACGGATGCCCTGTTCTTAGATCAAGGTTTTCCTTTGATTTACTCGTAAAGTTAATACATATTCTGCAAGAGCAATGCACATTCATGCTGTGCACTTTATGAAAAGCAGCAGAAAAAAAATAATTCTCCAGATATTGGTGGAGAGAATACTTACAGACATGCTGTATATAATGGAAGAGCAACTGATACGTGACAAACAATTTGGTTTGCTTAAGTAATCCTCAACAGTAGGTGAATAATGCTCAAGCTGCTTTTATTTGCGACACAATGCAAAATGGCACTTCTTTCTTCAATGACAATGTTGAATAGCAGGCCAGCAATTTGCCCCGGGACTCGCTTAATGTAGGCGTGGGCAGCCTGGAATTGTTGTTAGGATACGCCTGGTCTGGGGCATGGACCATGCTTTCTCATTGCGGCGCCGACCCTCCTCTCAGTCCCGCTCTGTCCTTTGCAGCATATCAAGCCACATCTCAGCGAGGATTACTGTCTCCAGTGATGGCTTTGTCTAGGTATTAGTGTTAGAGAAATCACCTGCTCAGGGCCACAACACACCATCAGGTTTAGCAACATGTTACGGTTGGGCAGGGCAGCCCGAACCGGAAAGGCTGCACCACACTCGGATGGCGTAGCGACGTCCATTCCCACCCCAAGGCTGTTCCTTGCTGATGAGACTAGGGGTGGGTGCAACTCCGCTGAATCTCAAGGAGTTTTTATATAGCTCCACGGTATTCTGCAGTGTAAACATCTGCGAGTTCTTCCCACCCCTAATAATTATATCAATAAAGCATTTAATATGGGCAAAACATGAGTCTGTGTATTAATGCAATCATAAAAACAGCCCCAAGGAGGCATCACATTTTGATCACATAACTGTAACCATAGACTTAGCCCCTAGAGGTTGCTTAAATACATGTATCACTCTTACACACCTTTAGGCCACAATAGTTTCAACCATTGACTTGGTCCCTAGAGAGCGCTGCAATCCCAGCTGTAGAGCACATGCTCCAGCCTTGGGAGTGCTTGAAAATGTCAACAACACGCGGCATGGTCATTTTTCTGTGGACCCCACAGACTTCAGGGTCAGTACTGCTGAAAAAGGTACTTCAACAATGGTGGGCGTTTAGACAGGTGTGCGGCGCTCACATGACAGTCTCCTCCTTTGTTCAGTGGGCTTGGGCAGGCCCCAGCCGCGACCCTTGCAGGTAAGAGCGGTGGGGAAGGGTGGGGGGAATTTCGATAGACGATGACGAGGGAAAATTAAATAATTAATTTTCCCTCGTCATCGTTCTTTAAAATTCCCCCCTCCCCCACCGCTCTTACCTGCACGGGCCGTGCCTGGCAGACCCATCCCTGGTACAGTGTGACAGCTGATTGATTGATGCAGATCCTTCAACCCGACCCCATTTCTCCTCAGGAGCTGAGTGAAGCACTGTTAATTGCTCCCTTTGTATGGGGAGACCTTTGTTTCTACTGCTGGAGAGAAATGTAATTAACTGGGCACAGCAGGGTGACAAAAGTCCTGAGCTCTGATCTTGAGCTGACTAAAGGAAGTATGACAATTCTGGATGACCTATAGGTTGTAGAGACATCTTTTTGGAACTTGCAGATTTGATTTTCTCACACAAGTTACACCGCATTTCGGTGCATCACTGGTCTCTGGAGGCCAAAGGGAAGCAAAACTGCACTCTAAGGCAGTTCTCTCCCTATGTTTGTAATAAAGTGTCACTGCAGACAAAACAGTAAATCACACTGACTTTCGCTATTAGTGTACACTAACATTATAAGGCCTACCCCAGGTCAGTATCTAATCCTGCAGAGTCTCCTCTGCGCCAGGCTACCTGTACGCAGTTACGGGGCTGAGCACGACAGTAGTGTCACACGTGCAGCCATCACACATGTTCATGTGTAACCAGCCAAGTGCCCCTTACCCTTGTTGCATCACAGCAGCCTTATCCCAAAAGGTGGACACTGGCGGCAAACTTGCGGAGGCTGTTTGCCATGTGATTACCGTGGGTGAGACACATGTAGGCAGACTCACCCAAAGTAAATAGTCAAAAACCGGGCGATCCAAAAAGCAAAAAACCCAGGTGTAATGAATGGGCCGAACCCAATTGCATCATGCATACACTCATGTTGTTTCTTGCTAAGCACTGAACTGAACATGGTGAGAGTGAAGTAGGTTTCCCTAATAGCCTTGTCTTGAGTTTTCTAGAAATCTAGTAGATGACAAAAGGAACATAAAGACAGAGAGAATGTTTTTTCAGTGTTTAGGGTTGAGGAAAGAAAATGCTTGATGCCCTTCTGTTGACCTTCGTAACCAAGAACGTGAAAGTACAGCGATAAACATGTCTGGGTGCCTGTTTGGTGAGCTTTGGAGAGCTTACACTTTAGAAACAATTGGGCTATCCCAAAATGCGGGGCTCTAGGCGATCCAAAATATCCCGAAGTGTATTCTGATTTCTTGGGCAGCCTATGTAGTTTACCCAATAACAGACATTGAGACCCTAAGCAGACGTCTGGCTGCCACGTCTGTTCAGACGAAACATAGCTGAAGGTCTGGAACGCAGGGCCGGTCCTAGGACTTTTGGGGCCCCGGGCGAAAAAGAAGAAGTGAGGCCCCTCTAATTTGCATGTGACATCACAAGAAGTGACATCACAGAAAGTGACATCTAAGGACTTCTAATCTTCTTTGGTATCGCCAAGGGACATCAGTCACATGGATAAAAAGATAAACACCCAAATGAAACAGGTCCGTCTATTTTAAAGCTGTATTAAGTGGATTGTCACATTGAATGGAAAAGCTAGGCACAGGTCTCACAAAGATGGACTTCCTTACTCAATGTTAACTGATTGTTTCCAGTTTAGTGCACGATAAAAGGTCCAGAGCACTGCAGAATCTTACTTGAATGGCATCACTATGGTAATAATTATGCAACCGGATATAGCGAAATAAAGTTGAGTTTGAATACATGTACCTTTTCATTTTTATTAGAAAGCTTTGTAAATCACAGGTTAGAACTAAAAGGGCAGCAGAGTTCTGTAGAAACAAAGCAAAGCATGTAGTCACGAGCACCATGTATCCATGTGAGGCTGCATCATAGAAGGGTTAAAGTCACCCCTGTACTGAAAAGGCTGTTGAAAATGTGAGATTTTACAATTCCCAAACTTATACGTGATTTGATTTATTCCTTTCATTTGAATATTGTACTGCTGCATTTATGATAGAAAAATGAAAACTCAAGTTCCAGAATGCAAGAAAATAACAGCAAAACTGCTTAAATGTGATTTAAAAAAGCAACTTGAGGCCTCCTCTGGTGGAAGTCTGTGCTGGTGAGAGTTACAGGTTTCACATAAATCCCTTGCACTGTGACTGGAAAAAAGTTTGATGACGCCCTTATTCTGGATCCCAAGAAAGAAAGTACGAAGTTCCTGTGTGATGTGTTAATCACTCGAAAGGTAAGAATATTAGAAGTGCTACAGGTAAAGAGGAGGATGGGGGGAATTCCTCCTGTTGGAACTAGGGCCCTCACACACCCAGCAAGCTAGGTGTCATGCTTCATCATTTGAGCCTGCTCCTCGTCGGGCCGGCGCTGCAATGCCCGACGGGCACCCTTAAAGGGGCTCTTTTTCGGAGATCTTCTGTTCCTCGCCGTATGGGTGCCGTGGGTGTGTGGGGCCAGAATGAGTGTAGGTGTGTGAAGTGTTGATAAAACAGGTAAGGGACTCCTCTGTGATGGATTTATTCAGCGAGGGACCCGACCTGATTAAAAGAAAATAGGGAGGGGTGACTCTTTTTGTTATAATGCGACAAAAATTACACTCAACTCCCAAATGGTCGACATGTTTCTCGCTATTTGTTGTCAAGGAGTGATCGTTAGCGATTCTTCAGGACCGTGTGAATTAAAACAAAACTATCTACACATAGGTGGCAAGGTGCGACGCTACCTACCACTGGTAGTCCCTCAAGGACATTTCCTTTGGGAAATGAAGTAACCTAATTAGGTATCGGATATTGCCTCATCAGTTGCAACGAAGTTAAAAAGACACAATAAGTGGTGTCTCTACTCCCATTTGGAGTCCTTCCTGGATGCAGCGAAGCGTGTGAATTAAAACAAAACTATCTACACATAGGTGGCAAGGTGCGACCTACCCCGCTTCGCTGCATCCAGGAAGGACTCCAAATGGGAGTAGAGACACCACTTATTGTGTCTTTTTAACTTCGTTGCAACTGATGAGGCAATATCCGATACCTAATTAGGTTACTTCATTTCCCAAAGGAAATGTCCTTGAGGGACTACCAGTGGTAGGTAGCGTCGCACCTTGCCACCTATGTGTAGATAGTTTTGTTTTAATTCACACGGTCCTGAAGAATCGCTAACGATCACTCCTTGACAACAAATAGCGAGAAACATGTCGACCATTTGGGAGTTGAGTGTAATTTTTGTCGCATTATAACAAAAAGAGTCACCCCTCCCTATTTTCTTTTAATCAGGTCGGGTCCCTCACTGAATAAATCCATCACAGAGGAGTCCCTTACCTGTTTTATTATCACTTCACACATCTACACTCATTCTGGCCCCACACACCCACGGCACCCATACGGCGAGGAACAGAAGATCTCCGAAAAAGAGCCCCTTTAAGGGTGCGCGTCGGGCATTGCAGCGCCGGCCCGACGAGGAGCAGGCTCAAATGATGAAGCATGACACCTAGCTTGCTGGGTGTGTGAGGGCCCTAGTTCCAACAGGAGGAATTCCCCCCATCCTCCTCTTTACCTGTAGCACTTCTAATATTCTTACCTTTCGAGTGATTAACACATCACACAGGAACTTCGTACTTTCTTTCTTGGGAACTGTATGTAGGGCATGTACGTTGGACCTCCTCAAGCCCTCTCTGTCCCTCTTATTTTGATAGCCCTTATTCTGGAACCATTAGTGAAGCCAGTTGTGAGGCTAAGGCAGTGGACAGCCTTGGTGTGAGTGTGTTCACGCAAGTGTGTGTGTTTGTTACACTAGATTAGTTATTTATTTTGGACACCTTGCCTTTTGCTACAAGCACAATATACACCTCAAGCACAGCTCGTGGCACTATAAGGCTTTCCTTAGAACCCCATACTTAAAACAAAACATGCTATAATCTACAATTACTAGTGTAACATTCAAGTAGATGTTGGGTGGCATTCAAAATGTCATGCATATGATGTAGATATGCCATAAGTAAGCATAGGGCAAATACAGAAATGTCACACATAGGCACAGGATAGCCAGAAAATTAAATTAAAATACCCCCACTTTGTACCAAAGCCTTTTTGGCACCAAGTAAGCCATTGCAACCCTCCCTAGAAGAACTCTTGTCTCTTCCATCTAAGCATCTATACATTCATGCTTTCATACTCTCATCCACCTACTGATATCCACCATTTCCCCTTTGCATTCTGTCATCTATTCATTCTTTCATCAATCATTCAGTCTTTCACCATTCTGTATGCCTGTCCATCCCCATGTTCCCATCCATATCCAAACCTAGCCATCAATAATTTCACTCATCCATCCCTCCATCCACCCTTTCACTCATCCATCCACCCATCTTTTCGATCATCCATCAATCTCACTGCTCATCCATTCAGCCACACTTTCAATCCATCCTTTTCCTCATCCATTCATTTATCGATCCACTCATCCGTCCATCCATTTACACTTTCACTCATCCATCCATCCTTTCTTTCATCTCTCCACCCTCACTTTCACTCATCTGTTCATTCTTACACCCATCCTTTTTACTCATCCGTTCATGCTTTCACACATTTACCTATCCTTTCGCTCATCCTTCCATCCATCCTTTCATTCCATCATTCCACCCTTTCACTCCATCCATCCTTGTAGACACCATTTTGCTTATCCATCCATCCACTCATCTATTTTTTCACTCCTCCATCCACCCTTTCACTCCACCCACCCTTTCACTCCATACATCCATCATCCCTTTCACACTTCCATCCACCCACTCTTCCACCCATCCAATGAGCAGGGGGTTCACGTGTCATGCATGATGGATAGTGCCAAAATGTGAGGTGATTGTGACATGGCGCTGTGGTTCCTTTCTTCACACTTTTATATAGCACAAACTCAGCCTAAAGTCTTTGGAGCACTTTACAAAAGTACCAATCCCATTACAAAAGGTCAGGGTTTTTTAGGCATTGGGAGGTTTAATGATTTGTCCAGAATCTCTGGATTTGAGCTAACGCCAGGACCTGTACCTGGTTCCCCACTTCCACTAAATTACTCCATGTGCTGCGAGGCCCAGATGAGGGAGTTTTATCCCCTGGGCTTCACAGCACTGAGGACAAGTAGAGGGGTGCCCCCTGCCCTGGGCCACACAGCACTGGTTAACAGCAGCAAGGCCCAGGGAAATGGGCCACATACCTGGACCCTGCAGCCTGATGCAGCGCTTCAAGGCCCACGTGACTGAGCTGTGCTAAATCCTGCCCTGCCATATCAGTCTTTTCTGGGTGCTTCCTCTTTCCCCAACCCACCTCTCCTCACCTAATAATGTCCAACTGGTCCTTGGAACAAAGGGGCCCTTGGCAACCCAAAACAGAAAAGGCAGGAAGGCTTCAGGGCAGGTTGTTAAGTGAGGTGCTGCCCGGCTCCTAACACCCTGCTCCTGAGGTTGTGAGCCAACACATTTGTTGGCTTTACTGCTGCCCACTTCCCCACCCACTGCTTTCCTTTCCTCACCCCTGCACCCACAGAAATGCCACCATGCCCTTGGATGAGGGAGGTCAAGACACCTCCCTTGAAAAATACATTTGTGATGTGATCGGAAGGATGGCTGACTGATAGTGTGGCATTTCACACAGAAGCAGGGCCCCATGTTTTCAACCTGAGAAAAGGGCCCTGGGCAGCTGCCCACATTGCCATGTTTAGAGCCAGCCCTGCCCAGACTCTTACCTTCTCTCACTGAGTCAGCCTGTCGCATGCGCTGCTCCTCTTCTCCCAAGCTTCTTGCTCTTTGTTGCTGTTCTGCCCCCATTATCTTTGTCTGCTACTTCTCTGCTGTACTTTTACTCAGTCATCTCTCACACCCAACTCTTATCTTAGTTCTTTCCTTTGCCATATTCCCTTTATATGCATTGCACCTCCATTCTCTGTGCTTCTTTCACCCTCTTTCTTTATCCTGGGGAACAAGGTTGCCACAAGACGGTGTTCTATCCCTTAAGCCCGTATTTTTAACCCTTACCTGTATATACTTTAAACAACAGGTATAAATAGAAAGTACTTTTAAATATGCTAGAGAGATGCATGAACAGTACCTGACTAATAGTTAAAGTAAAGAAAGTCAGAAAAGCCATGTTACAATTAAATACATACTATTATTTTAGAGTCCAATTTAGTCTAACGTCTAAGCCTTTGCAGACTCCTAAAAAACAACAAATGGCCGGTATTTTTGTCTTTGAAAGCATGCAACCCTAAGGGGAGCACTGTTCATTGTGATGCGTTTCTGTCTTTAATGGTGAGCCCAGTAGGACACCCTGCTTTTCATTCATGCAGGGTTTACTTCACACAAAAGTTCACTTTACATACCCATCTAATCGCTGTTATGCAGATGCAGCGATTAGATTACTGAAGGCCTTTCAAACAATGACTGCGAGGCCCAGGGAAGGGGGCCCCCTCCCTTGGTCCTCACAGCATTGCAGCACCATCATAAGAGGGTCTCTTAAAAGGCACTGTGCGAGGCCCCTCTTGCAAGTTAACAGGCGCGAAGCCCTGGGCAGCTGCCCACACTGCCCATGCCTAGCGCCGGCCCTGCTGGAACGGTCCACTGTACATGCTGGTCCAGGGGTGTCTGCTCAGTATTCTAGAATGGTTCTTATTTTAGGACTTACGTATTGGTGAGTTTATTGGCCAGGCTGACATTCATAGTGACGTTTCCAAAGTGGAAACTTGGTACAATGATATACAAAATATCTGAGAAATAAACTTAGCCAAAATTCACTTAGCTTCCATAGTGTTTTTTTTTGTTTGTTTTGCAATCAGAGTTTTCTCCTATAAAAACAATGCAGCCAAATGTACCACTAGCATTAGCAAACCGAGTCTGAGGATTCTGATGTCGGTCAAAAAATATCCAGCCATTTAAACTCGTAAGAAAACATTTACAATGCTGGATTCGTGCGTCAATAATAAACATTGAAATCCCAGGTCTCACAGCATAATAGCTTTCAGGGCGTACGGAGAAACTGCAAATGGAAAAAAGGATTGCTGCCTGGGCCTGCCTGGTGACCAAACATCACCCTTCTCATTCCACAGCCGGTTGCAGATGGAGGATTATTGCCATTTGCAGCACAATCCTGTAAATGTACAAGTTCATAGCTCAGCCTATGCGTTACCAGAGCATTGCATGATGGGAAGACAAATATCCCTGTGTCGAGATGGGCGATTAAATATGCATGCCCTGTTGTCGATATTGATTGAGGTGAGACATGTCTGTCTCGTGCATAAATCACCGATGCCTCCTTTATATCGTGTATTGATTGGCATCTTTGTTGCAAGAACGAGGCTGAAATGAGCTCAGACACGTTACTCACCCACCATCTCTGTACCGAAGGGGTTACAACTCATCGTTCAAATGCAGGTAGAAACTGGGTAGAGGATGTGGCCTTACGACTAAAACGGTCGACCTTCACGCCGGGGATCCGGGTTCGAGTCTCGGCAGGAATGCTCAGCATCTTGTGATTCTGAGCACATCAAGTAATCTCCCCGTGCCTAACAATGAATGGGTCCGTCTGTACCGTAACTGGTGCTTATGTAAAGCGCTCTGATACCTTCGGCTCAAGTTCGCCTATATAACACTCCAACATAATTCCTTTAAGAGTAGAAAGACTACCACTTCTGCTGCTTGGTTTTCTGCCAGGCTTAAAGCAGAAAACTGGAAGTGCAAAACATAAGAAAGAAAATGTCAGTGCAATCTTTTGGAAGAAGACAGACTAGCCCTCAACCAGTTCAGGAAAAATATAAAAAAGCCAAAGCCTGCCTGTTTACTTAACAAATTAATGAAGCTGAAAATGCACCTCGAACAATTTTTCAAAATTGTCAAATCTTTGTTAAACCCATCTGTGCAAAATAAATCCACTCCGTCATCACAGGATGATAATTTATCAGAATTTTTCTATGGTAAGGTGTATAACATTTACTCCAAATTCCCAACTACCAAAGAAAATGGGTCGATGACACATCCACCTCCTTCATAAACACTAACCCCCAACTCTCCTCTTTCGAGAAGATCTCTTGAAGGTTTCCGAGAGTATGATTTTAAAAGCCCACTCAAGCTCTCCTTTGGACCTATGCCCACCACATATTCTCAAAAGGACATGTCAGTCCTTGAACCCAAAGATCAACTCCCTCTTTAACCTTTCCCTTAAATCTGGCACACTGCCAGTGTGTTGGAAGGAGGAATTGGTCCCTCCTCTCTTAAAAAAAACCCAACCTGGACGCCACATGTCCGGCCAACTATAGACCCATCTCTCTTCTCCCTGATTGTGGAAAGATGCAGGAATCCCTGGTTAACCACCAGATCACCAGTTTCATTGAGGAGACTAATGTCTTACACCCTTCGCAATCCAGTTTACGGGCATGCTTTAGTACAGAGACAGTACTCTTAGAGGTTACTGATTTTATTAAATACCGACTCGACCTGCGCACCAACACCATTGTGATTCTGCTTGACCTATCGGCTTCTTTCGGCACGGTGTTGCTTGGCATCCTACTACAATGGCTGGAGAAAGTAGGAATTGTCAGCACCATGTGGAAATGTTTCAAATCCTTCCTTTCCAACCGAAAGCAAGCAGTTAGTCTCCCCGCTTTTACCTCGGGCTACAGAGAGGTCAATTGTGGAGTATCACAGGGCTCAGCCTTGAACCTAAGTCTCTTCAACATCAATATGGCTCCCCTTGCTGCCATTGTTCAAGCATGGGGCTTCAGTGTGTTGTCCTATGCTGATGACACCCAGTTGATTTTTCCCTTCAAACATTTGGATGTCTCAGTCTTAGCGACTTTTCAAGGCTATTTATCAGCAGTGGCAGAGTGGATGCATAAAATCGGTCTCCGGTTACACTTGGAAAAATCTGAGATTCTATTCTTTGGTTCATCCCCCATCTTGGACCTGTCTCATCTTTGGCCTACAAAATTGATCATCATCCAGCACGTTCCAATACCGCTAAAAAACTGGGGGTTAAGCTAGACAATGCACTATCCTTTAAGACATATGTCAATGCTACTGCAGGGGTCTGCTTTTCTCTGTAGAAATCTGTTAGACTTGGCATCTTTTGGCGTGTTTCCCCTGACTTTTTGCTTTCTGACCTCCCGGGTTTGACTCTGTTTTTGCTGGTGTGATGATTCTGCGCACTTTCCTCACTGCGGTCCAGTGGGAAAGTGCAAGTGCTCCTGTATAAAATGTGTTATGGATTGGTGTTTCCATGATTGGCCTATTTGGTTTATGTGTCAGTCCCTTGTAAAGTGCACTACGAGTGCCAGGGCCTATAGACCAAATGCTGTTGGTGGGCTGCAGCACTGGATTGTGCCACCCACGCAAACAGCCCGTAAAGTGTAACTCGGGCCTGCCATCGCAGAGCCTGTGCGCAGCCTGGGGCTGCCATATCGACTTGGCAAGTGCACACACTTGCAAGTCCCTAAACCTTCCCTTTGCTGCATGTTAGTCACCCCTAAGGTAGGCCCAAGGTACCCCTGTGGGCAGGGTGCGTTGTACGCGAAAGGTAGGACATGCCCTGGTGTGTGCGGCATGTCCTGATAGTGAATTACAGCCTAGTTCGTTTTTCACTATTGCAAGGCTACCTGTTCCCCCTAGGCCAGAACGGGCGGTTTTGATTATTACAGTATATAATCCTAACTGACCCCGGGAACATGGTAGAAATTCAAGCTTAGTATGCCTGGACTCAGAATGATAAAATGCAGCTTTTGGTGAAGTTGGTTTTAACATTCTGTGTTTGAAAATACCGCTTTTAGAAAGTGGGTATTTTCTTGTCTAACCATCCAAGCCTGCCTCTGCGAGGTTGTGTATTCCTTGTCTGGAATGTGAGTGACAGGGGCTGGGGGATGCCAGGAGACAGGGTGAGTCAGCGCAGGGCTGAATAGCCGGATCGACCTGTAGATGGGTGGGAGGGGTCGCACCTGGGCCCTGAATAGGACAGTGCCTTCCCTCCACAATGCTGGCTCCACCTCCTGTGGTGCGTCTGATGTCCCTGGCCTACTCACTGAAAGAAGGGACGGAGACTTGTCAACAAAGTGCTCCAGAACTGGTTTTGACTAGGCAAAGGCCTCTCTGCCTTCAGAGAACAAAGGAATTTGGGATATAAATATTGGGGCCCTGACCCCATGAATTTAGATCTCGCTGGAATCAAGGAACCTGCCAAGACGAAGAGCTGGAAGAGCTGCCAGGAGGAGTACTGCCCCTTTGCTGTGTTGTTGCTTTGTTGGGTTGGCCTGCAGTTGCTGCTTCTGTCTTGGGCAGTGAAAGGACTGGACTGAACTTTCTACAAACTTGTGCTGAGTATCTCCAAGGGCCTGAAACCGAGCTGGCCTCCTGTTAAGAAGTCTCAGGGACTACAAAGACTTCACAAGCCTCTGGGTACCGCTTCTGGAACGCTGTTTCAGTTGCCACAGAGGAAGGGAACTGCAACCGACTCCGTCAACCGAATCCATCCCTGGCCGGTGACCTGTTTGCACCGCAGACCGCATCGCCCCGCTTCGCATCGCAACCCTGGTCTCACCGTGGGCGACGTCCGACGCCGCCAACATCGAGCCGCTGCTTGCACCGTGACCTGTGGGCACCGCAGTTCGCATCGCATCGCTTCACTGAACCAACCGGACCCGACCGACGAGGTCGCTGCAACTGGCTCAAGAGTCGTGACTGCACCGCATTTGGGGCACCGCTCGCACGTCTGCGACGCACCGCTCCGACTCGCACCGCTGTCCGACGCCAGCTCCCGCACTCCGGCTTGGTCGCCTGCATCGCAACCTGTCAGCACCGCATCGAGCATCGTCTCACCCTGCATCGCACGCCTTGGACTCACCGACTCCGTCTACACGACGCTCATCGAGCCGCTGCCTGCACCGCATCGAGGGACACCGCACCTTGCATCGCTCCGTCTTGCACCGCAACCGCGACGAACGCCGACCGGCTCGTACACTCCGTACCAGCCACAACGAGAAAGGTACTGTAACCGAGTCTGTTCACGACTCTGCTGGCCCGTATCGACGCGGTCGGCTGGAACTGTTAGACTCTGTGGTTTTCAGCATCACGGTAGGCTCGGACGGAGCTACCGACTCGTACGAACTTTGCTTTTGTGCTATTCCTGCAAAGAAGAAGTTAACGTATCAAGTATTCATTCGTAAAGTATAGTATTGTGGATTTTTGTCGTAATTGGTCTTGTCTTGAGTATATAAAATATTGGTTATTTTTCTAAACTGGTGTGGTGTCCGTTTGTAGTGCTTACACTGTATTACTGTTGGTTATGTGCAAATGCTTTACACACTGCCTCTGAATTAAGCCTGACTGCTCGTGCCAAGCTACCACGAGGGTGAGCAGGGGTTACTTCACGAGTGTAACAACCCTTACCCTGACTAGGAAGAAGGGTCCCTACTTGGACAAAGGTGCAAGCCCTTGCCAACTAGAGATCCCATTTCTAACAAAATCTATAAGAAAGACACTCAAATTCCTGCCAGTACACACCAGTAGAATCATCATCCACGCATTGATTACATCAAGACTCGACTATGCCAACATGCTGCTTCTTGGATCTCCTCAAGCATTGACATAGACTGCAGTGGGTTCAGAACACACCTGGGGGCATATTAGCAAGACCCACATTAAAATTATCGCCGTTTTAGCGGCAGGAAACTGCCGCTAAAACGGCGATAATGGGCTTGCTAATATGCGTTATGGAATTCCAATAGAAGCCCAGGTTAGATGTGCAGGACATCTAACCTGGTCTTCTATTGGAATTCTATAACGCATATTAGCAAGCCCATTATCGCCGTTTTAGCGGCAGTTTCCTGCCGCTAAAACGGCGATAATTTTATCGTGGGTCTTGCTAATATGCCCCCTGGTTTTAAACATTCCTAAACGGCAATCAAAATGAAATGGCTTGAAAATTCTTCCTTGGCTTCCGATTATCCAAAGAATAAAATGTAAAGCTTTGACGATAACATTTAGGGCTACCCAGATGAAAGGCCCGACGTACATCTGCGATAAAATCAAAAGATATCGGGCAGATTTACAAGCCCCTTGCGCCACTTTTGTGTCACTTTTCCCATGTTAAAAGTGACGCAAAAGTGGCGCAAGGGGCTTGTAAATCTGCCCCATCATCCTCGCAGAGCGCTTAGCTCAGCCAATCGCAATTTGCTGTGCATCCCTAAGATCAACAAACCATGAGCAGGAGGGCGCTTCCTTTTCTTATTTGGCCCCAAAGCTTTGTAACCTTCCCCCGAGCATATTAGGAGTTCAGCTTCAGAGAATTCTGTTAAAACTCTTCTGAAGACCCACCTAATGGGCGTAATTTCATATTTAATTAGCCCTACACATTCTGCGTCTTACTACCAACTAGCGCCGGACGCTCCTATTGGAGCAGCTGCCGTGACTAAACTTTATTCATTCATTCATGCATATTTGCACTCGTGCAATAACTCGTTTTTTAGGTCGAGCCTCGAGTAGCGCGCAAGCGTTGCTCTGGCAAGACTCTATGTTAGGGGGTTTGAAAAGCTGACCAGACGCTCGTGCGTCATGGCCTTTTCCCTGCGGTTACGCGCGCGGCAGACATCTGTTTCCAATTATCGTGCCCAGACCCGGGCGCGATAATTGGAAACAGATCGCTCGCTGTGGCGCGCGCGCACCACTTGCGTCGCCCCCTTCCTCCCCGCTCGTGCCTTCAAATGCTTTTTTTTCTTCATTTTAGAGAGCGCGCGCACACAACTGCCAGGCTTATTTTAATTCACTCTGCACACAGTAACTTTCTGTTTAAAAACAATCAAATCTTTGGTTCTCTCACAAGTTTATTGTGGGCTGTACAGCCCCTAAAGAGTGTGTGGCGGATGAAACAAGCCGTCACTTTGGAACTGTAACCCTCTCTGAGCATAGGGCACCTGAATGCTGATGAAATAAAGTGCTGTGATGCCCACCCATCGCAGAGAAAGGCAGCTTGCCTCCACCTCTGGGGATAGACGCTTTTCTACAGCCGAGGCATCGGCGGTGTCGCTGGTTGTTTAAATGCTTCACAAGAGTGCATGTGTTTTCCTGTTTCCTTCGTCCCTTTCCTCTCCGCTGCACTTGTGTTGCTCTTTCTCTGCCCATGTTCTTCTCCCTCCTCCCCTCTGTGATCCACTCACCCTTAAGTGCTTCTCCCCCGTGTTTCTTTATTACCCGTATCCTTCTCCCCACAACTCCACGTGGCGCTCTCTCATCAGTTCGATCCCTCCTCCTCCCCAACACCACGTTCTTCTCTTTTTTGTTTCCCTACCTGCACGCTCAATGTTGCTTTCCCCCACCCCTCCAGTTGCTTCCGCTCCTGTAATGCCTACCCTCTTCCTATTGCTTATCGCCCCCTGTAATTTCAACCCACCCATGTTGTTTCCTGCACCCATATTGCTTCCCATCTCTCTTGCTACTTTTTTTTCTTTTTGTTTACCAATCCATCCCAGATTGATAAAGGAATAAAAACGCTTGTCATTTTGTCCGCATTTTAATGCTTCATGCGCAAGTCTACAAAATGACACTGCCAGACTCACCCCACCCCATTTTTTGCATTGTGGCACAGCATGCCTAAAACCATTGGCGAAAGAAATAAGTCCCCAAGGCTAGACATATTTGTTTTGCCAGTGCTTTTTTTTCTATTGAGAATTTGTTCTTGCTTTTCCATTTATCATATCTGCAGTTCTCTTCTTTTTGTGTGGGAGAGGTGTGTCTGAGAGCAAGACAACGTTAGAGGAACAGGGTGTGTGACTCAGAGGAAAAAAGCTCTGGGTTAGGACAAAATGTACCTTTCTTTCATTACCTCTTAGGTAAGGGGCTGGGGCATGGTTTTGATTCTGGTCATTTTTGCACAACATATTTGAAGCCTGGCCATGTGTGAACTTTTGCAGATGGCAGATTGCTAAGGGTAATTTTCGATTATCTTTTTGAGCTTGCTGTTAGATTTTCTTCTACAGCTAATAAATGACATTGTCAGCTTGTCAGAAATCCATTGGGAATTTAAGTGTTTCCAGCTCTTTTCCTTAAACTATTGTAAATAATGTATATAACTGCTCATTGCGTTTTGTTTCCCATTTCCTTTTCCAATACTCTGTTCACATTTACAACAAGCATTGGTATAGCCAATAGGTCTCGCTTTTGGGACCTTATAAGTATTTAGTTTTGCAGCACAATATCCTTGGTGCAACAACATCAGCTGGCTAAACCTTGTACCTTATAAGTGTTTAGCCATGCAACAGTTGATGTTGTTGCACCAAGGATATTGTGCTGCATAACTAAATACTTATAAGGTCCCAAAAGCGAGACCTATTGGCTATGCCAATGCTTGTTATATATAGGGCTCCTGCCGTTTCTAAGTGCAGTAAATCACAGATGCTACCTCTATCTAATGTAACGATACTGATTTTGTCGACCTTTAAAAGGATGCACGGCTTAGTCGGCTACGCTGAGTATCAGACTCACCTGCAGGTAACTGCATGCTTCAGCCACAAGCATAGAAATCACTGAGCCATCCTGGCATACTGTGCGTTTTATACCCATTGAAAACCCTGCAGGTGACTGGATTTACCTTAGGGGTAGATTTAGGAAACAGATGGGATCATAGGTGTTTTCAGGGCAGGAGAGGAGGGATCGTTGAGAATGTCTGGAAATTAGGAAACAGATGGGATCATAGGTGTTTTCAGGGCAGGAGAGGAGGGATCGTTGGGAATGTCTGGAAAATTCACCAATTCTGAAAGTTTCGTTTTTCACAACAGTTACCTAAATATTACCATCATTTCTATGGGAATACTTTTCTTTTATGGAAACGTGTTTTCCATTTTGGGAAAAATGGGATGAGGCAATTGTTGAAAAGCTCACTTCTGCAGTTTCTACTGCTGTGGATTGTCTGTCAGTGGACAATCAACATTTGCATTGTTAAAGGAAACCAGTGCACGCCTAGAAATGTACAATCCTCATAGATTCCCAAGCATATTCTCGAGGAGTTTTTGGAACCTCTAAATATGCGTCAGGCTGCAAATATTGAAGGCATCATCCTTACTTTAGGCCTTCGATCTTCACCATAATTAGGATTCATAATTTGACGACTTTATTTGAAAGAGCTCGAAATATGAAAAAAGGAAAGGTTTGACTACGGTATAAACAAAAATGCATATCCATTCAACAGCTATTAAATTATTAGTGTTCCTTTCCATCAGAGGCTCCGTTTTGAATTTTTAGGACTGGCATAAAACAACAAAGGCACTTACTGAATATTTTACAAAAGGAAGTCTAGGGCTGCTGTTGGAAATGGCCCTTTTTGCAGGGTTATCCCCAAACTTTTTGCTTCTTCCTCCAATTTTTTCCTGACCCGTGTTTGTTGGCTATAGGACTCTGAGCACTTTACCACTGCTGATCAGTGCTAAAGTGCACATGCTCTCTTTGTAAATTGTTATTGTGATTAGTTCTCCCTGATTGGCATATTTGTTTTACCAGTAGGTCCCTAGTAAAGTGCACTGAGTGTGCCAGGGCTGGTAAATGAAATGCTACTAGTGGGCCTGCAGCACGGATTGTGCCACCCACATGAGTAGCCCTGAAAAGATGTCTCAGGCCTGCCACCGCGGTGCCTGTGCGCAGTTTGTTAACTGCCATGTCGACTTGGCAAGTGCACCCACTTGCCAGGCCCTACCCTTCCCTTCTCTTACACATTGGACACCCCTATGGTAGGCCCAAGGTACCCCCCTGGGCAGGGTGCAGTGTATGTGAAAGGTAGGACATGTACTGGTGTGTGTAACATGTAATGATAGTGAAATATTGCCAATTTAGTTTTTCATCTATTGAAAGGCTATCTTGCCGCATAGGACAGAATGGGGAATGCTTTGTAACACTTTACAAGCATATCTTCCCATAGGGATAAGATGGAAAAATCGAGTTTGGTATCCCTGAACTCAGGATTTAATAACACATCTTTTTGTAAATATGGTTTTTAAATTGTGTGTTTGAAAATACCACTTTTAGAAAGTGGCTATTTTCTTGTTCAACCATCCTGTGTGCCTCTGCCTGTTTGTGGATTGACTGTCTGGCTTTGGAGTGACAGGGGCTGGGGAGGTGTAGTGGCCCCAGGAGTCTGGATGAGTCAGCACTAGGTTGAATAGGCCTGATCGGCATTTGGAGTGGTGGGAGGAGTAGCACCTGTGCCTGAATAGGGCTGTGCCTGCCTTCCACAATGCTGGCTCCGCCCCCCTGTGGTGTATCTGGAGCCAAGGCTCACACTGACAATGGATGTTGTTGTGCACTTGCAGTGTGCCCCCCAGAACTGGTTTGAACTGGGCTCAGAGTCCCTTGCAAAAAGAGAACAAAGACATTTTGGGGTATAAGTATTAGACCTAAAACCCCTGAACTTTAGATCATTCCTGGAATTCAAGAGGAACCTTTGCCAAGGAGAAGAGCTGGAGAGACTGAGGAGAAGTACTCCCCTTGCTGTGTGTCTGGGGTTGGCCTGCAGTTGCTGTTTCTGCCAAGGAAAGGAGAAGGACTTTGCTGTGTGCTTTGTCCCCTGCTTGAAGGAGATCTCCAAGGGCCTGAAGTGTGCTGGCTTCCTGTTCTGAAGTCTCAGGGACACAAAGACTTCACCCCCAGCTCCCCTGAACTCTGCTGCTGTGAGTTATGACCTGCCAAGAGATGCCTGTGCCAGTTTTGGGGAGGTTGTTGCTGCTGTTTGGGAGCTGGAAGAAAGAAGAAACTCAAAGAACTACAAGAATCAACACATTGAAGGATCACGGCTGAAGAGGACCGATGCAGCGCCGCTCGACGCCGCCGCATTAATCACTGACGCATCCCGGATTTCCACGCATTGTGCCTGTGCGGCAAGTTCGTCGACGCATCACCCGCAGACCAGAATCGTCTTGGATTTCGACGCCTCACTTCCCCTACAGTCCGGATTTGATGCATCACTTCTCCTGTGTGCAGCAGCACTGTCGCCTCGCCTCCCCAAGGACTCAGGAACTGACGCATCGCTTTGTTTTCCAATGCTTCCTACCTCTGCGGCTGTTTGGCCTTGTGAATTTTGACGCATCTTCAGGTACTTTGTGTAAAAGTCACGCATCCATAGTTTTCTATGGTACAAGTTCTTAAAACCTTTTGAAAGTCATATTTTTAACTGTGTATGTTGGACTTTTGCCGTTATGGTCTTGTTTGTTTAGATAAAGATATTTTATTTTTCTAAACTGGTGTGGTGTCCTTTTGTGGTGGTTTCACTGTGTTACTGTGAGTGTTGGTACAAATATTTTACACATTGCCTTTGGGATAAGCCTGTCTGCTCGTGCCAAGCTACCAAGGGGGTGAGCAGGGGTTATCTAAAGTGTGTATCCCCCTTACCCTGACTAGAAGCAAGGGTCCCTATTTGGACAAAGGTACCTACCTCTGCCAACTAGAGACCCCCATATCTAACATTGGTGGGCAGTGGTGAGGATTTTAACCTGTATTTGTACTTGACCCACAGTGATTGGTGTACATCACTAGTTTATTGCAGACCACTATGCAACCACATACTGTGTTTTGTTTTTGGTTCTATTTTTGAGTAACCCTTAAAAGTATCCACGGATCATGTCTCAGAAGGGTAAACCAGCAAGTGATGTTGCAGAACTGGAGGTTTTATTTTTTTCCACAACAGATTTTATTGTTGACAGACAGGAGAAAGCCCAGGAAGGTCTGGGGCAGTACATCGCATATATAAATGGCATTGGTGAGGATGTCAACTTTTTACAATAAGTCTGTCTAGAACATGAGGATACATAAAGCAAAGTCTGTGGAAAATATCCATTATAAACAAAGAACAAAAATGTCACCCGATCTACACAACTAACATTTGAAAATAGCTCAAGACGCAATAGAATAGTATATGCACAATGGGTCCTAGGGTGTACACCCAATATGAAATCATCCAGGCAAATCATCAAAACTTCGTGTCTGGGGGATTGGTTCAAGGTAAAGGCTGCGATAATCAGCCCATCGCTTCCATATTCTCGGGTGTTTCTGGGGGCACCCCCGTGCCTTAAAAATTGGAATTTCTAGCCTCATAGAGAAGTCAAGGCCGCGCTTCCAGGCCCCGACCTAAGGCAGGGAGGCCGCCTTCCACGCCCTGGCAATGTCTCGCTTAGCAAGGGTAAGCCCTAAGAATAGCAGGTGCCTTTTGTACCTATTGCCTCCGATTCCGTCAGTGATGTGAAGCATGGTGAGGCACGGAGACCATGGGAGGTCCCATCCCAAGACCTCGGAAAGGCAGGTCAGCACCCCACGCCAAGGCGCGACAGGGCGGTACAATCCCAAACCGTGTGGAGGAAGGTGCCCTCGGCCGACTCGCACCGGAGGCAAGAAAGAGAAGCATTCATCCCAGCGCGCCAGAGCCGATAGCAAGTAAAGTATGCCCTATGGAGATATTTAAATTGTATGAGCCTAAGACGCGCCGCTATGGCCGCGCCGTGTGGGGATTCAAGAGTCGCCACCCAGTCATCCTCGTCAAGTGGACCCAAGTCATCCTGCCAAGCCTCTCTGATCCTGTGAAGGGTATCATGACTGTTGATGACTGGGGTGCGGTATAGAGCCGTGATTTTGTGTGCGCCCATCTCGCCCATGAATACCTTGGCCTCAATAGGGCTAAAGTCAGGAATCGTATCGTGTCGCGAAAGATAAGGGGAGAAAGCATGCCGGAATTGAAGATATTTGTAGAATTGGGAGCGGGGCATTTGAAAGTCGGCCTGTAGTTGTTGAAATGACTTGAGAGTCTAGCCCGAAGGACATTGCCAACCGTTGAGATTCCAATAGCATCCCAGCCCGCAAAGCCGGAAAGCTCAAGCAACTGCGGCAGGAGGCCATTATGCCAGAGAGGGGGTCTCCTTAGTTAATCTACCCCACCATCCGATCCTACGCAGAGCCTGCCGCCAAATCGCAAAAACAGTCCGGGCCGTGGGCGGCAGCGTGCCAAGCGCCGCGTTAGAGTGTAGTATCGTGTGTAGAGATTTAGGGTCCATCAGCCAACGTTCAAGCGCATAGGCAGGGTTGCAGAACTGGAGTTTGATATAGAAATGTTAAGTAGTTACACAGTAGGTCAACTCAAGCAGTTCTGCAGGAACTTTGGATATCCCATGAAGAGCAGCCCCAGGAAGGAGGAGCTACAGAAGGCCTTAAGGGCCCGATGGGAGGCCAGAGGGGCTGGGGAGACAGATGATGCAGAGGTGGATGAGGATGCGGAAGGGAATGGTTTTAGGTCACAGGATCTGCCTGTATCAAGAGCAGCCTCCAGGGCTGGCAGCAACCATTCCGCTAGAAGCTTTTCCCCAGAGGAGCTGGAGGAAAACCAAAGGGTTAGAGATCATGAGTTAGAAGTCATGAGGCTCGAGATGAAAATATTGGAAATGGAGAACCAAAGAGCTGACATAGAGAGAGAAAAGATGGCAGAGGAGAGCAAGAAGGCTTATGCCTTGGAAGAAATGAAATTGACTTTGGCACATGAATTAAGAATGAGAGAGCTCAATGAGGAGTTCACGAGGCTTGAGGCCCTGAGTGTCTCAACCAAGCAAAAAGAGATGTGTGTAGCTCAGGAAGTGAGCTTGGCTGGGTTGGAGGTGGAGTCCAGCTCAGATGGTGGCAGCAAAACGGTGTTATCTAGTGCTGAGGGAGAAGTACACACACCCAGAGATGTGGCGCCTGACTTGAGGGAGGGGGTTAACATACACCAGGGAGTTCAGGTTTATGAGGTAGCCCCAGTGGTGTGCAGTGTCCCTGAAGTGGATTGGGGAACTGACACAGGGGATCATATTCCTAGTGGTGGGAGGGACACTCTACTGACTCTAGATGAGAGGTGCAGGGATTGGGGTTCCCCCATGGTCAAAGCCTTGGTGTGTGAGTGTGGAGACCACCCAGAAGAGTGTGGGATGAGTGACAGAGACAGTCAGACACTGTCTTGCCAATCTCAGGAGAGTGGTGTGGGGTACTTGTGTGAGGCACTGGATGGTGGGGCAAAGGGTAGCTTGGTTAACAACTGTGGGGGGCTGTGTGATTCAATTTTTGGAGCGCATATTCTAAGTCCCTGTTTTCCAGAGCTATGCCAACACCCGGTGGAGTGTGAGTTCTCTGATTCCAGGGAGCTTGCGCTGGAGGCAGACCCTTTGGCGGATTCCAGAGGGTCTGAAGAAGCTTTTGGGAGTGATCCTGAAGGGGGTGGCTCAGGTTTGTCAGGTTTTCCACAACCAAGTAAGGTAGGGGAGGTTTTTGGTAGCCCAGATAGGTCCCAGTGTAGTGGGAGGGGTGTAGGGTCCCACGTCCTGTCTCAGAGGAGAAGGAGTGAGAGTGGGCTGTGTCCCAAGGTGCCCGAAACCCAGTCCCAGGGCCTGGTTGGTTCCATAAGTGAACACTAGGAGGGGGGCCTAGTCTGTACCGGGAGGCCATTTCCTGAGGGGGATCCCAAAGTGTCAGGTGAACTGGGGAGGGCTGCTGTAACAAGCATCCCACCAGTTCTGGTGTCTGGCAGCACCGCTCCAGTGGGGAGGGTGCATGAGTCCAGAGAAAAGGGTGAAGGGGGGGATGCAGTCCCCAGTGGAAGGACCAGTGGGTCAGGGGTTGCCAGCTCTGAGGTCAGAGAATCCCAAGACTGACCCTGGCAAGGCCACTTTTGGCCTGGGGGTCTTCATGCTCTGTCAAGTGGACAGGAGGCTGGAGACCTACGCCAGGCAGACTCTCGTACCACTCATGAGGAGTGTGTTTCCCTTGGGGGGGGTTGGTGTACTCCCCCGGAAGTCCTGGGTTGCCAGGCATAGGTCCAGCCTAAGGGTACAGACCCTGGGTTGTAGGACCAGGTTCAGGGTGTCCCCCCTGACCTGGAGCAAGGGGCGACTGCTTACAGTGCCCCTACCAAGTTGTCTTCTGGGGCTACCGCTCCAGGTGTGAGGGTGCAGAGCCCCAAGGCGAAAGACAGGGTGTGGGAGCGCCCACCCCAGTCTCTTGTCCAACCGCAGGGTACAGACCCTGGGCTGGTGGGCCAGTGTCAGGATGCCATACCTGACTTTGCAGGAGGGAGAGTGGAGAAAAGGTGCCAGGCACCTGGGGCTACCGCCCCCCACTTTCTGACGCCACAGAGGTTAGAGTGGCCTAAAAGGCTTGAGGCCTGGCACTCATCACTGACAGCTGTCAGTAGCCACTGTGGCTGGTTGTCCTGGTGGACACAGTTGCCCCTGGGAGGGGTGAAGGAGTCACCCCCCGGGGGTGGACTGGGACACACCACTGTGTTGGCCATGTTGGTACTGTCTACCTGTTGGGACACCTCTGTGAGCAAAGCAAGTTTAGGCGCTGCACAGATGGGGTCCCCAGGTGAGGAGAGGGGTCCCCCATGGGTTAGCCTTGTGGGCCCTGAGAGTATGGATAGAGGGATCCAACTGGGTTCAGGAAGGCGTAGAACAGGAATAGACCCCTGCTGTTCGGGCCAGGTTCCATTTCTGACGCCCCAAGCCGGGAAGGCCATCGAGGTATTGATTGGTCTACCCTGGCTTTAGGCTGGAAGGGGGTTGTGTTGGAAATGGCCCTTTTTGCAGGGTTATCCCCAAACTTTTTGCTTTTTCCTCCTATTTTTTCATGACCTGTGTTTGTTGGCTATAGGACTCTGAGCACTTTACCACTGCTGATCAGTGCTAAAGTGCATATGCTCTCTGTGTAAATTGCTATTGTGATTGGTTCTCCCTGATTGGCATATTTGTTTTACCAGTAGGTCCTTAGTAAAGTGCACTGAGTGTGCCAGGGCTGGTAAATTAAATGCTACTAGTGGGCCTGCAGCACTGATTGTGCCACCCACATGAGTAGCCCTGAAAAGATGTCTCAGGCCTGCCACCGCGGTGCTTGTGCGCAGTTTGTTAACTGCCATGTCGACTTGGCAAGTGCACCCACTTGCCAGGCCCTACCCTTCCCTTCCCTTCTCTTACACATTGGACACCCCTATGGTAGGCCCAAGGTACCCCCCTGGGCAGGGTGCAGTGTATGTGAAAGGTAGGACATGTACTGGTGTGTGGAACATGTCCTGATAGTGAAATGCTGCCAATTTCGTTTTTCACTATTGAAAGGCTATCTTGCCCCATAGGACAGAATGGGGAATGCTTTGTAACATTTTACAAGCATATCTTCCCATAGGGATAAGATGAAAAAATCGAGTTTGGTATCCCTGAACTCAGGATTTAATAACACATCTTTTAGTAAAGATGGTTTTTAAATTGTGTGTTTGAAAATACCACTTTTAGAAAGTGGCTATTTTCTTGTTCAACCATCCTGTGTGCCTCTGCCTGTTTGTGGATTGAGTGTCTCGCTTTGGAGTGACAGGTGCTGGGGAGGTGTAGTGGCTCCAGGAGTCTGGATGAGTCAGCACTAGGTTGAATAGGCCTGATCGGCATTTGGAGTGGTGGGAGGAGTAGCATCTGTGCCTGAATAGGGCTGTGCCTGCCTTCCACAATGCTGGCTCCGCCCCCCTGTGGTGAGTCTGGAGCCAAGGCTCATACTGACAATGGATGTTGTTGTGCACTTGCAGAGTGCCCCCAGAACTGGTTTGAACTGGGCTCAGAGCCCCTTGCAAAAAGAGAACAAAGACATTTTGCGGTATAAGTATTAGACCTAAAACCCCTGAACTTTAGATCATTCCTGGAATTCAAGAGGAACCTTTGCCAAGGAGAAGAGCTGGAGAGACTGAGGAGAAGTACTGCCCTTGCTGTGTGTCTGGGGTTGGCCTGCAGTTGCTGTTTCTGCTAAGGAAAGGAGAAGAACTTTGCTGTGTGCTCTGTCCCCTGCTTGAGGGAGATCTCCAGGGGCCTGAAGTGTGCTCGCCTCCTGTTCTGAAGTCTCAGGGACACAAAGACTTCACCCCCAGCTCCCCTAAACTCTGCTGATGTGAGTTCTGACCTGCCAAGAGGTGCCTGTGCCAGTTTTGGGCCTCTGGAGGTTGTTGCAGCTGTTTGGGAGCTGGAAGGAAGAAGAAACTCAAAGAACTACAAGAATCACCGCATCGAGGGATCGCGGCTGAAGAGGACCGACGCAGCGCCGCTCGATGCCGCCGCATTGATCGCCGACGCATCCCGGATTTCCACGCATTGTGCCTGTGCGGCAAGTCCATCCGACGCATCACCCACAGACCAGAATGGTCTTGGATTTCGACACCTCACTTCCCCCTACAGTCCGTATTCGACGCGTCACTTCTCCTGTGTGCGGCAGAACTGTCGCCTCGCCTCCCCAAGGACTCAGGAACTGACGCATCGCTGTGTTTTCCAATGCTTCCTTACTCTGCGGCTGTTTGGCCTTGTGAATTTTGACGCATCTTCAGGTACTTTGTGTAAAAGTCACGCATCCATAGTTTTCTATGGTACAAGTTCTTGAAACCTTTTGAAAGTCATATTTTTAACTGTGTATGTTGGACTTTTGTCGTTTTGGTCTTGTTTAGTTTAGATAAAGATATTTTATTTTTCTAAACTGGTGTGGTGTCCTTTTGTGGTGTTTTCACTGTGTTACTGTGAGTGTTGGTACAAATACTTTACACATTGCCTTTGGGATAAGCCTGTCTGCTTGTGCCAAGCTACAAAGGGGTGAGCAGGGGTTATCTAAAGTGTGTATCCCACTTACCCTGACTAGAAGCAAGGGTCCCTATTTGGACAAAGGTACCTACGTCTGCCAACTAGAGACCCCCATTTCTAACAGCTGCCCACCTGGTACCTCTCAAAAATACAGTATTTTAAAAGATATTTCCAAAACCAAATCGTTTCACGCAATATTTTAATTTGTTGCTAAATATAGCTCATGTTTTTTTTCTATTCGCTTTTAACATCTTAAACAATAAAGAAACATGCTGGTGGTTTTACATGCTGGTGAAACTTTAAGCTTAATAAAGTTGTAGTGCTTGTAATTTAACACAATAGGACACACCTGGACCCTGCACTCCCAAGAGGAGGCAAATGCACTACTGCGCCTTTAAACAACACACGTTAAACAGCACTCCCAAAAGAAGAGGCGATAAAACAAAACACAGCACTCTCTTAAGGCGAGGCAAGAAGACAAATTCAGGTGCATTTAAAGTGACACACACATGTTTATTAATTCAATATTTTAGAAAGGAAGGCAAAATATATATATATCAGTGAATGCAGACTCCCAAATATCAAGTAACTCAGGTGCAAAACCAGAATAAAATGTAGCATATATACATGTATCAAAGAGCAAAGTAACTTAGAAATTATGTACATAAAGTAAGGAATGCCTCACCGATCGATCATGCAATATCCTTGCCAACTCAAGCTGGAGAAGCCTTTCGACAGCCCAGGAAGGAGTTCGATCGGGACCCAAGTTCCGTCTGTTTTACAGCAGTACGTCTACTCTGTGATTGAGCTTCTACCCACCCTTCCGAAGACTTCCAGCTTTAATACTTTTACTCAACGTGAGGCGAAGGTTCTGGAAACCTCGCCCCCTTTCTTCTGTTGCGAAAACCGAGCTGGCCGTACTGGTCTGTGTCAAGGTCAAGACAGAAGCTGGCCAGGCTCCTGTATTTTGACTCCGAGACAGAGTTGTACATTCCACACATTCCCTGAAAGGTACCAAGCACGCATCCCACACAACATGTTCCAGTTCACTCTGATCGGTGAAGAGCAAAAACAAGTGAAGAGCGAAAACATGCCCTCCCCACTTTGCAGCTACGTGCGAGCACAGAAATGGAGTCTGTTACGCAAGATGGAATCTGCACAGAAAATGGAGTCAATTATGCCAAATGGAGCCAATGGTCAATATATCATTCTTAATATCAGTACATTCCACCCTTTGACCATTGGCTTTCATAACATATCGGTCTAAGATCAACTGCTTTAGGTCGAAGCATAGATAAGAGATTAGGTACACACTGGATACAACAACATAATGATATCAAGATACATATAGCTAATATTATCCCGCCTAAAACAGAGCGAAGTTTACCAAAATCCGGCAACCACCCAAACAACCAATCCCACCACCCTTTTTCTACATCCTGCTTGACATCTTTAGCTAACTTGTGTAGAGCTTCAATGTGGGATTGAATTGATTTAGAATGATCTGAAAGATTAAAGCAACACATTCCCTCAAAGTCTGAACATCCATGATCATGTTTTAAGAGTAAATAATCAATTGCAGCTCTGTTCTGTAATATAGCTTTTCTTGCCCCCGCACATCTAATAATAATTCTGCTAAAGCAACTGATGTATGATTAATATTTTTCACCATCAAACATGCTAATTCACTAACAGCCCTAGAATTATAAATGGTTAGGCCTGGAATTCCTACTATTGAAGCAGCTAAACTAATATATTCAGACTTAGATAATAAATGAATTTCAGAATCACAATGTTCACTGAGTTGAACAGCTTCTCTCGTATTCCGGACATGTGATGATGGATCTAATAGGAACATCATGAGGCCTAATCTAGTAAAGGCACACGGTCCACCTGTGATATTTGCTGGAATATACGTATATGTAACATTACCACATGAGAATAACCACCCTACAGGCAATTTAACATGCCTGAAATGACTGGCAGCAGATACTACATTTTTGTATATCATGTCATTGTGCATATTTTTGCATGTACTTTCATTTCGATTTTTGCACAGAGTTTGTTGTTCCCACGTCATTTGTGACTCAGTTCCTTCAAGTCGTATTTGAGCACATTTACCAATGGTAATGGGGTTACAAGTCAAATTATAGCAAATGTCGCCTTCAAGATATTGAACATTATCACTTGTGTTAGGTTTTTCCAAGTATCATCAATGGTTTCTGGACAAAATCGGCAAAACTCATAAGGTGACAAGTGAGTTCTCACATCATGTTCCTCCACTGCCTCGTCTGCATTTGTGACATTGAATGTCTGCAACAGCACATCGACAGGGGTAGGTATAGCTACGAGGCACGTGGTAATAATATCCATGGTGCTTTTCATGTTTGTCATGCAAAAGTACGACCTGTTGAGGACTGTCTGTGCAAGATAGGACCACACATTGTCAGGTTGAGTCAGCAGTGCTGTTGATTTGCGCAGTCGGCTGGCCACTTCGGAGTAAGGGGCGCCCGGTCCCTCCCGGCCCCACTCGAACACGACCAAACACACTCCAGCGAGCGCAAGCAGAGCACAGACACGCCATGCTGTGATCTAAAAGAACAGAGAACAAACAGGTATTATTCATTCTCGCAAGTAACATTTATCAGCAGGCACATGTTCCCATTTTTCCTGCCCTGGTTTCATGATTAACAGGACGTTGTCCTTTCCAGTTCCAATAACCTCTGCCTGTTTGGGGGGACTATTTGGAGATTCTACCCACACTTTGGCTCCTGGATTCTTGTCAGTAGAGCCAAGCCCTCCTTCCCCACGCACGGTGAGTAGGGCTGGGGCAGTCCCCTTCTTTACTATCCCTCCGTATACTGGCATGATCATTATTTGAGCGACTCTGTCTCCAGGTTGTATTATTAAATCAGCGTCTCCACTATTCAGTAGGTTGACCTTGATTTCACCTTGATAGTCTGCATCAATGACCCCTCCCAGCACTTGAATGCCCTTTAGGGCAATCCAGATCGAGGGGCAATCAAGCCAAAGTGCTCTGGGGGAATATGGATTCCCACTCCTGTCTCAATGAGTGCTATATCTCTTGGTTTGAGTCTGTACAGTTTCAAAGCATGCAGATCAAGACCTGCAGCCTCCGGTGTCGCCCGGTACGAGCGAAAGCTCCAGGAGCTGTTTCCCAGTAGAGAATGGTATTGGTGGCTACATGAGGCTGAATCTGCAAAGCTGGGGTTAGCATTCGCATCAAAGGGGTTTCTGCATTTGCTAAGGGTCTATTGTTCAATATTTGCAATGCCTCATTTAAATGATCTCTCCAATTTTTCAATGACCCATCAGAAAACTATCTCAATTGATCTTTCAACAATCCATTCATGCGCTCAATCAGACCCACAGCCTGCGGGTAATACGGAATATGAAAGACCCACTCAATGTTGTGTTGTACACAATAATCCTGCACCAATTTGCCTTTGAAATGAGACCCATTGTCACTTTGAATCTGTAATGGAATTCCATAATACAAAATCAGCAAGTCTAACGTTTTCAATGTGTTCAACTGAGTAGCACGTTTACATGGAAATGCTATCAAATAACCAGAGTATGTGTCTACAGCTGTGCACACATATTGACATCCTCGACTAGTTGGCAGGGGCCCAATGTAATCAATCTGCCAGATCTGTGCTGGTAATTTTCCTCTGCCTAGCTGGCCTCTCACTATCTGTGGGACTGGTCTATGTTGGGTATGCTGACAAATAGGACATTGTGAGATCACAGTTTTAATCAGATCTAGGGGAATGTGTATCCCTCTATTCTCTGCCCACCTGCTAGTAATATTTTCTCAAAAGTGTCCGCACTTCTGATGTGCCCATTTCGCAATCCCAACTAGGTCAGAATCTGGCGTTGCCACCTCGGCCTCCAAAATCTTAGCTTTTTCATCTGTGAGGGAATTAAACCAGCGGTCGAGTGAGTCGGTGGAACAGTGAGCATCTACATGATACATGGTAACTGTGCTTTGTGGCAACATGGTCCAGATCTCTTTCCACAGTTCCTTACCCCACACTTCCTTTGAATGTATCATCCAGTTATGGGCATGCCATGTGGGAAGCCAAGTGGCTAACCCATTGGCAGTGGGCCACGAGTCAGTATATATATGACATTTTCCTGGCAATTCTTGTTTCAAAGCTTGATACACAGCATATAGTTCTGCGAACTGACTACTCTTTCCCTCTCCAGTAGTGGTCAACAATTTCTTGGTCACAGGATTGTATGACACTGCCTTCCAGTGCCTTTTAGCCCCTACATACCTGGCTGAACCATCAGTAAACCACACATGCTTCCTGTCCTCTAAGGACAATTCTTCAAATGGCTTACCCCACTTCACAGGAGACTCCTGTATCTCAGGTACATCATGCAACACCTCTGTATCTCCCATTGGGGCTTGCGCCACCTGCTCATGCAACACCGCAGTGCCTTCGGGACCTACTCGTGCCCTATCTTGTATGTACCACTTCCATTTGATTATGTTGGCTTCTTGCGCATGTCCTATTCTGTGAGTCTTGGGGGAACTCATCACCCATTGCCTAATAGGAATCTCAGGTCTCAAAATCACATTGTGCCCTAGGGTCAATTGCTCAGTATCCACCAGGGCCCAATAACATGCAAGCAACTGTTTTTCAAAGGGAGTGTACCGCTCTCCAGCATCTGGCAATTTCTTTGTCCAAAATCCTAAAGGCACCCTCGTTTTTCCTTGCTTCTGCCACAGACTCCAATTAGCATACAGTCCTTGCACTGTCACATTCAGCTCAGCATCCCCCTCCCGCACTGGCCACAAATCCAAAGCGCGCTGTATAGCCTCTTTTGATAATTCAAATGCAATTTGCTGTTGCTCTCCCCATTCAAATGCATTTTTCTTTCGCGTAACTTTGTACAAAGGGGCCAAAATCTGACTCAAGTGAGGGATGTGCTGTCTCCAAAAACCAAACAATCCAATGAACCTCTGGGCTTCCTTCCTATTTCATGGCACAGCGAATTCTTTGATCTGTTGTCTTACTTGGGGCACCACCTCTCTGTGTCCCTGATGCCACTGAATACCCCAAAACTTCACACTTTGAGAGGGTCCTTGTAATTTGGTGGGATTTATCTCCCACCCTTTGCTCTGCAAATGCTCCACAATCCTATCCAGCTGAATCTGCACTTGCTCTTGTGTCTCTCCCTGTATCATCACGTCATCAATGTAATGGCAAAGCTGTACCCCAGGAATAACTGGCACCTCATCTAAGAGCTCCGCCACCAGCCGGTGACAGATGGTAGGACTAAGCATATACCCTTGGGGCAAATTTCTGAACGTGAGTTGCCTACCATTCCATGAGAAAGCGAATTGCTCTTGACACTCAGGGGCTATTGGTATAGAAAAGAAAGCATTGGCAATGTCAATAGTCGCATACAAGACCCAGGATGCTTCTGTATTTTCTCAATTAAAGTAACAGTATCTGGGACAGCGGCAGTCAAAGGAGGTGTGTGCTTGTTCAATTCGCGATAATCAACTGTCATGCGCCAAGTATTGTCACTTTTGCGCACAGGCCACACAGGGTTATTCCAGGCGGTAGTGATTGGAGTCACCACCCTGCCTCTATCAAGTCCTGTATGGTTGCACTGATCTCCACATGCCCTCCTGGAATTCTGTACTATTTCAAATGAATTACCTTAGTAGCCTGGGGCACCTTCACTGGAGGAATCTTCAAGTGACCCACTCTTACTGCGCCAACTGAAATGTACCTTTTTGATCCAAATTGATAGTACCCATCCTCCAAATACAGAGTCATTGCCTTCAAGATATCAATTCCAATAATATATTCAGAAAGGGGCACAATCAATACAGTGTATTCTCTCTTTGGTATTCTCCCCATTTTCATTTGGACCTTTGTCTGCATTGCTGGTGTCTCTTTTCCGCCTAAGCCTGTAATTGTGAAATACTGTCCTTTAAACTTTTTGGGATTTCCATATATCAAAGTGGCCTCCGCTCCGGTATCTACTAGGGCTCGGGCCCTCTGAACATTACGATGTTTCCAATGAATTTCTATGTCAACATAAGGTCTATTGTCTTTGCGAGCCCATCTCTGTACCGGAGCTTGACCTATTTCCTAATCTGCTTTCAATCTATCAACCTTTGCCCAGGTCAAATCCGGGTACAACCTGTCGTACCCTCGGGGGAACTCCTCCCCCCTCCGGTTCTCACTGAGCCATTCACTCTCTGAATCTCTCCCTTCCTTCGTACTCAAATAGGCAGCTCTCTCACCCTCCTTTTCCTCCTCATCCACCTCTGGCTTTCTTTGCATTTTATTTTGTTTATTCACTCTCCTGCTTCCTTCCTTTTTATCCAACCCTCTTTTCCGATACATCTCCCACAGACTTTTAGTCTCTATTCCATCTATCTTCTCTTTCTCCACTCCATCATTCAACAGAGCCAAAAACATGTCTCTCCTAGACAGCCTGTTATTGTCTGTACGAGTCTAAGACCTAGAAGCTCTTTCAGTCTTTATCCAGTCCCCCAGCTCTCCCAACTCACGGACTGCCTCAACCACCTGCGCCAAAGTATTACCAGTCTGATTAATTAGCAAAGTCATCATCACTTGTTTGTAAGCAGGGGGAGCCAAACAGATTATTTTATTTTGCACAGACGCAGTCAACAGCCCATCCATCAACTTATGTGCATTATCCAGAAAAATAGCAGTTTTCATCACCTCCTCCTTAAGCCTCTGTATAGCATCTCTCAGTGTATACCAAGGTTTATCGTTCACTGGCCAGTCTGACTCTGTTGGGTATTTCTGACTGCATCCAACCACTGCCAATTGTAACAGGTTAGTTTGATTATTGCCCCTGTAATTCCTAAACTGCTCCTGCACTGTGGGATCAGTACTGAGTGTGCAGAATTTCATTGCATCTCCATGATCCAACATTACCCCAGAGGCACCCATATCAAACAACCGCACCATCCATGTAAGCAGAGATTCTCCAGGTCTTTGTTGGAATCTGTCTAAAATGTCATTAATCTCCTGCTGAGTAAAATTCTCCATAGAATCCATTGCAACGCCCTGTGGAAAATTTGGACCACTCTGTATTTTCCTACGATGTATGGGCTGCGCCTGAACCACTTTGCGTTCTTCTGACTCACCCTGACTACTGGCTTGATCACACTCTCCTCCAGAGTCTGAAAACTCTGAAGAATCCCAAATATTTCCATCCTGTTTCAGGGTCCCAGTCAATTCCTACCTTTGCAATAGCTAAACGTACTTTTCTCTTGTTAACCCTTCCCCTCCTTTTCTTGTACTTGTATTGCGCCATACGAACTGCAGCCTTTTCTGCCACAGTCTGGTAAGTTTCCAACTTATCTTGTAATAACTTATTCTGACAGGTTAACAACGTAGAGGTATTTTTGGCTTCAACAAACTGTTTTTCTATTTTTTCATGTTTGTGCTGCAGCTGAACACATTTTTCATACATTTTACGATAAGCACACAAGAGGATCCAGCCTCTTCGCCCTAACGTGCTAAGCTCTTTCCCTCTTTCAACAGGCACTTTTTGCGAGCACGCAACCACTTGTGCTGGCCCAGCGTCAGCTAAACACACATTCCAATTTTCACTCGTGGGCAAGCGTACCATATGGGGCTATCTCCCATCCAGGTATTTCAATTGGTATCTGGGAATCTGCCTTCATTTTTCTAGAAAACATTTTTCTTTCTCCTTTTAATCTTCTTTTAGAATCCTGACAAGTGACGCCAAATGTAGTGCTTGTAATTTAACACAATAGGACACACCTGGACCCTGCACTCCCAAGAGGAGGCAAATGCACTACTGCACCTTTAAACAACACACGTTAAACAGCACTACCAAAAGACGAGGCGATAAAACAAAACCCAGCACTCTCTTAAGGCGAGGCAAGAAGACAAATTCAGGTACATTTAAAGTGACACACACATGTTTATTAATTCAATATTTTAGAAAGGAAGGCAAAATATATATATCAGTGAATGCAGACTCCCAAATATCAAGTAACTCAGGTGCAAAACCAGAATAAAATGTAGCATATATACATGTAGCAAAGAGCAAAGAAACTTAGAAATTATGTACATAAAGTAAGGAACACCTCACCGATCGATCATGCAACATCCTTGCCAACTCAAGCTGGAGAAGCCCTTCGACAGCCCAGGAAGGAGTTCGATCGGGACCCAAGTTCCGTCTGTTTCACAGCAGTACGTCTACTCTGTGAATGAGCTTCTACCCGGCCTTCCGAAGACTTCCAGCTTTAATACTTTTACTCAACGTGAGGCGAAGGTTCTGGAAACCTCGCCCCCTTTCTTCTGTAGCGAAAACCAAGCTGGCCGAACTGGTCTGTGTCAAGGTCAAGACAGAAGCTGGCCAGGCTCCTGTATTTTGACTCCGAGACAGAGTTGTACATTCCGCACATTCCCTGAAAGGTACCAAGCACGCATCCCACACAACATGATCCAGTTCACTCTGATCGGTGAAGAGCAAAAACAAGTGAAGAGCAAAAACATGCCCTCCCCACTTTGCAGCTACGTGCGAGCACAGAAAATGGAGTCTGTTACACAAGATGGAATCTGCACAGAAAATGGAGTCAATTATGCCAAATGGAGCCAATGGTCAATATATCATTCTTAATATCAGTACAAAAGTCTATTTAAGGAAACACTAATCATTTCTTTAAGGACTGTTACCACTAAACGATCTTCCTAGTCACACTCATTATTAAGTGAATTGTCTGATTTCGGGGCTTATTTGTTCCTATGTATAAGAACTTGGGTTCCCCTTCTAAAGTGGCCATTAACTATATCATGTATACCGCATGGGTCAGGCCATGCACCCAATGGCCGGGGGCGTGGCTTAAGGCTGCTACATACAGTAAAAGGCTGCACATTACTGGCTAGGATGCGACAGAGAAGTCCCCAGTACACAACCAGAGAGCCTCTCATAGATGGTTTCTGTCAGACAGGAATTAGGTGTAGGCCTGGGCCTACCTTTGCATTTAAGACAAGGAGGGGAGTGGCCACAACCGTTGCCCAGTTCTCTCTTTAACGGCAGTCCAAGACCATGTGCTTTGCCACCCACAAACTCATGATTTTAGGGGTTTCTTATCAGCGGTTTCAGCACTTTCACCGACTGCACAGTTCTGGGAGTATAGCGTGTGGCCTCCAATCACTCCTTGTGCTCCTGTCTTGTGCAGACATACTCTACCTCACTCATTGTCCTTGTCCACACACTGATGTGACCAACATCATCAATTATGTTATTCATGAGATAAATTGAGATGCTATTAGCTATGGGATTGTGTATGCAGGGTGGGTTTTCATTGGCCCTCCTTTAACTTTGCTCCCCTCAATGGATCTACATTAAGCAGGAGATACAAGGACAGGGCTTGGTATGTTAACTGGGTGCCAGATTTAACGATAATTCCTCAAACGATCCCAAAGTTAATAGCAGTGAGGGTACTGGGAGCAGCCTGTAGCCGAGGACCACTTCCTGAGCACTGTGAGCACGTCCTGCTCACTTCTGGGGACTCATGGTTTTGGGGCTGATGGGGAAAAAGAAAAGGAGAGCTGCGTGTGTCCTAAGGCTGTGCACCAGTCCAAACAATCCCAAGGCCATGCCCATCAGGTGTGGGAGAAAGGAGGGAGAGTGCAGGTTGTTACCAAAGATGCACCTTTTACACAGGCCCGCTTTACGTTGCCAGAGGATGTGCGCAGTGTACCTTTTACCCAGGCACCGCTCTGGTTAGCCTGAGGTTGTGCGCAGTGTACCTTTTACCCAGGCACTGCTTTTCGTGCGGACCAGGACTGGACTGATCACTTACAACACTACTGCAGATTCATTGATGATATATTTCTCTTCTGGACAGAATCACAGGAGAAACTTGCACATAAGATCCAGGAATTAAACACTCCTGGCCCTCGGATTCAATTCACACACACGATAAGTGACACGTCGATTGCATTTCTGGATGTATTAATACACAAAACACAGCGGGGACTTCACACCCAGGTACATAGAAAAGAAACGGACAGGAACAATGAACTTCTATACACTAGATCCATCCTAACAACTTGAAACGTAACTTACCATACTCGCAGTTTCTAAGGATGAAAAGGATTTGTTCTGATACTAATACACTAGAGGAACATATATCCGGTGCTTAATTTGAGCTGGGGCTTTCCGGTGCTAAGCACCGGCACTTAATTGGTTTCCGGTGCCCGGCACCTAATTGTCAACATCATACCTAGAACAGTCTAGCACAGGGTGGCACTGCTCATCTAATTTAGAGATGAGCAGAACAACGGTTGTTTAGGAATACAATATGCATTAAAATTGCAAATACCTGCCTCCCCAGCCATTCCTTTAGCTTTGGGGACCTGTAATAATCTGAACTTTCGCGTTTACATGCGAGAGGGATGATTAGTAGTTGTTTTGGCAGCGATGACAAGGGCGATGGGTGGTGCAAGCTGCAGTGGCCTCCCGGTCAGAGCCCTGGCACTTAATATTTTACAAATTAAGCACTGCATATATCGACACAGAAACAGAAATACATAGATAGAGGGTACCCCCTGGAAGTTGTACAGGAAGCTATACAGAAGACAACAAAAGAAGACAGAACTAAATTATTGAAAAAACAGACAAGGATTAAGTCTCAGAGACAAGTCTTTGTCTCCAAATATTCCACGAGCTCAGCCAAGCTCAGAAGAATCATCAACACAAGGTGGGATTTATTACAGAGTGAATCGGATTTCAGAGACATTTTCAAAGACAAACCATTACATGCATATAGGAGATCTAAGAACCTCAAGGAATTACTGACATCAACTCAACAAGTGCAACGCACAACATTTCAAGGTACCAAGAGGTGTCAGAATTGCATTCATTGCAACCATGTCATTACCGGTAATAAACTAACACACCCAAGAACAGGAGAAACCATTGAGTTGAGGCATACCACAGATTGTAATTCCAAGAATTTAATCTACAGCATCAAGTGCCCCTGTGAGCTACTGTACTTTGGCAAAACTGAAAGGAAAGTCAAAACACGCATTTCAGAACACAAAAGCACCATACGGACATTAAATAAAACATCCAGCTTAGCAGTACACTGGACTACAGAAAAACATTATTTCCCAATTACGGTTTCAAGTGATAGAAACCATAATACCCAGACCAGGAAAAGACACAACCAGGGCATTATTACAAAGGGAGATCTTTTGGATCAGAAAATTAGACACACAGCAGCCAAGAGGGGTGAATGAAAAAATAGACATGAGTTGTTTTCTATAATGAGTTGTTTTATATAGTCATTTTTAATGTCATGGATACTCTGCACCGATGTGTAGTTGTTCATGTTGCTAATATAGACAGGATGATAAAGATTTTGATTACAGGTTCACATCAGGAACTGAGTAAGTTTTTCATTCTATTGCCCTTTTTCACCACAATGCATGCCAGTGCACTATATCATCTATTCACCACAGTAAGAATCTGAGTACCTGGTATATCAGACAACAGTGACATTCACTATTGTTCTATCATTTTTTTTTTTTAGATTTCTTTTCTTCAGCCTCTACTTATTATTTTTAGCCTTCATTGTGAGTTACAGCATAGTTATTGTTATTGGGATTATCCTGATTGGGTATCTGACCATAGCGTTGGTTGATGCAATTTGCGTGTTACCATCTTTGGATCCTCTCAATATGGCGGCATTTTTTTTGCGGTTTAATGTATTAGCGTTTTTCACGGATTGTGGCACATTGTGATGGTTTTTTAATAACTTTCAGGCACTCCTTCTTGGGGCAGCCTGTCAATTTGCGAGTCGTGCGTATTTCATTTGGCCATTTGATAAGATTTTCACTCTTATTTTTGGCTTCTTTGACCATCTTAAGATGGCAGTTTCAGCCGTTCCGTGATGTGGGATTTGTGTGCTGTCCGTCGTCTCTTTCAGTGTAGTACAGGGCGGTTCAAATAGGGAGCGCGGTAGCTCTCGGGCAGCAGCTGTTTGAAGAAAAGGTTTACGAGAGACAGTGGTTGTAATACTGCAGGAAGGTGAGAGTCGGGGGAGGTTAACGGTAGAGCTCATGGTTTAAGTTTTTCAGTAAGGGGGGTCAATGTAAGCGTATTTAACGCTGTGTTTTCGTCACTTTAGAATTTTGAAAGCCCTTGGAGAGAGAGTAAGAAACTGCATATTGTACCAGTCTCCATCAGACCAGGTCAGTGGTTTTCCTTTTATACATTTTAAACATTTTGTACATTGTGTAATTAGTTTTTGTTTTGCAGTGACGTCGAGTTGCTTCATTGTATTCAGGCAGCAGTTACCATTTTTTCAATTAGCTGTGAGTATGTTTCATATCAGGTCACTGAAATCATGGTGGCAAAGGTGGTGAAGTATCACTTATTGTGGTTAAACTTTTATTGAAGGCACATGGTGTGGGACCCACGCATTGACCACTAGTTGGGGTTATACACAACATAGATTTTTTACACAGTTAATCTACTACATCTTCGCATCCGTCTATATTGACTGTTACGTGTAATAATTGTACACAGCAGAACGTGACTTTTTGAAGAGTCGCATGAAGGTTTACCCAGCACATTGTTTTTATTCTTGCAGATTGGCCCCTGACGAAGGGAGCCACGTCCCGAAATGCATTGGGATTGCCTATGGAAAAATGAATATAATACTGTCATTAGTTGTATTATGTAATCTGTGATTGTAACAGATCAAAAAATTGTATTTAATACACGTCATGTAGGAAACAACAATGAACATAGTGTATGTTGCGTGAAGATTTGAGTATAAAACTTTATTTAAATACAAAAGTATTGAAACAAGATATAAAATTGTCGGCATTTGCATCTTTGCTATAGTGCACATTGGCATAAGTACATGTACTTGATTGTATGATTTAGCAGTGAGATAGGCATGCTGGACATCATGCCCACCAATGTAGCACGCTAAGAATTAGAGGGATTATTATTTCACAAGTTTGAAATCACTTTTAAATGCTCCATTGATTTACATAACGAATGCTGCATTAAGCAGCACACATAGAAGTTACAAAACGGCATTTAAAGATTGTTTATGTGCAGGAAGGGGGACCTTCCTGCACATAAACAATCTTCCCCCCAACGCAGACACCCTTGCACTATGGTGCAAGTGTGCCTGTGTTGGCGCTGGGTTGCTAAATTTAGCACCAGTGCAGGGGGAAACACAGGGCTGCACCATATTCTTGTGAATATGGTGCGGCCCTGCATCTTGGAAGTGGTGGAGCGTGTCGTTATCCTTCTAGGTTTAAAGACACGCTTCGCCACTTTCATTGTAAATATGCCCCCTGGTCTTAAACAGCCAAAACGAAGAGAAATGCTTCATTTCTCCTTGTTTTTGCTGTTTCCATGTATGCTGCCTTGTGCAGCACACATAGAAACAGCAAATTGCCTATCATTGTTTATGTGCAGGAAGGTGACCCTTCCTCCACAAAAACAATCATTTAAAAAAACAAAATGCCATTTTGCAATTTCTATGTGTGCTGCGTTAAGCAGCACACATAGAAGTTACAAAACAGCATTTAAAGATTGTTTCTGTGCAAGAAGGGGGACCTTCCTGCACATAAACAATCTTCCCCCCAACACAGGCACCCTTCCACTATGGTGCAAGGGTGCCTGCGTTGGCACTAGGCAGCTAAAGTTAGCGCCAGCGCAGGGGCAAACGCAGGGCTGCACCATATTCTAGTAAAGATGGTGCAGCCCTGTGTTTCTAAAGTGACGAAGCGTGTCGTTAGCCTTCTTGGCTTAACGACACGCTTCGCTACTTTATTGTAAATATGCCCCTCTGGGGCATATTTACAAGCCCCTATCGTGGCGAGGCCCCTATGATGGCGATAGGGGCCTCGCCACATTTGGCGAGGCCCCTATGATGGCGATAGGGTCCTCGCCACATTTACAAGGCAGCGTTAAGCCACTTAACGTGGCTTAATGCTGCCTTGTAAATAAGACACCCTTTCACGCTGTATTTAGCGTGAAAGGGGAGGGCAATGGTTGTTGTGGTGGGCGTTCCACTGCAACACCCATTGATTTTGACGCTGCCCCCTTTTTATAAGGGCAGCGTAAATAGGAGGCAGCGCCAAAATTAAGACCAGTTGCAGACTGCATTAAGCAGCACTCATAGAAGTTACAAAACGGCATTTAAAGATTGATTATCTGCAGAAAGGGGGACCTTCCTGCACATAAACAATCTTCCCCCCAACGCAGACACCCTTGCACTATGGTGCAAGGGTGCCTGCATTGGCGCTAGGCAGCTGAACTCAGCGCCAGGCTAGGGGAAACGCAGGGGTGCGCCGCATTCTTGTGAATACGGCACATCCCTGCATTTTCAGAATGGAGAAGCGTGACGTTAGCAATGTTTGCTTAACGCCACGCTTCTCCATTCTGCTGTAAACATGCCCCTGTGCATTTGATGTTTAATATAATGTTATCCAGATTCTCATGGTGAACAGAAAAGTGACAATAAACGTTATGTAGTGTATAAAAGCTATGCAAACAAAATGCACGGCTAACAATTTGTGAAGCAGAAATCACGATACGTATTCAGCAACAAGGTTAAAAGGAGTTGCATAGCGTAGAAACAAAAGGAGGAGTAGAAAGGTGTGTGTCGGAACTGAGAAAAGGTAAAAGGAGTACACATTCACACATGAGATACAGTATCCAAAATCAACCAAAAAGCACGCTATTAACAGCACCAGAGGCTGCACAAGGAAGACTGTGGTAGCAACATGAGCCAGTGTGCAGGACATTTTCGAAGCAGATGTCTTATCTGGATGCCTTCTGAAATTTGGGGGCATAATTTAGCATCAAGCTCGTTATGCCTGATCATCCAGGTTATAACATGAAGTTTATTTTATGGCCTTAGCTTCTGAGGACAAAGGCAAGGAGAACAGGCACCAACAGAGCATGGTTCAGCAGTAGCAGAAACATTGGTGCGATCTGAGGCCCTGAACACAAGCTGGGGGGTCAAATCCCAATACCTGTGCAGGCGGGAGTTTTTGAAAGGACCAAAATTACGAGCTCTGCGAGAATCACAGCACCCCCGAAGCTTCGCCTGACCAATTTCAACCATGGAAAAATATATGGGAGGGGTCACTAAATAAAAAAAAACACAAAGCATTTGTTGATTTAAATGCCAGTTCTCTATTTTATATTTCCGTTTCTAGTAAAAGACATGGAATGAAAGTCAGGTAAACATAGCACCCTGGATTATATTTTCCATGTTTGTAGGCACCCCACTCCTTTCCAGCCCACTTGTAATTGGGGATGCGGCGTTTGAAGTCTGACCTCTGGCCCAATCCTGTAGGCAGTCTCTCCCAGTGGCTGGCTCCTCACAGGAAAAGGGGCAAAAGACAATGCTGAATCGTTAGGAATTTGTGAAGCAAAAGGGTTTTCGGTTCTTTTCTAAATAAGGTTTGCAAGGGTGATAAGTAGAGGTTTGGCCACCAAAATTTGATATTGGAAAGCGTAGAGGAAGACAAAGGATGTTTTATATGTATGATTTACCCCAGTTTATAACATTAGTAGATCCTGATTAGAATCAAAGCCCCTTCCTCTACAACAGGTGATGTTTTTTCTTTATGCTTAGAAGGGCACACAAGCCAGCCGCATCCTGTAGTGAGGATGCGCCCAGCACCAGGCGGGGGAACCTGCTGGCATCTGCTGTCTCCAGATCAATGCTATCACACGAGATAGTCTAAATTGTGTTTTGTTGATCTGTTTGCACAGAAAATGCAGCTTCTGCCGCCTGTTTGCTTTGCAGTTTGTTGATATGATTCTTCTGAAAGGTGCGCTTTGAGGATCAGAAGTTATGAGTTTTGTGTTTACCTCTGTTCTGCAGCTGACATTTTTGCTGTGTCTCTAGAATAATTCATTGTTTATTACAGTGAGATTGCCACTCTTTTGCTTTACAGTACAACTTCTGTGGTCGTCTATATTCACGCTGTGTGGTTGCGGTACACCAAATTATATTTTTCAAACAGTAGCGATTTTATTTTAATAGAATGTCTAGTCTTTGCCTCGCTAGAATACTACTTCGTCAGTCACAGAGAACATGGGGGCATATTATCAACGGCCAGCGATAATTATCGCTGGCCGTTCACAGCGTGAGAACAGTTATCGCCGGCTACCGCAGATAATTATCGCCATGCTAGCGCTGTATTAACAACGCATAGCGCAATGGCGATAATTATTCCTGCGATAGCTCGTTTTCCATGGAACATCGCTGGTTTTCCAGCGATGTTCCATGGAAAACGGCGATAACCTTGCTGATACGACCCTGTGGTCGTATCAGCAGAATCCATCTCTCATGTAAAGTATGCTTAAGTCAGGAATTTAACAGACGTTAAATTCCTGAGTTAAAGCTGAGGTAGCGCGATTTCTTTTATCGCTGCACCTCCTTGTTAATATCGCGAAGCTGCCTTCGCGATATTAACTTGTGTTGTTTTCACAGCCACGCCTTCTTTGCATCTCATTAGCGATGCAAGGCGAGGCTGTGAAAAACGGGCTCTACATCAAGGAAACACGCGCTAGCGTGTCCTTGATGATATTGCGATATAATTATCGCCGCTTTTCGCCCGAAAACGGACGCTAAAGCGGCGATAATTATATCGCCAGCCCTTGATAATATGCCCCATGGTTTTTTCAACAGAAAAATTAACTGAAAAAGCTCCAGTTTTTAGGGCTGGCTTGACAGCGCAGTTGTCGTTTCTGTATGCTTTTAATAAGCACTTCTAAGGGAGGGGTTTTGGTTACACCCAAATACTGGTCTTCCTTTCTACTGGAGTGGGTTGGGCAGTTGTGTGCTTCCACTGAAAAATACTGTTTGTATTGCACAGAGTATGCTGAATACAGTAGGCCTGAGTTAGTTATGGTGACAGGCCAATGGCTAAGGCTGTAGGCCAGGTTGGTTCATTGGGAAAAGTTATGTCTGATTCAGTAGGTCTGCTCCAGTTACTATGAAAAATTATGACAAAGGCAGTAGGACTGAGTTATTTATTGTGAAAATGCATATGTTAAACTCATTATGCCTATATGTTTTATGAGTGGATTGGTATTACACTATGCTGAAGCCTGCAAACAAGTACTTCCTAACATGGAATCACACAGATTGCCATTGTACGCAAGGGATTTGCTCACCCCCTCTTAAAAAACATGTTTTCTTTGGCATTGCATTGGTTTTTAGACCTAGTTTAACAGGACATTTCTCTGCCACAGATTTTGTTATCATCAGAAAAAGAGCTGTAGGAAGCAGTACTAAGAATGGGACTGTGGCTCTGGCCGCATGTTGATCTTCTCTACAAGCATCTGAGTGAAAAATCGGTTTCTAAGATTTAGCTCCATTTCTCATAACAGATACATTGTTAACGCAAGCACACTAGAATGGGGGTTTGCATGATGTAACCCTTCAACCAATACAGTAGGGAAGTGTTTTACTCTGTAAACTCTGACAAATACTAAAGGAAGGGAGTTTACATTGAACTGCTTGCTAAAAACAATGTGAAGTGACTCTACATTGAGATTTCTCTGTCAAATACAATAGGAACATGTTTTACATTGTGAACTCCATGAAAACTCCATATGAAAGGTTTTACATTTTAAACCATTTAACATACAATTATATGTGTTATAGATTACTCCAGAACACAGAGTTCGAATTTTTAGACCTCTTGGCACTAAGGACTCAGTCAAAGTGCCAGCTTGGGACAGAAAACCAGTTACACTGCAACCACCCCACAACCCACTGAGCGATATTTGAGTGAGGTGGGCTCAGCTAATGATCAATAGCATGAGACATTACAGATATTGTTAGTAGAACCCAAACCCTCCTTTATTGAAGAATACCAAACTCAAGAACACTAGGAAACAAAGGATAGATTTTAAAGATGTATTTTTTAAATCAAATCCCTATGCTAATGCACCCAATATGTATTGTAACTACAATAAATTTAAATAGAAAGGTAGCTACAACTATTGATAAAAGCATCAGTAACAAGAAAAACTTTGAAATATTTGCTGTATGATTTTATAGCATTCCTACCCTCATTCTTGTACTTGACAATACGTGTAGACTTAACCTTTTCAATTGTGAAAATCTTCATGATTTCTAATAGGCCCATATAGGACTATTGCTGGAGTTTGTGGTCTGGCTTGACAGTGCAGCTGTCCCTAAACAATTATGTGAAAATCACTAAAAGAGGGGCTTTGGCTCTGCCAACATGCTCGGAGCCAGGAATATATGTTTTGATTGGGCAGAAGTTGAAGCCTTCCACAAAAAAGTGCTTGCCCTCCACGCAGCTGTGATTGTTTTGTTTATTTATCCAGCTGCCTGAGCTTGAGCTTTCAGGGTCACATACATGACATTGCCATGTTATTAAAGTATTTTAGATAACTTGATAATTTACAGTTTTTGTCTTTCTTTGGCAGCAGCACAGACGGGAGAAGGGCAGCCATGTGGAATGTATTGCAGGCCCAGCACCCTCCATCATTAACTTTAGATTTCAGAATTAAGATTTGTGTTTCAGAGCAATATTGGATGCCCAGGGTTACACAAATCTACATGAATTTGTAGGTCTGGCTTGACTGTGAAACGGTTGCCTGAACTTACGTGATCAACAAAAAATAACTTTTAGAGTAGTACTAAGAGGGGCTCAGGCTCCATCCACATGTTGGTTTGCCTGAGTGCAAGAATTGATTGAGCCGAACTTGTGTGCATTCACTAAGACGTCTGCCTGCATGACACTTTTTAGCATGTAGTAAAGCTATACTTGATAAAGCAGAACTGAGGTGGTCAAGTTGGCAAGCCAATGATCATGGCTATAGGCCTGATCTGTTAATTTATTATGATGTGATGTGATGTTATGAAAAGGCACTTTGAAAGCATCTTTATTGTGAAAATTACATGTTAAAGTCGATAGGTGGAGCAACTTTAACAACGCGGTCATCACATCGCGTTATCTTTACAAAGCGGTCGTTACAACGACCGCGTTGTTACATTGCAGTACCATTACAAAGCAAGTCGTTACAACGACGTGCTCTAAATGGCGCTCTAAACTAAGGAATAGTATAAATTACTATTCCAACACCTTCCCTACTGTTGCACACACTGGAGTTGGAATAGTAAATTATACTATTCCTAAGTCCAGCGCGCCATCTAGAGCAAGTCGTTGTAACGACTTGCGTTGTAATGGTACTGCGATGTAACAACGCGGTCGTTGTAATGACCGCGTTGTAATCGCATGCGTTGTAAACGCATGCAATGTAATGGTATATATTCTCGATAGGCATTTAAGTGTGGATGGTTACTACTCTATATTAAAGCCTACAGATAAGTTTTTAGTTACATAGAATCTCACAGATTACTGTAGTAAGTAATGTTTTTTTGTTAGTCACCCAGTGTGACAAACTGTGGATGTAGGTTTGCCCTGTTATAATCATTGTTAGGCTATTTTAGAACTGTAGTTTTGTACACCTTTCTAATTTTATGATTGTGTGTCTGATGTTTGCCTTGTGGAAAACCAAAACCATAGGCCTAGGTTGGTTACGGTGACAAGCTATATGCCTGCTTGGTGCACTGGAAATGTTATGTCTGATGCCATAGGTCTTGTCTGCTTACTGTGAAACATTATGACAAAGGCAGTTGGTCTAGCCTATTCCTTGTGAAAAGCTTATGGTAAAGCCAGTAAGACTTTAACAGTTGGTTATCACATTGTGTTACAGGCTATATACAGATATGTTGTCACATGTAATCTCCTGGATTACCATTGTAAGCAATGATGTTAGTGTTAGCCACCCTCTCTGACAAACCTTGGTGGTTTTTACTGTGATGATTCTGGTCAGGCCTGTGGTGTAGGGCTGTATATTGTTTTGCCAGCTGTATTTTTCATCAGATTTGTAATTGTAAACCTGTATGCTTGGCGATTGCCAGTTTATGTGCAGTTGAATACGTTGGTGTTGGGTAAAAGGTAAACCTAATGTGATAGAGTTTGGTGCTGCTGACCCATCTGAACAAACCATGTGGATAGACAATTTTCACTATGTTGATGCTTATTAGGCTGAATTCATAGGGGATTTATATTGTTTTGTCAATTGCATTTTGTACATATTTGTAACTTTATTACCTTATATCTGATAGTTGCTTTGTGGGAAGGCTTATGAACCAACTCAGGAGGTCTGAAATGGTTGTGGTGACAAGCCAAAGTGAAATGTTACAGGCTTAATTGTTTATAATGAATATTTATAATAAAGGCAGTAGACCTGACATATTGGTTGTGAAAAGCATATGCTTAAGTCAGCATGGATTTAAGGGAAGATCATTACTCTATTAAAACCTACAGGGAGGTATTTTGTTACATGGAATGTTACAGATTGCCTTTGTAGGGAATGCTTTTGTAGCTGGTTACTGCCTCTGACAAACCCTAGGAAAGATTTGCACTGTAATAACTCTTGCTAGAATCTCTTCTTAGCTATCTACGAAAAGGCTGTAATAAAAATAATAATACAATTATTTAAATCCTCTACTATTGCTGTGTGCTGTTAGGTGTGCACTCTACTTGCTGTTTGATGTACGTATAAAACACAATAAAAAGAAGTTTAAAAAAAGACATTAGTTGTATCCATATAGCTACACAGAGGGCCTTTCGGTAAACTCTGTTCTTTAATTGGTCTGACTGTTTGTCATTTACACTCTTCTTCCATCTATGACAGCATGGGGTAATGATTCAGGCCCAATCATCATTGTCTCTCTTGGCCGCTGAATGACGGCATTTTCTAATCACTTGTGTACATCCACTTGAAAGTGAGTGCGCTTCAGTGTCAGGGCTGGTTAGCGAGTCCTTTAGTTTTGAATTTTCTTCTTTTTTTAGTTCCCTTTTCATCTTTGCAACTACTCATTTTATTTTAATGTTTTGTAAGAGTATACTGCAGCTTTCCAGGCAGAGTTAATGGATCGCTTGCTTTCCACTCATTTCTTGCTGCTCAATGCAGTCTTTCTTGGCTTACCTAAAAATTAATTCTAACACCTTCAGATTGTGCAAAATGCAGCACCATGTCTGTTACTTAATATACCTCAGCACAATTCTGATAAATCCCTGTTGGACTTCCTTTGCAGGTTGCAAGTGAATAAACTGATCTTGAGACACTTTGTGTAGCACACAAAATCATTTGTTGGCACTTGTGTTGAGTATCTGAGCTCTCATCTTCAACCCTACACTTCCTTTCACATGCTTAGTTCCTGATTTCATGAACTCTCAGTAGTTTCATCATACTGGTGTAGACACACGCTGTTTCTTGGTTCTAGCTCATATTCTCAGTACGGATATCAGTTGTTACATCAATGTACATTACATAGCGGCGTTTCATATTGCTTTTTACTATGCATATCTATACATTGTGATGTAGTTACCACTTTTTGAGTTCCTTTACTTTGCATATGATATTTTTTCATCATGTATTCTACTCCCAGTTGGAAAGTTTGAAAAAGAACAATATTTCAGAGAAATGAGAGAAACACAATCTTTTGCAGGTAGTCTACAACTTACAGTTACCAAAGAAAACCAAGATTATACAATGCCAATCTGCTATCAAAGGTCAGACAATTTGGAATGTTTGGATGTGTAGACTACATGAAAAATATTGCGTACATTCTACACTACTGATCTAAAAGGAAGCTATATCTTACTAGGTTGCCTTTGGATACATTTAAAAAATTGCCTAAATCTCAACCCCAACCCTATCATAGAAATAAAAACTTCCTGTAATTTTTTTAAAATAATTAACAGCACTAAAAAAAGAACAGGTTATAATGAATCTTTTTTGAAGAAATGTTGGGATCTTACCTGGAAATGTATTCTGTTTTCAAACAAAGGACGGTACTTGAAGGAAATTACTATCTTTTGCATGGTGTACCTCCAAAGTTTTGCTCTATCTGTTTTTGCTGGCTGTAGAACTCTGTTAATTTACCCCTGCTAACGAGGAGTAAAGTGCTTGTGCTCTTCCTTTTAACATAGTTTAATAAGGGTAACCCTAATTGGCATATTTAAATTACCTATAAATCCCTAGTATATGGTTTCAGGTTTACCCAGGGCCTGTAAGTTAAATGCTATCAGTGGACTGCAGCATCTATTGTGCCATCCACTGAGGGTGCAGTGTACACATGGCTTTAGGCCTACCAGGGTAGCATGACTGAAGCAGGTGATAAAACTGCAATTAGACCTGTCAAAATAAACCCTTTTGACAGGGCTAAATATTCTTTTTTATATATTAATAAGTCACCCCTAAATAAGCCTCAAAGCCCATAAGGTAAGGGGCATTATATTAAAAGTACGGCATATATTAATTTAAAGTTAAGCATTTCCTTACAGTGACTAGCACCTATAAGCTATTCTCTCTGTAGCAAGGCTTGGTGTTCCATATAGAAAGATCTGGGGTGCAATATGACATTTAATAATGCAATATGCAGTTAAGAAATGCTCAGAAATGTAATTCTTGGATTCTTTGTAATATTTGTTAAAAGCTCAATTCACTGGTGAAGTTGGATTTTTAATAAGTATAAAGAAAACGTTCCTCTTAGAAATGTGCCTTTTCCCTGTCTAAAGCCTCTGCATCCAGCTGCAGTCTTTGGAGTGCTCAAGCCCTGAATGAGGTGTGAAAACCGCTTCTGGAGCAGAGCAAAAATTTCTGGGTGTGGGGAGGTGTTTCTCTTCTCTGTCTGGATGAATACTTGGGCAGTGCCCAGGAACTCGATCAGCTTCAAAAGGGTTTCCCCTGGCACAGACAAGTGACAGATGACACATGCACAGGACCCTTCTTTTGTTCCCCCAGTCAGGGAGGCGCCAATCGGAGTGGGGAGGGAGCTGCCCCAGAAATGGCTTAAAGTGACCACAGAGAAGGGGTTGCACATTTCCTGGCCCCACCTCTGGAGTGGGTGCAAAGTCTCTGCACAAAGGGAGAAAGGTTTCACTATCTTAGACAGAGAGAGGCACTGTGGGATTGGTTTCAGTGTAGGGCACACAGGAAATGCTGAAAAAGTGGATAGGGTAATCCCTTTTAACCCGGGTGGTTAGGGAGGAGTCACCACCACCCTCAAGCTGTTGCCAGGCATAAAGGTGGCATCCCCTGTACTCTCCTCAGAGCATAATTGGACCTGAGGCAGATCAGAAAAGGACTGAACCAGCTGTCTGAGACCTGATAAGAGCTCTGAGAGTCTAGACCCGCTCTCTCCTGTACTCAGGACAAAGAGATGTACTCCAAGGGTCTTAAGGGTGACCTTCTGTTCAAGCTACAGAGACACAACAAGCTCCAAGAGACCTTTCTTGAAGATTTCCAGCTGAGCAGGTCCAACTGGACTTGACCTGCACACCACTGGTGGGCTGTGCTGAGTGCGTTCTGACCCCCAAGTGCTTTTCCTATGGTCCTGGAATTTTTGGCTGGGTCTGGGTGGACTTCTCCTGTCCCCCCTGAAAACCTGGGACTTATAAACGTTTTTTGGCTCCAAAGGCCTCCGGAGGACTAGGACAAACCTGCCAGACTGATCCACCCACAGTGCATTGCCACTGGGCTGAAAATTCAGGTTTCTTCCGCTTTGACCTTTTTCGCTGTCGCAAACCTGATTCAGCATGACTTGGCAGAGACAGTATCTGGACCCGTGGGGCACTCTTCAGCTACAGCCTGCAGTCAGTCTTGCTGCGCTGGAGGAATCCTAGCTCCAAAAAAGTGACTAAGAGGGAACGAAGGAATCTTGGTAGGGTGAAGGTGCAAAAAGTATCCGACTTGCGAGGGACGCTTCAAGGACATGAAATTCAAAGTTCTACCTCTTGGAGTTTTCGCGCCAAAAACCAACAGTTTCACCTTGACTTCATTTGATCGTTTTATCTGACCTTGTGGAGCTCTCCCTGGGTACAGTCTGCTGGCTTGCTCCGCTGAAGACTTTGGACTTCCATTTTTTAAATAAATTTCCAAGGTAAGACCTCTGACCGTGTCAAACCTGGTCCCTGTATCCGACCCGCGCTCCATCACTGTTGGCCTGAAATCTTGCTTGGATGCCAATCTACTGAGACTAGTTGACTGCAGTTTGTGCTTAACACCTTTTGGTGCTATTTTTATTAAAAATTTTAAAATTTCATATTCCTGGTTCCCCTTATTGGATTTGTGTCTTTTCGGTGTCATTTCACTATTTTTCTAAACTATTTGGGGATTTTTATTATGTTGTGTTTTGTTTTAGTACAGTTCTGGTACTGCAGAAATAGTTTACAGACAGCCGCAGCCCTTGCAGGTAAGAGCGGTGGGGCCGTGTGGGGGGTATTTCGATGGATGATGATGAGGGAAAATTAAATAAATAATTAATTTCCCCTCGTCATCGTCCATTCAAATACTTCCTACACGGTCCCACTGCTCCACCGCTCTTACCTGAACGGGCCGCGGCTGTTTACTGATTGCCTCCGAGTTAAACCTGTCTGCTCTATGTCATAGCTACCAGGGGGTTGAGCGCGGCTTAATTTAGTGACTTGAGTGGTTCATCCTGATGGGGGTTGTGTTTGTTGCTTAAGGAAGCTAGTCCCCCCTTAACTAAAAACTAGTTTCTTACAGTACTTTTAATCTCCCACCTCCATTCTATAGTATTACAATAGAGGGTCATAGGAAAAAATCCTCATTACAAAGAGTAAATCATCCAAAACCTGAAAAGTGTATTACTAGTAATGTAAACATTACTCCAGGTAAACCCGAAATATAAAATACTAAGATTAAGGTGGAAGCTATTATTTAAATATCTCGACTCCAAACTTATTCCTGGAAATACATAGCAACAGGACAGCTTCAAGATGCAAACTAGTGCCGATAAACCCTTGAATAACCTGAAAACAAACTGTAGTATACCTACACAAAAACATTGCATTACAAATGAAGAAAGTAGTGCAAAAATTAAGGCAAACATTAGACATTTGTGCCCTACAATTGAAATTCAAGTGCCAAGATGTCTTATTGGAACCACGCCCAACATGTTAAAAAAGCTCTCCCAAACTGAAAACTGAAATAAACAAAATGGAAAACATAAAGGGTGTCAGAGTATTTATGGGGAAATGATCCCAATACTCACTTACTGACCTCTTTTTTTGTTGAAAAAAGTAGATGCTCCTGAAAAACATGTACCCCAGCTGTCACACAATCCAGCAAACTGCAATAGAAGAAAACATTGAAAAACAAGAAAACAGTTAAAAAATAACATATTTGTCCTCTGTGATAACAAATACTACCATTTCCCTTCAATAAGCATAACCTTTTTTGTTTAGGATAGTTAATAAATTAATCTCTTACCAGTCCACTGTAGCAGCATCACTACACCCTCGGCCGCGCGGTGCAATGATGAAACAAACTCGAAAGTAGACGATGTAAAAAAATGTTGGTTATAAAATAACTATTTCCTCCAGTGGAAAACCTGTGCGGAAAGTTAGTCATTGAAATAAATGGTGTATGTACATATATAAATTATGTAAAAATTGTAAATATTATTTGTTTCAACACATACACATTTTGTAATGAAATTTAAATAAAATATGTTAAAGTAATTAATGATAAAAAAATTAATTTCTTTCTATTTAGAAATGGTGAGATAACAGTGCACATATTTAATTATTTTATCCTCATTCATATGTAATAGTTTTCTATTTGAAACCTAATTGAAGAAGCTACCACTCAAGGATTTCGTTACAAATAAACTAAATCTCTTATGAAAAAAATCCCCATCATCCCGAACCCTCAAAAGAATGCCACAAAATTAAAACACCACACAGCCATAACTGCTATATGTTATGCAACCTATCTCTAAAAATGTATGCATTAACCCAAAAAATTTGAAAATGCACCCCCATAAAAGTAACTTCCCATTAACCCTGAACCCCCCAAAATTGTCCCAGAAATAATACACTACCTAGTCATAACGTCTGCATACTCTGCAGCTCATCCCTAAAAACGTATCACTCAAACCTAAAATAAAATAAAACACCCCACAAAATAATTAAACGCCTCAGTTACCCTGGGCACCACAAGCTGGCCCAAAAAATAATAAACTAACCACCCATAACACCTAAATAACCTGCAGTCCATCCCTAAAAATGTATCACTCAACTAAAAAATTAAGGAAAACATCCAAAAACATGAAACTACACAAACACCCTGAACCCCCAAAACAAACTGTACCAAAAACAATTCACTGAACATCCCTGATTCTTAATATTGCCATACTTCCCCAATTCACTACCCATTGTTGACCTCAAAATACTCCTTAGTACCCTGGTACACTACCTATCCCTGAATTCTAAAAGCTCTTTTCTACTCCTATTCACTACCTATCTGTGAACTCTTAATATGCGTATACACTACTGTTAGACCTGTCATCCTTATGGTGGTCTTCCCCCAAACATTTTGCCTGTTTGCCTTAATCTTTGTTGATCTGTTTTTGGTTGGCCTTAGTACTCTGGGCACTTTACCACTGCTAACTGCTAAAGTGCATGTGCTTTCTCCCTAAACTTGGTAACATGGGTTTTTCCACAATTGGCAAATTTAATCTACTTATAATTCCCTTGGAAGTCTCAGCAAAATCAAATACATGAATTCACTCCACAATCAGTATCTGGACTCTGCCAGTTGAGAGTCTTGCCCTGCCAAGTGGTGCTAATCAAGTCCTGGGCCCTTGGAAGTGTGTATAAAGTGCTGCAAATGCAAAACAAAAACCCATGCATTGCCATTGTTGCGCGGTTCAGAACCGGCGCATCTCCCTCGACGCCAACACATCGCCGCTGTTGCCAGGATCTGGAACATCGCAGGCTGTGCGGCTCAACGAGCATGCATCGCCTACATCGGAGGGCTTTGACGATGACGCATCTCCAACTTGCGAGGCTCGGAACTAATACTTTGCCTACATCCTAAGGGTCAATGCCTCCGACTGCATCTCACATCTCGCCCTTGACGTTGATGCAACCCCGAACACAAGGTACTGTTTTCAGTGGTCTCAGTATCCGGCCCACACTTCATCACGGTTGGCCTGAACTTTTGGATTTGACTATATTTAAAGATAGTCTTTAAAAATTCATAACTCCGGTTTTACATATTGGATTTTTTTCGTTTTGGTCTTGTTTCGTTCAATATATTTAGTTCAATTTTTCCCAGGTGTGGTATCTTTTTATGTGCTGTTTTCACTGTTTTCCTGTTTTAAGTGTTGCACAAATACTTTACACATTGCCTCTTAAGTTAAGCCTGACTGCTCTGTGCCAAGTTACCAGAGGGTAATATAGTTTAATATAGGGTGTGTATCTGACTTACCCTGACTAGGAATGAGGTTCCTGCTTGCAGAGTGTTCATACCTCTGCCAACCAGAAACCCAATTTCTAACAGCTACCCATACCTGAACCACAAATTCTCCTGTCTATATACCTATTCACTAACCACCCCTGAACCAAAAAGCCTTTTCTCTACATTTATTATGCTCTCCTTACCTGAACCTTACAACCTTATTTACGAACCATCCATAAATCCTAAAAACTCCTTTCTACGTCTATTATATCATCCATTCCTGAACCCTAAAAATTCCTAACTACACCTATTCACTAACCATCCCCAAACCTGAATACCTCCTTTCTACATCGATTACACTGCACATCCTTCTTCCCCAAATCACTGCCCATCACTGAATTCTAAAATACCCTTACTGCCTTAATACATTTTTGTTCCATGAACACTAACATTTTAATTCACCCTATCCCCTACCCAGCCCTGACCCAAAATAATTCCTTACTACCCCATTTAATTCCAACCCCTGAATCCTAAAATCTCCTTTCTATGTCTATTACACCACCCATCCGTGAAACCGAAGGGCAACCAACTACACCTATTCACTAACTATCTCTGAACCCTAAAAATCTCCTTTCTACATCTATTACACCACCCCTCCCTGAACCTTAAAAACTCCTAAATATAATTTTTAGACCTGTTATCCTCAGGTGGTCTTTCCCCAAACATTCTGCCTGCTTGACTCCAATTTTGTTGAATACTTTTTTGAGGGCCTTAGGACTCTGAGCGCTTTACCACTGCCAACCAGTACTAAAGTGCATGTGCTCTCTCCTCCAAAGATCTTTTGATCCACCATTGGCATATTTAATTTAACTATAAGTCCTCAGTACAGTGCACCACATGTGCCCAGGGCCTGTAAATTAAATGCTACCCGTGGGCCTGCAGCCCTCATTGTACCACTTACTCAAGTAGCCCTTTAAATATGTCTCAGGCCTGCAGCTGTGTGTGCAGCTTACACTGCCATGTCAACTTGGCATTTACAACCCCTTTCAAAGCCTTAAACTCCCCTTTGATTGCATAAAAGGCACCCCTAGGTTAGGGCCTAGGTAGCCCATAGCGATACAAAAGGGGATGATGGACGGAACGCTTGAGCCAATCAAACACTCACCCCCAGTCAACCGATCTGGGTCCAATCCATCATCATTCTTTAGCTCACTCCACCACCCCAGTTCAGACATGGCCATATGCAAATCAGTCTGACCCTGTGCCTCATGGGAACAGTCCAGCCCGAACTGCCAAGCCATGTCTTCCCTGGACCGGAAACAAGCATCCTAGGACCGGTTTCTGGCATTCCAGCCGTCATCAGCCAGGCTTGCTTGAATCCAGTGGCAAAGTGAGCAAGGGACCCACGTCTGGGCATACCCCCGCCAACTTAGGGCGAACAAAGCGATACAAAAGGGGATGATGGACGGAGCGCTAGAGCAAATCAAACACTCCCCCCAGTCAACTGATCTGGGTTTAATCCATCATCATTCTTTAGCTCACTCCACCACCCCAGTTCAGACATGGCCATATGCTGGACTGTTCCCATGAGGCACAGGGTCAGACTGATTTGCATATGGCCATGTCTGAACTGGGGTGGTGGAGTGAGCTAAAGAATGATGATGGATTAAACCCAGATCAGTTGACTGGGGGTGAGTGTTTGATTTGCTCTAACGCTCCGTCTATCATCCCCTTTGGTATCGCTAGGTAGCCCATAGGGCAGGGTGGTGTGTAAGCAAAAGGTTATGGTCTTTTAAGTTTTGCATGTCCTGGTAGTGAAAAACACCCAAATTCGTTTTTGACTATTGTGAGGCCTACCCCTCTCATAGTTTAACATTGGGAATTCCGTATTACACTTTATAATCTGTACTTCCTGATTGTGAAGCAGTAGATCTGTCATGTTTCATATCACTGGAATGGTAATGATAAATCATTTTTACTGGCAAAGTCAAATTCGTCATTACCCTTTTTAAAATGCCACTTTTAGAAAGACTGCATTTCTCTTAGCCCTGTGTGCCTGCAGCCTGTCTCTAATACACGTCTGAGTTGGGAAACAGCTGGACTTTGTTCATTCCCGCTAGACATCCACACACAAAGAGAGCCTAGGTGTGACTGAGTGGCCATCCACATCTTGATGGGTCATCCTGGGCAGGATGGGAGTGAGGAGCTGACACTGCCATCTGAATAGGCTGTGTCCTTTCCAGCACAAAGGGCTGCATACCCCCCTATTGTGAGTCTGGAGCCAGAGCTGGGAGGGAGGACCTCTGTGCACTTCAAAGCCCTTCTTTGAAGTCACCTCCACTTCAAAGGCACCACTGGATATAAGAACTGGGCTTCTGACCCTACCACTTCAGTACGCTACTGGACCTTTGCTGCTAAAGGACTGCCACTTTTCTGGACTGGTGCTCTTGAGAACTGCTTTTGTGCTGTGGTGCCCTGCTGCCTGCTACCCTCTGACCTGACTGAGAAGGATTGGACCCACATCACTTGAACCCAGAGGGACTCCAAGGGCTGGTTGGTTTGCCCCCTGTTGTAAGTCTCAGGGACATCAATGACTTCAACTCACTCTGCTACAGCACCTAGTCTTTCCTTGCTGCAAGTCTTGCCCTGTCAAGTAATGTCAACCCAGTCCTGGGCCCTTGGAAGTGGGTAGTGAGTGCTGCTCCAGCAAGAATCAACACATAGACACCGTTGCACTACTCGGAACTGACGCATCTCCATTGACTCTGGCACATAGATGCAGCTGCGATGATTGAGTACCTCACTTCGCTAACTGCCCGATGCATCGACTTTGCGTGGCTCAGAGCCGGCACATCCCCATTGACGACCACCCATCACTAAGGCTGTGAGGATCAAGAATATCGCTTTGTTAGATGCTCACTGCATCACCTCAATTTCTTACACATCCTCGACTTTGAGCAGCTCGGAACAGACTCATCGCCTCCATCGAAAGGATGGATGATGATGCATCGTCACCACTGCTCCAAGCATTGTCCTAGACATTGACACATTTAAGGTACTGTTTTTAGTGGGCCAAGACTGGTTTCTGTATCCAACCTACACTCCATCACGGTCAGCCTCAACTTGCGGATTTGATCCGGTCTAGCGTGACCAGATAGCCCGGTTGGCGCTCTATGCTTTCATGCACTACATTTCAGTTTATTCTTTACAAAATTCATATCTCTGCTCATACTTATTGGATTTTTGTTGTTTTGGTCTTGGTTTGTTCATAGATATGTCAGCTATTGTTTCTATCCTGATGTGGAGTCTTTTTGAGGTGGTTTCACTGTGTTACAGTATGAAGTGTTGCACAAATACTTTACACATTGCCTCTTAAGTTAAGCCTGACTGCTCAGTGTCAAGCTACCATTGGGTGAGCACAGGCCAATTTATGGTGTGATGTTTACTTACCCTGACTAGGATTGCTGTTCCTGCTTGGAAAGGGAGCATACTTGTGTTTGTGCAGTGACATACAGTGACTTGGTGTATACTACTACTCCATATCTAAGACCAAATCGAGTAAATTCTCCCTAATCGACACATTCTGATTTTTCCAAATTTTCCCCATTCCTAACTGCCTGTTGTGTCTGTGAGCTCATCTGCAAAAATGCAGTTTGAGCTGGCCAACCTAGAGAGCTACACTGTAGTCCAGCTGGAGTAGTTTTGGCAGGAGAAGAGGTTGCCTGTCAAGAGGAGCACTAAGAAGGCAGAGCTCCAAAAGGGTTTAAGGGCATAGGTGGAGGCCTAACAGACCCCCACAGACAATGTCAGAATCTGAGGAGGAATTGGAACAGGACCTACCAGAGGTCTTGACATGCGACCTGTTCCGGGGAACATTCTCCAAGGACTGGAAGTCCATCCCCGTGCATGGAGCAGTGTGTCTTCAAGGAACCTGACCGCAGAGGAGCTGGAGGTCAGGAGGGAGGAGAACTTTCCAAAATCGAGAAGGAGCAAAAGCTTTCCAAACTAGAGAAGAAACAATCTCTAGAGGAGAAGAGATTGGCCATGGAGGAGCGCAGAATGGAACATGAGCTCGATCTCAGAGAACTGGACCTCAGATTTAAACAGATAGGGGCAGATTTACGTTGAACTAACGCAGCGGGGTACAGCAAGTCATTTTGCTGCGCCGCGCTGCGTTAGTTTTGAAGCACAGGGATGCGACATATTTACAAGAATATGTCGCATCCTTGTGCTTTCCCTGCGCTGGCGCACAAACTGCAGCCATGCGCCGGCGCAGGCACCCTTGCACCATGGTGCAAGGATGCCTCAGTCGTGGGAGATTGTTTTTGTGCAGGAAGGGAACCTTCCGGCACAAAAGCAATCACTACAACTCATTTTCCTCTTTCAATGTTGAAAGAGGAAAAGACGAGAGAAATGAAAACATTTCTCCTCGGTGCGTCCTCGCTACGCCACCTTTAGGGTGGCGTAGCTCAGACGCATCTCCAGAGTTACGATTCTCGTAATTCTGGAGATGTGTCTTGTTCCATGAGTGTTGCGTGGGAACACCCATGGAACGCCCCTTCACCGCAAAGTGCTGCGTGTGAAGGGGCCGTATTTACAAGGAGAGGAAAAGTCACGCAGGGTGGCTTTTCCTCTCCTTGTAAATATGGAGCAGCCCCCTGCGCCACCAGTACGTCACGAAAAGTGACGTACTGCTGGCGCAGGGGGCTCGTAAATCTGCCCCATAGATTCTAGCAGTAATCATGGCAGCATACTTGCAGCGTCCACTGGAGAACAAAGGTCCCCATCCCAAAAGATTTGGTGCCCAGTTATGCGGTGGGGGATGACATTGACAAATGGTTCTCAGCCTATGAAGTAGCTCTAAGGGTGCACAAAGGCCCTGAGGAGTCCTGGGGCGGTAGCTTGTGGAGGTACAAGCCAACAGTGGGGAGGGACGCACTCCTAAAATTAGAGGTAGAAGACCAGACACAATACACTGCCATGACAGTCATTCTTGTCAACAAATTTGGGCTGACCCCTGTGAGGTATAGGCAGAAGTTCAGGGGCAGCCACAAAATCTCTTCACAGACCTGTGTGGATTTCCTTGATTATGCCAATAAGGCACTGAAGGGCTGGGTGAGGGGCAGCAAGGCTTGATATTTGTTTTCCAAAGCTGCGACAACACCTTGTTGACCCCAGGAAGCTTGCTGAGGAGGCGGACATCAGGGTCAGCACCAGAGTGTCCAAGAAGGTATCTGGGGGTGGCTCCCAATAGGGTGGTCAGGATTTCTAACAGAAGACGGAGGGAGAGATAAAAAGAAGGAGTTCTTTCAAGGCCCCCGAAACAGTTCACAGAGGAAAGAGTCCAATTCTCAATCTGGTCACAAGAAAAAGAGCTTCCCTGACAAGAGTCAGAACAAGACTCCCAAGTTCTATAAGTGCTATGAGAATGGGCATTACAAGGGGGATCCCAAGGGCCCAAAATATCACAGCCTCCCACTGGATGTAAGGCACCACAGGTGGCAAGTATAGTGCTGGGGGAGGAGTGTGTCTCAGTTAGTGGGGGAGAACTCAGTGAGGTTACCCTAGTGTCCCTGTCTGACATTGAGATGGTGCCTAAAGCCCACATGTTTTCCAACACTGCAAAGTATAGGCAGTGGGTTACCATTAATGGGCAAGGTGTTGAGCCTCTGAGGGGCACAGGAGCCAGTAGGACTATGGTAAGGAGTCATCTGGTGGCCCCAGAGCAAGTTATACCCAGTGCATTCCACAGGTTGTAGTGGCTGACAACCATGAGGGTCACTATCCAGTGGCCCTTGTTCCATTTGAGTGGGGGTGAGGGGGGTCTGAAAGTGGCTGTGTGTTAGGGAATGGCCTTGAGCATACTACATGGAATTAAGTAGAGCTTAAGTCACACCTGGAAATGCTAGGGCTGCCGAAGTGGACATGTGCAACCACCAGGGCCATGAATGCCCAGGAAGGGAGTCAAGAAAGTCTGGAGCCTGGAAGAATCACTCAGACAGCTACCAAAAGAGGGAAGGGCATGGGAAACCAGTCACTGAATGTCTTCCAGCTGAGGTGGATGGGGCGCCAGAAGAGGTTGGCATGGAGCCCACTGAGAAGGACATGGCCTCCCAGAACTTGCTAGATGACAAATAGAGGGGGACACGCGATGGAGGAATTTCAAGGCACAGAAGGAGTGCCCAACCCTGGAGGGCGTGAGGCAAGAGGTCGAAGCCCAGGCAGCAGGTGATGCCTCTGGGAATCACCGCATTTACTGGGAGGAAATTCTCCTGTATAGTGACCCTAAGGCACCTGTGCATGGGGCAACAAGGGCACTGGTCATTCCCCAATGCTACGGGGCCTTTCTGCTGGAGCTTGCTCATGAGATACCCCTGGCAGGACATCTGGTGCAGGACAAGACCTTTGCCAGGCTTGTCCCCCACTTTTACTGGCCGCAGATGAAGATTTCCTCAGATACATTCTGTTGGACTTGCTTGGCCTACCAGGCCAGCGGGAAGCCAGGGCTGAAAGCCCCCTTGAATGTCTTGTCTGTCATTGTCACCCCCTTTGAAAGGGTGGGCATCAACTGTTTAGTGCCTATGGATCCCCAAACAGGCTCTGGCAACAGGTGTATCTTCGTCCCGGTGGATCATGCCACAAGATGCACAGAGGTCATACCTCTAAGGACTGCAACTGCACCTGCAGTCGCTAAGGCCCTAATGGGTATTTTTGCCAGAGTGGATTTCTTACAGGTTTGTGAAGTACTTACAGGTTCTCCAACCCCTACAATCCACAAATCAATGGGCTTGTTGAGAGATTCAATGAGACCCTCAAAAGCATGATCAAGGGCCTGCCTGAGGCCCTGAGGTGCAAGTGGGACATTCTCTTACCATGCCTACTCTTTGCTTGTAGAGAGGTACCACTGAAGGAGGTTGGATTTAGCCCCTTAGAGCTTCCTTATGGTCATCCTGTAAGGCAACCTCTCAATCCGGTGAAAGAGGGGTCGGAGCAAGCTCCAAGGAAACCTCCCAGGATGTAGTTTGCTGCCTGCTGCCCTTCCAGAGTCAGATGGGCAAGTTTTGGAAGCAAGCTTCTGAAAACCTAGCGGCCTGCCAGGTAGAGATGAAACAGTGGTATGACCAGACAACTACTCCTGTGAAATTTCAGCCTGGGCAGAAAGTGCGGGAGATGGAGCCTGTGGAGCCCAGGGCCCTCTAAGACCATTGGACATGGCCCTATAAGATTGTTGAGAGGAAGGGGGAGGTCACCCACCCGGTGGACCTCAAGACCCCCAGACACCCCCACAGAGTGCTCTATATCGATCGTCTCGACCCACTTTTTGAGAAGTCTGAGTTCACAGTGTTGAAGGTCACAGATGAGGGGAGGAAGAGGATAGTGAACCTCTCCCTGTCCTCTTGGCCTCCAAACAGAAGGATGGGTCAGTGGAAGGTCTAAACCTCTCCTCTACCCTGACTTCAGAACAGCAGAGGGACTGTCGCCAGTTACTGAGACAGTTCTCCTCCCCTCACTCCTGGGATTACCCACCTGTGTACCCATGATGCGGCCACAGGATGTCGTGTAGTTCCTTTAAACCGATATAAGATCTGCCCGTTTAGACAACATAGAATGTGGGATTGGCGTCCAGACTGATTCCAGACACCCCCACCTGGTATGTTCGCCTGTATACTAACTAGCTCACAGTGCCACTGTTCTTGGCAACTATCGAACATGACAACTCTGTCCCATCAGGGATCGTGGAAACAGTACAGTGCTTTTCGCTCGTGCTCACTTTGTCTCAGAGAAATACACAGAATAAACGGTGGGGACGTTTTCAATAAGCATTTATTGAACAAGCGTCATTCTAGCATAAAGTAGGTGTGCTGAAACAACCATAAGACAGAAACAGATATAAATGATTATAAGCACCAACAGAGTAAATGGATGGTAGATTTCTACCATAGCGCTAAAACAATGAATATATGCAAGCATATAAATACATGACAGAAATAATGCGTACTCCTACGATGCAACCCTAAGTGGATGTACCTAAGTGTACCTAGCATGTATGTAGGTGTAGAGCCAAGAATCCCCCTAGGCTGAAGCCAACCCCATTACCTGGAGTGAGAGACTGTGGGACCCCGTCTTGGTCTCAACATGGACACCCTGCGAAGGATGTCAGACCACTGCGAGCTGGAGTGTCTGCATGCAGGAACCACAGCGTCTCGCGTCAGTGTGTCAGCATGGAAGTCTTTCTCCTCTGCCTGCTTGGCAAAGATATGGTGTATATATACACCCAAAAGGTACCCTTAGGGGATTCTACCTTGCTGTGTCATGTCGGTTGTATATGACGGAAGGGATGACCCTTAGACATGTTTTTATGCAGAAGATGGTAATCCTGCTGTGATTCTGAGAATTTTCATGCATAATTAATGAGGTTAGTTTTCGGGGAAAACCACATGGCATTTTATGCAGTGATTAACTAGGAAAAAGGTCAATACCAAAACCTGTTATGTAGTGTAATGGTACAGTAAATGTAGGTGAAGGGTCAGGATACTACTCAGGCCTGTATTGGGGTACCCTACGAAACATAACAAGGTGGCAGCCTCCCTGTCAAGAATAATATCTATAGGCTGTCTGACAAAGTGAGGGCCAGCATCAAAGATGAGGTTTCTAAGATGCTGGAGTTGGAGGTGATTGAACCCTCCAATGGCCCTTGGTCCAGCCCTGGGGTGCTGGTACCCAAAGCTGTCCCACTGGGCACTACAGTAGAACTCAGGTTCTGTGTAGATCATAGGAGTCTCAATTTAGTCACCAAGACTGGTGCTTATCCCATCCCCCAGGCTGATGAGCTGATAGGTTAGGGGCTGCCCAGTTCCAGAGTGCCTTTGATCTTACTTCAGGGTGCTGGGAGATTAGGTTTTGGCTGGTATGTAGGCCTTCAGTGCTGCTTATTTGGATGGCAAAGCTGTCTTCAGTAGTAGCTGGAAGGACCACCTTTTTCACCTGAAGGAAGTGCTTCAGGACCTGCAAAAGGCAGGCCTGACTATCAAGGCCAGTAAGTGCCAGATAGGGCGGGGGTCTGTTATGTACATTAGGACACTTGGTGGGCAGGGGTAAGGTACAGCCCCTCCAGGCCAAGATAAAGACTATCATGGCCTATAAGCCCCCCAAAAATGCTGATGGTCTTTCCAGACTCTTTCGCCTTAGTGAAGAGAACTCCCAGGAGGTTGGGTAGCTCTCTCCACTTTCAACTGGGGAGGACATGTGTTAGACCTGTCAGCCTTAGGGTGGCCTGCCCCCAAACATTTTACTTGCTTGCCTCCAATTTTGCTTAATTCTTTTTGTTGGCCTTAGGACTCTGAGCACTTTACCACTGCCAGCCAGTGCTAAAGTGCATGTGCTCTCTCCCCTAAACATGGTTTGAATGACCTATCCACAATTGGCATATTTAATGTACCTATAAGTCCCTAGTAGAGGGCACTACATGTTCCCATGGCCTGTAAATTAAATGCTACCAGTGGGCCTGTAGCACTGATTGTGCCACCCACTGAAGTTGCCCTTTAAACATGCCTCAGGCCTGCCACTGCAGAGCCTGTGTACGCAGTTTACACTGCCATGTTGACTTGGCATTTAAAACCACTTGCCAAGCTTTAAATTCCAGTTTTATTACATACAAGTCTCCCTTAAGGTAAGCGCTAGGTAGCCCATAGGGCAGGGTGGTGTGTAAGCGAAAGATAGCACATATACTTTTAAGTTTTTCACGTCCTGGTAGTGAAAAATACCCAAATTTGTTTTTCACTACTGTGAGGTTTACCCCTTTCCTAGGTTAACATTGGGAATTCCTTATTACACTTTATAGGATGTAATTCTTGATTGAGAAGGAGTGGATCTGTCATGTTTCATATCCCTGGAATGTTAATGATAAATCTTCTTTACTTGCAAACTCAAATTTATCATTACCCGTTTTAAAATGCCACTTTTAGAAAGATATGTTTAGAAAAAGTCAGGATCAATTATTCCCGGTTATTCTTGAGTGCCCTAATCAGTGGCCTCAGATATAAATTATACAAATCAATTACAATAATCAAAACATTGCAAATATCAAAGAGGACAATTTCACTTATACCAATAAGTATATGTTTTTTCATTATATTTACTGTGTATTCCTTGACTATTAATGATTCAATAATACTGTAATATTGTATGACATATTTATGCAGATTTAAAGCTGAGTTGTTGACTGTCATACATTGAGATACACATTGGATACAGGAACCTTTATCATTACCCGTTTTAAAATGCCACTTTTAGAAAGATATGTTTAGAAAAAAGTCAGGATCAATTATTCCCAGATATTCTTGAGTGCCCTAATCAGTGGCCTCAGATATATAAATTAAAGAAATCAATTACAATAATCAAAACATTGCAAATATCAAAGAGAACAATTGCACTTATACCAATAACTAGATGTTTTTTCCCTATATTTACTGTGTATTCCTTGACTACTAATGATTCAATAATACTGTAATATTGTATGACATATATATGCGGATTTAAAGCTGAGTTGTTGACTGTCATACATTGAGATACACATTGGATGCAGGAACCTTTATAGAACTTTGATTGTTTCATCTTAGATACATGCGAAAACTGAGACCTTAGATTGTATTAAGAGATGATGTACTAACAACATGCATGACACCAGCTCTTTCTTCTTTTTCATTCATTCTTTTTTCTTTTCTTCTGTCCTTTTTTCTTCTTTTCTTTCCCTACTGAGTTTTTTCTTATCAGCACTCATGTCTTCTGCAGTTTTAACTACTTTTTCACTTGATTCAACAGCATGCATGGATACTGGTACCACACTATTTATGTGTAGAGTGGTGACCATTGAGGATGGCTCTTTTCAATCAGAACCTTCAAATCTCTTTGATATGAATATGTTGTATATTAGACAAACTTAGAAATTACTTTGGTGTAATTTCACCAACATGGCCGATGTATATTTAATCAGTTCCTTGCCATAAGATGGCACTCCTTGAGCATATTAATAATTACTTGGATTATACATTCAAGATACATAGAAGTGATCATTCGGGATGGCCTTTTATAATTTCCTACTCTAGGTTTGAGCCATAAATCTTCATTCATTGATCTATTTTTACTGATGCGGACACCATTTTAAGATGGCCGCCACGCTTCGAGTGAGTTTGTTGCTATTTAGATTACGCAACTAACGGAAGCTTAAATATGCTTCTGTCACTGAAGTCAGAACAGCTGGCTCGCTGCGGCTAGGATGCTGATCTCTGACGGTGTGATTCTTACTCGATATGTGAGATAATTAATAATGTTTCTCTTTCTCATTTTTTTAGTGTTCAGTTTTCAGCTGATTTATTTAAGCACAAATGCCTTATCATCGTCTCTTTTGTCTTTTTGTTAAGCGTAATTATCGTTTTGCCCTATGGTTAACGGCAATACAACATAAAGACCGCGTATAATCACTAAAATAGACCACAAGCAAGACTAAGGCATTTTCCTCTCATTATATGAATGATTCACTTCACAATTTTTAATATATCACAACAGCACAATCCTGATTGACTAAATATAAAAACTGTGAAACTAGGTCAAGACCCTTTATTATTGGCAATTACAAGACATTTTGTTTATGTTAACTTAATTCTGTGTTATAGGACTATGATGAACAGTGGGTCACTAGACACGATTCACGATTCGTGTCTTGTTACCCAATTTAATATGGCCACTAAATACCTATTAATTGTGTCAGCTGTTTCCTATTCAAAAGTGAATTTATTAACTTCTAAATGGCATGGGTGTACCAGATATTGCAAAAGCAAATCAAAAAGATTTATATACCTTGAACATTATTTATAGAACATTTTTTTAAAGAAATTCCATCACCCCACCTAATACCCTTAACTGTCAGAGATACCTTCAAACACCCACAATAAGTATTCCAAAATAATGTACAGATTGATAGACACAAGGGAATTCACAACAGATCCTGAGGACACAGAATAAGAAAACTAGCTCAAAAAAAAAAAAAATCCCGCTGAGAGTGCACGAGGTACAATTCTTTCAAAAAGTCAATTTTCCTGGTACACAATAAGGGGCATATTCTCAAGGACTTATCACCGAGTTAGCGGCACTTTATCGCAGCCAAAGTGGCGATAGATTTATCGCCCTATTCACAAGCAGGTGCTAACAGCCGATATCGACAGTTTTCCTGCGATAGCAGCCGCAAAAAACATCGCCACGTATGACACCGGCAACTAACGCTAATGAGATGCAGAGTAGGCGTTCCTGTGCAAAAAGCAGCGATAACTCCACTTCGCAATATTCTCTACGACCAGCCAGATCGGCGATAAGATCCCAAAACAGGCGATAAGGCGCGTTAGCAGTAGGGATTTAACACCTGCTCTTACCTGGTGTTAAGTCGGATGACAACCTGCACCACAAAAGGGAGCCCAGACCAGAGCCACACCTGAAGAACAACAGATGAATGAATGAATGAAAGTGGATTTATATAGCGCTAACTTAGCCCAAGGGCGTCAAGGCGCTGTTACGGAGCGAGACAAACGGGTGTAGACCGGGTAGAAATGCTCACGACAAGCTCTATGTGAAGAGCCAGGTCTTCAATGCTTTCCGGAAGAGAGAGTGTGACACCTGACCAGAAAGCTCTTCCGGAAGAGAATTCCACAGTTTAGCAGCATTGGTGGAAAAGCTCTACCTCCCCATTTGGCTTTTTGAACCTCGGAATAATCAACAGATTCTTATCTGAGGATCGGAGCTGTCTGGTGGGGACATAGCGATGGAGGAGAACCTTGATCCCCTCAGGGCCGGAATCATAGTAGGCCTTATGAGTCATGCATAACGTTTTGAAAAGAATCCTATGGTCCAGGGAAGCCAGTGCAGAGCTCTGATTGTTGTGGTGACTGAGTGGTATTTAGGCAAGTCAGTTATCAGCCTAGCAGCAGCATTCTGCACCAGCTGCAGACGTTTAATCAAGCCTTTGTTAATGCCTAGATAAAGGGCATTACAACAGTCCAATCTGGACATTACCAAGGCGATGACAGCCTGCTTGCGTGAATCAAAGGAGAGAAATTGAATGATTTTTCTTAGGATTCTAATAATCCCAAAACAAGTGGAAACTGTCCTGCTAACCTGCCGATTTAGTGATAGTGAGTTGTCCACTATGACCCCTAGATTTTTACCGTGGGAGACTGGGCAGGGACAAACTCCGAGTGAATCTGGCCACCATTCGTTAGACCAGATATCCAGAGAATTGCCAAAAATAAGGACCTCCGTCTTCTCCCCATTCAATTTCAAGAAGTTTTCCGTCATCCAGATGGAAACTGCCTGCATACACCTTCTGAAATTAAGAGCAGAGTCCCTAACATTATGGGTGATAGACACCATTATTTGGGTGTCGTCCGCATAGGACAACACCTCTAAACCAAATGATCTCACCACCTTGGCCAAAGGGGCAACATAAATATTGAATAGCGTTGGACTCAGGGACGAGCCCTGAGGAACACCACAAGAGAGGGATTTAGAGGTCGAGTAAAACTGGCCAAATTTAACAGTTTGTGCCCGCTCACAAAGAAAAGAGGCCAGAAGATCCAGGGCCGAGCCCCCGATCCCAATCTCCCTGAGGCGGGCAACCAACCTCAAAGGAGACAGGGTGTCGAAAGCTGCGGTAAGATCAAGTAAAACCAACAAAGTAGTGTGACCTGCATTAACCTGGGTCCAGATATTGTTAAAAACAGCAGTAAGAGCTGTTTCCGTACTGTGTTGGCTTCTAAACCCCTGTTGAGAGCCATCTAGTAGATAATGATCCTGTAGGTAAGCGCTCAGATGCAGATTTAAATGTTTTTCCAGAATCTTGGCTGGAACTGGCAGAAGAGAGATGGGCCTATAGTTTTTTGGTTCTGTAGGGTCCAGTGAAGGCTTCTTCAGGAGTGGTTTAACGACTGCCGTCTTCCATATAGTAGGGTAACGTCCCTCTGAAATGGCTATATTCAGGACGGCGGTAAGATGAGGGATGATAGCCTCCCTGCCAGTTTTTAAGACCTTGATGGGACAGGGATCCAAGGGTGAGCCAGATTTGACTCCTTCTAGGAGCCGATTGGTAACATCTGGCGACAAATAGGGGAAGGCGAGAAGCCTAGGAGTCTCCTCTGAGACAACCCTCTCCTCTGGAGGCAGGATCGGCCGGCCAGAGAGGCCCATGCTCATATTGGAGGCTTTCAGCAGAGAATAGATATCTGAGATTTTGGATTGGAAAAAGTCCGATAGCTTGTTACAAAATTCTTGAGAAAATTCAGTGGGGTCTGTGAGCTGGGGAGAAGAGAGGGAATTGATAACCTTAAAGAGATCCCTGGAAGATTTCATTGCTTCAGTTAGTTTCAGGTAGTAAAGCCCCTTTTCCTCAATGATAGTGCACTGTATACCAGTAGAGAAACAAAACTTCCCCTGGAGACAAGAATGACACACTCAGATGCCATGGAGCTACTGATCATGCAGCTCGGAGGCCCAAGAGGGCCACAACACCCACCGCCACCGCCCCCCCCCAGGACACCCCCCTCCACACCCCCCCCCGGGGCCATACCCCGGACAAAGATATTTAACATCAACTTTACGAAATCATGAACAAAACTATTCGCCTGATGTCGCACAAGTACAACAATGAACATTCATGTGTGGTCAGAAAAAGGAGAATCATTCATTCATCTTTGAATTTCCAAACAAATTATTTTATTCAACTTTAACTCAAAACAACTATTCGGAAGAGCCATGGCAGGTCTTCTCTGGACAATCTGTAAGACACAGCCTGCAAGACAAAATTCAAGATAAGAAGGTGTGTCATGCGCTCATCAAAGGACAGAGAGAGAGAGAAAGAGAGAGAGAAAGAAATGGAGAGAGAGAGAGTGAAAGAGAGGGAGAGAGAGAAAGAGAGAGAAAGGGGGAGAGAGGGAGAAGGAGAGAGAGAGTAACAGAGGAAGAGAGAGAGACAGTGAAGGAAAGAGAGGGAGAAGGAGAGAGAGAGTAACAGAGGAAGAGAGACAGTGAAAGGAAGAGAGGACGAGGGAGAGAGAGTGCTGACACTGCAGACCCAGGCCTCACTGCTCACCTGCTGCCACCGGTGTGTCTCCAACCACGTGCCGGTATACACTGCAGTCCACCAGGTCCCTTATCTGAAACAGAGTCCAGATTTATGAATGGCAGAGGCCATATCATTGCAAATGCTATCATCGCTTGGCCGCCCCTGCGCACACAGGCTGCTGCACCCCAGCCCCTCCCGCCGCCCAGTGGTGTTTGCCCGCCCCTGCGCACCCAGGCCTCACTGCTCACCTTCCGCCATCAGCGTGTCTCCACGAGGGCCCACCACTTGCCGGTGCAAGCTCCAAGCCCGAGGCCCGCGACCTTGGCAGCCTCCACATCATGCAGCCCCGCCACGCGGGCCACCAGGTCACACACGTGATTCTGGGTCTTGATTTCACAATGGCAGAGATCATATCAGTGATCATGGCATTATCGCAGGCTGCACATCCGCTCAGCTCTATAGGTGCCACTAACTCTGTGAACCGCGAGGCAACGCCACGTGGCGGTAGGCCCGCACTGCCCACTGGCTCAGGCCTACACTGCGGTCCAGCAGGGCTCACACAAATCCTTACCAGTCCGGACCGCCAGGACGGCGCATCATCGCAGGCTGCACACCCGCTCAGCACTTAAGGTGCCCCTACCTCAGTGCACCGAAAGTCACCGTCCCGTGGCGTTAGGCCCGTGCCGGCCGCAGTGTACCCGGTGCCACCAACTCTGTGCAACGCAAGTCATGGACCCTTTATGATTGAGTCTCGTGATATGCCAGGCGGACGCAGCCATGTCACCTCCGGCAGTGGGGAAGAACTGGGACACGGAGCATCGTCGTCCCCTCCTTTATACGTAAGCCGAGTGGGCTGGGTTGGCGTACGCCAGGCCAGCGTAGGGGTGTGAATAATTATCCCTGGGCGTGGTTCATTTCTGGGCTGGACAGGAAACCAACTGATGCGCGTGTCTCTGTTGCAGTGTCTGCGCCACACGGCCCGCAATCGACAATGTTGCAAGCACCCGGATGGCGGCCGCGCACGAAGGGATTGTACAAGGAGCGCAAGGCCGCTCGGGCTCTTGGCTCATGCATGCCAACTGTTGTGTGTGGATCGCTATTGGTGCACCATAAGCCTAAGGCCTAGCCTCAATTGCAGCGTGAAAGCCACATCACATTCCCAGAATGCAAGCAGTAGTCAGACTAACATTAGGGATGAAAGCTCCTTTGTCTCAATACATAAGGCGGAAGGACATCTGCACCTCCGACCTTGGTCTTGCATGCGGCAGGCACCCCCTGAGAGAGATACCATAGCAGATTATGACGACTCCCACACTACGCACAGCGCTAATTAAAGACCAACGAATCCACAACCCACATACAGACGTTCTTGCTCGAGGTACTCTTGCATGGAATGCCCTTGACACTTACGTACACAACAACCCATACGTCCAAACGTTGCACACACATACGTCTCATTGCTCCGAGCTGTGGCATATCATCCACATAACTGCCGCAGGTCAGAAGAGTGCCGGTTCAACGAGAGCCAACAACGCAATGGCAGAACATTCCGGGCGCATGCACAACGCCTGTCACGTGGAACTGTACCATGACCGAATGCTGCCTGTTAGTGTCTGATGCATTGGTCTGCATGTTGTGGCCCTTGTCTTGCCCGTACTGACAAGCACATGCTAATAAAGTCTACGCAACTCCACTAGTGTTCAACTGTGATGAGTGTTGATTAGAATGACAAATCGTGTGCCTCAATGAGCATTGTCCGTACACAGGGAGGGACTGACTGACGCATTTCACTTAGGGGTGAGTCCCTATTGCCAGCTCCACCTCTGTGAGCCAGACATAGTGGTTGGGATAGTTGCTGATAGACCTGTGCTCTTACGTGTCTTCAGCAATGTGAGTATGGTGTCCATATTCTTGCCATGTGGATCAATGTGATCCATCACTACAGGCTGTGTCCACCCAGTTGAGTGTGAGTAGGTATGCGAAGAGATGTTCTGTTGTCAAATGTGATGGTGGACACCACTTTAGGCCTGCCAACGACTTTGACATTTCATACCCAGCCCTATTTCAAACATTGCGTGGGGCAAGGTTGAGAAATTGCGAGATTGTTGTTTCAGAGCAATGAGGCCCCAGCTAGTGCACACATTCCCAGTCATCTCACTTCCGATGTGTGTCACGGTCAAGCATGCGCATTGCTTTCATTTCCCAGGGTGTACCTTTTTGGGCAATCAATGTCCTTACATTCATCCATACTTTCATACTTGATCGATTATGGACATGACACATCTGTGTGAATTTGAATGATTTATTCACATTCGGTGGAGTGTCGGAGCTGTAGCAGTACATGGTCATGCCAACCCCACATTACATTGCAGCCCAGTGGAGGGCCAGCCAGAGTCATTTAGGGATTGACAAGTACATCGGAAGAGGAAGAGTACAGTCCGCAGTCTGATTGCTGTGTCATTGGTAAGCAAACAAAATATGGCAGTCCATGTCGAGGTCCAAGGTGAGTGTTGCAGAGTGTTTCGGGGGACAGTGGGAGGTGTTGTTACAGGGCATGATGCAGAGAGCAGAACCAAGCTGAGACAGGGCATATGGCGGAGAAGAATGCTACTGGCTCCTTCTTACTACAAAGGTGGTATCACCCGCATCTTCTTCCTCTATGTCATTTGTCTGACATGTGGGTGCTGATGTTTGGTCTGCAGCACTGTGTGCCACTGACACATCAGGGGCCGGAGATGTGTGTGTAGAAGTACCAGCAGCATTCATCAGCGACTGCCTTAGTGGCAGCAATGCGATGATGAGGATCTGCAGGGCATGGAAGATCCCAACAACTTTTCGCTGGTGTGCATCCGTGGCAGCCATTCTTTCTGCATGCATCCGCTCCATGTTCTCCATTATCCTCAGCATCTGTGCCAACTCTCGGCTGACATCGCTGAGGCCACTCTGACTAGACAGTTGTTCTCCTCTCAGAGTCATGACTCCAGCGATGTCGGGCATGGATTGTTGGACATCATGGAGCGAACTGTGGGTGTCCGTTAGGGAGTGTAAGTGGTCCCTGATGGGACTTAGACACCCACGTATGGCATCTAGTTTGGCTGCCATGAGGTCGAACCCCACCCGCACCTGTTCAGCCACCTCCTTCTGGCAGTCTAACACATGGCGTTGGAATGCGATATGTTCTTCGGTGAGGTGCTGGGAGCCAGGCGTGGTGGTGGGTGCTTCCTGCTGTGTGGTCTGTGCAGGGGGTGGGGTCTCCTCCATGCAGCTGGGCTGCCCTGCTCCTGGAGGTGGGTTGCCGTAGCTGTCCATGAGCTGTTGTAGGGCGTCGGTGTCGAAGGTGTGGAGGTCCTCTTTATCATCACTGATGAGTTGTCTGGTCTGCTCTGCAGGAGGTGTTGATTGTCCCTCTACAATGTGAAGGGGAGATGCATTTTGACATTGTGTTGACACTCATGTTGACGCATTGTTCAAGTTTACATACGGACTGCATGACAATGTACATTGTGACTGTTTGGGAGGAGCTGACTATTTGATGCGGGACAGTGGACATTTGAACTACATCACGGATGTGAGGTTGTACACGTACATTATCATCTCACAGTTTCCTGCTATGCCAGATGTGATTGGCCAGTTCCTACGCACAAGCGGAACCAGTTGTGTCCTCTGTTCTGTAGTGAGAGTGTTGCACTTTGTATCACATTGTCGTCAATGATGATGTGCTGTTATTGCTATGTGTGTGTGCTGCATTGTGGGAGAGTCGCCCCTGCAGCTGTGATTTTGCTGCCCTTATCCCTTTGAGGCAGTGTGCCTTTGACTTCTGTGCTTCTACAGTGCTGAGATGTTGCAGACTTGGCTAATTTTGGCTCTAGTTCGGATTTTGGACTCTTGGGCATGGTTTATCCACAGATGTGTTGTTAGCGTCAGGGGTTGTTTGTGCACGTGGATGTGTCAGAGTGTGACCTGCTCCTTTCCGGATGTGTTCCACACTCAGCCACCTCAGTGTTGTGGCGTTCACCATGTCATGATAATTGGACTGCAGCCATGCTGTTCGTCATGCAGTGTCACTTGCATTGTCAGTGGCTCACATACACTCAGCTTTGCTGGTTTTGACACATTTGCATGGCTTGGTTGTGAGATTGGTGCTGTGTGGGGAGGGACCCCTTTGTGCCCATAGTGGACGGGGGCCTACTTGCTGTTTGTATGTGTGCTGCAGTGTGCCAAGGGCATCAGGGACATGATCCAGAGTCATTGTGGGTGTGCAGTGTGCTCTACTTAATTGTTCATGTGTGCCATTGTGCCCATCTTCCCCCGTACCCCCAGTCCCTGTTCGGTACTCACCCTGGTGCTGTTGTGTCAGGTCATGTCGAGCAGTGTCCGGACCCCCAACTCCTGCCACCGTCTCCCCACTGATGACTGTGGCCACCATTTCCTCCATCTCGTCCAGCTCCTGGTGTTCCGCTGGACTGCCACCTCCAGTCAGCATTGCTGCCTGATGGTTGTCAGCGAGTTTCTTCTTGGTTTTGCGCTTCGCATCATTCCAGCGCCTCTTGACCTCTCCAATTGTCCTCCTCCTCACTCCGACCGCATTCACCTTGTCCAGGATGGACTGCCATATTGCATTTTTATTTGCCAATGACACGTTGGAGGTGACGAACAGTTGTTGGTGGTGTTCTATCACCTCCATGATGATGATCCTGTTTTCCTTCGGACTGAACCTCGTCTTCTTCTCCTTGCCCTTCCCCTTCCATGACCCCGAGGTCCCAGGCTGGTCCTCCTGGGAGCTTGTGGGGTTCTGGTCGTCCTCTGTACTTGCTCCGGCTTCCTCCATGGTGCTACGCAGTTTGAATTATTTTGTTTGGGTTTTTCGGTGCTTTTATATTGCATTTTCCCACATGACGCGTGGGAATTGCAGGCCTGTCGCTGGTTATCCCAATTTTTTTATCGCGGTTGGCCACATCGCAACATTTTTTGCATTCGTGTTTCGCGTTTTTTCGGCTTCGCGTTAATTTTAACGCGGTCATTTGGCGCGTTGTCGTGAGACTATCGCATGGTGTCGCCGGGTTGAGAATACAACGTTAACACAGTGTTATTTTCCCGCGATAGACTGCGATGTGCAAAGTTGTGTTAAGCTAATTTTGCGATAATTATCACACGTTCTTGAGAATATCCCCCTAAGTGTATTAGAAACTCTTTGCCAAGTTTCTGCCTGAAGAACTAATGGAGACAAGGATCGCCATCGAAGCTGCAGTTATCAACGTCAAATTGCCAGTCTGCCTCAACTTGCCAGTTTGCCCTGCTGAAGGAGATCCAACTTCCAGAAACGTTTCTAAGTCTGAATGTAGAGGGCTTCATTGAGACCAATGCTGAGCAGCATCCGGTGAACACTGAGGCCTTACTTCACCCACTAAAAACTTTACCGTCTTCCTCTATGACTGCACTGGGACCCCGCTCTTCAGCAACTCGTCGTAGTCGAGCCCCACTTCAGATCCAGCTTGCCCCACCGACTAATCGTCAACAACCGCTTTTTTTCCCGAAAAGTTTCTACGTCAGAAGGTAAACTTTCCAGGCCGTACCCGGCCCGTATAGCCCATCACGCTTGGCTTTAACTTTTGACTTTGACCCGGTCTAGCGTGACCAGTTAACTGGGATGGGTTTGGTGCTTTCTGTTTTGGTGATATTTTTAATTCAAACTTTAAAAATTCATTTCACCAGTTCAACTTATTTGATTTTAGTCTTCTTGGTGTCATTTAATCTATTAAAATATTCTCTAATTTTCGAAATTGGTTTGGTATTTTTCTTTTGTTTTATTTTCACTTTATTACTGTTTGAGTATTGCATAAATACTTTAAACTTTGCCTCTAAGTTAAGCCTGACTGATTTGTGCCAAGCTGTCACAGGGTTAAGCACAGAGTTATAGTGACTTAGTGGTTCATCCTGACAAGAATTGTGATTATTATTTGACGGGGAATCTCACCACTCTCAACTAATACTCCAATTTGTTACACCATTTATATGTAAAATTGTAACATTTGAGACTCCAGCAATACAGATGTACCATATTGCCACAAACACTTTAAAATATATTTATTTAAATGCCAGAAAATTAGGACCTAGCCAGACTTCAAAATATTCAAAGTGATATAACATCAGAAACACTTATGGCCCATTCCACAAAGGTAAATGATGTGTAGTAAAGTTACGAGTGCGAAGTCTCCACGCTCACTGTGGAATCTCCACACTTGGGGCAGAATTTCTGCAGGACGCATTGCAGAAATTGCAACATGAGGAGACTCCACCCTGAGTGCAAAGATTCCAGTGTGCGAGGGGAGATTGTTTTTTACCCTTCCTGCAATCTTCACAGGCCAGTTCATAACCAATGGTCTTAATGCCCTGCATAGAAATGGTAAATAATTACTGAAATACTTCTCTTGAAGAGACCTAAATGTGAACCAGCCATCTACCCAGTGAATCCATATTGCCGACTTTTATTTGTATGAATAATTGTGCCGAAGAAAGTCCCAAATGACTGTTCCGCTGCCCTTTCCCCACCAGTTTACATTTGCCCTTGAAGTTCCGATCTATATTTTGTGTTTAGGCTGAGTTTGAGAGGCTCGTAATCTCAGAGTTAATGTGTGATACTCCCTAGAGGCACAAGTGGTGGACCCTAGGCCAATGTAGACTCTAAACTGGTCTCCCCTTCTTAATGTCGATTGGTTTACCTCTTCAAGTCCATCTGGCTGCTGGCAGCATTTATATACTTGTGGTATGAGTGCAGTTAAGTAAGTGACTGCTGGAAATGGTGGCTATTTTTGTTTATTTTGATAAGAATCGAAATATTCACAAACATTGCCTAAATTACATTTATAATAATAACTTTGACCATCATGGGTGCATCATCTTTGTAGGACCTGACATTATGGTTATGAAACCTGACGTAATCTGGAGGGCGAATGATGTCCACAAAGAGAGAACAGGGACAGCCTGGCCATCAAATTCTTCGCCGAGCCTTTTAGGCTTTGGACCCCAGGGTCTATGTGAAGGGGATGGACATGGATTTCCACCAGTGCTGATCTATGGGAATGTACCTGCCTGGCTGGGGTCTCAAAGGCACCAGATGTCACAATATTGTCTACGAGCAGGCATGACCTGCGCTACAAGGAATCGTCTCTGAAATGCCCCAGTCTGAAAGGCTGGAATTGTGATTACTTGGAATGTACTTGAACGGATTGGGAGTAGGCTGCTTCCGGCCTGCTGAGGGCTATAAATATTAGCTGACTAGGAAAGGTGCAGCCCCTACTACGTCACTTCCTGAATATTGCGCTACATGCTGTCCATGTCCTCAAGGCTATGACTAAGCCTGCAGATCTGCAAAGGTCTCCTGGCATGCCCTGCGGCTGCTGACCTTGTCTGCAGGGAAAATGTCACCTAGCCCAAGGTGTCCAATGATAAAGAGACAGAGAATGAAAAAAGCTTCACAACTCCATGTCAGTGGTCGTAGAAGGGCTGCCGAAGACGAATCTACAAAAACAGGTGAACTGTGCCAATGTTTTGCGTGTTCGGGTCTGTGGGACCCCTGCCTTTCTTTTCCTGTATCCAATAGCCCTTGTCTGGCGAGGCATTGAGCACAAGTCCATGACCCTGTCAGTGATCTTGGCGCTGGAACAAAATGGTTCAGGACCTCATTTGGGATTCTCATGCCCTGAAGGATGACCATGGAGTGGTTGATGAGGCTATCCATGGCCACTGTGTGTACATTTTGTTAGGTTGGGCCCACACTCCATCGTCGCCTATGGATCAGACCCCTGTCTGTCCACCTTCAGTTCCAAGACCGCTCTCTCCTACGTGTGGAGCCATTGACCTGATGCCGCAAGCACCTTTCACTAAGGAGATATCTAATTTTGTTACTGTTTTGCAACCCTATTAATAAAACCAGGAAGAAAAACGGGCTTGGAGGCTGCTAATAATGTTAAACTGCAGGTTTCCAGGCACTTGATTCCCCTGTGATATCAGCTTAGCATCTATTCCCACAGGGTGCATTCTTCATAACCTGTGTTTGCTGTAACAGTTTAAAAGATGAAGATCAGCTTTACTATTTTTGGGAGAAGGATCGTAATCCTCAGTGTTCTGTTTGTGACATGCTTCCCTATACCTTTTTCTGTACACATTTTGTATGTTAAAATGACATCGAAGTGTTGTTCTGTTTATGCAAAATGATAGCTCTAAGTAGAGAGTCTGTTTTATTTGTGCTGTGTTAACTGCACTGCACTGTACCTAGGGTTATATTTTACGCCACCTCCTTTTAGCTTGACATTGACTGCTAGACCAACTGGCCTGAAAAATCAAACACGTTTAGGAGGCCAAGTTTCCAACACAATCGGGACACTTGCAGGCTCCTTTCCGATGTTGCTGAGGGGTCCCTGTGACTTCAGAAAAAACATGATAGACTAAACATGTGGCCCGCAAGCATTTTGCATGAGTGACAGGGTTTATGCTGCAGATCCCGAGAGCCCACAATGGCCCAAAATGCATCCGTACCATTATTTTATGACAAAGGTGCGAGATCAAAAATGTAATGCGTGAAATGAATGCTGAGTTCATGCATTTTAAAGGTATTTCGAGAGTCATTGCTACCTGTTGTTTTAGAGGCACCAATATTATAAGCAGGTAAAGGCTTAACCCTAGCCTGTGTGGTCAGTCAGCCTCCCCCTCCGCCAAGGCAGATGCAGATTTCTGATCTAACAATGCAGACTTGGTGCAATGCACTTTGGATGTTGTGTCATTGAGCACAGTTGCCCTGGTGAACAGGCTATAGGATTAATTTTTTAATGATTGTAATGTAGGCATTTGATGTAGCACAAACCTAGCTTTAATGAGCAGTGTTGTGCTGCACAGACAACAGTATTATTGACGCAGGGCCCCTTAAATATGCATAACGGGAAACAGCTTTTACAATGAGGTTTTTTCCTCGTTGTGCCTGTACCATGCATTTTTTAGAACGTATATTTTTACCATGTGCATGCCTTTACAACGCATGCCTTTACCATGCATTTAAGGTAAGTTGGGGAGTGTGGGGGTCTCCCCCCACAAACACATTGTTTTTATATATAAAACAATGCGTAGTAATGACATGCGTTGTAAAAGCATATGCGTGGTAATAAATGTGTGGTAAAGGCATCCAATGTATTTCCCTGCGTTGTACTGTCGTACAACCAGCCTGCTGAGTCTGAGAAGGGTTTGAAGAAAATAGAACATGGTGGTGAGAGAGTAGGAGTGGGGATATTTATTTGGAAAGGGGCTAGCCTGAACATTGTAGGTTAGTTGTAACATCTTTATGTTCCACACAATTACAATGTGAAGTAAGGGCTACTTAGATATTTGTCCATCATCACCGCATCTGTTGATCAACTGCTGAACCTTGAATTAGACCTAAAACTTTGGCTTCCAAAGTCTGCTATGTAGCCACTGGAGCGCATGCCCCTGTGCCTGACAAAAAAGTTTTTTAAAAAAGCATGAAAATCCAGCATTTTAGACGAGGAAAGTGGGAGAAAAAAATAATTGGGAGTATGTATTTCCGCCATTGACTTGAATTGAGGTCTGAATCGGGTCTTTTGACATGTCTGGGACTTGAAAATGTGCTGCTGCAGGATCAGATATCAGAAATGCAAATATACGTTTTTAGGTCTCTCATAAGGCAGCGGCATTAAGTAATTAGTATGTTAGGTGAAACTCCGCCTATTGCCGGCTCATTTCTGTTGCTGCTTGCCATTAGTTAAACTTTGTAATTGCTATTGTTAGATGTTTTTTTATTGGCTGCTGATGCGATGCTCACTTCCGTTTAGTCCGGAAGCAGCAGCGCCTAACTACTGTTTTCGTCCGATTTAGTGTTTTATGTCTGTTTGAGGGGAACTTTCTTTTATTTACGATGTGTGCAGCCCAGCTTGCTGAGTTGCAGTCAGCATGGCGCTCGTTAGTAATTTGTTGTAATTTGCAGCTCGGAGGCTCGCGCTTGCTGTTGCGTTTTCACAGCTGCTCCTGATAGATTAGAACAGCGCATCTCTGCCTGTTACTTAAGCTCAGGACACACAGATCATGGAAGCCACCAGGAAAGTTTATTTTTAAACACAGAGCCGATGCACAAGCAGTGATTCGGGTGGCAGTATCGCCTTTCGTCAGTTTTGCTTAATGATGTTTGTGCCTTCTGTTGGACACGCTTTCCTGCACCACATGCCAAGCTTGATATTTATGGCGGCGCGCTTTTCTCCTCAATGCCTTGAACTTTAATAAGGGCAACCGCGCCATTGCATATATATTCAACTTTCTTAGAGCGCACACTGCCAAAATCCTTTTTTTTTTAAATGTATGTATTTTTTTTTAAAGTGCGGCATGTCAAGCTTCATATTCATGGCAGCCGCCGACACACCTTTCTCCCGCAGCAGCTTTAGCCACGGCTCTTCCCTTCTGCCCTGGCTCGGCTGCGACAGAGGTGGAGACACCGAGAGCATGAAGCCACCGAGAAATACAAACTTCAAAAGTGGGCAGATTGCACTCCGTGTCATTGATGTTTTTGGAGTGGGCGGGGTTTGACCGTGAGTAATAGAATAGAGGGCCTTTAAAGTACAACAACAGGATGCCTTTTCTTGAAAAGTCGTACGTACAGCACCATAGCTGCCAAGGTTTCAGATAGCTATGTGTGACATTTTCATAATTTTTGAGTAATTATGAGTGACATTTCAATGACCATGAGTGACACTTTCTCACGAGCAAAATAAATCAATGAAGAAGAGGGAAACATAAAAGTATCAGGATTTAACCCACTTGAACAAGGAGAAAAATATCATTTTAAAGCTGCTGCAAAGCACCAGTTATTGAAGGTCACTAATCTAGTGCCCTTGCAATCTGGTCGTACTGTTAAACTGGGCTGGACGCCCCCCCCCCGTGCTGGAGAGATCGTTGTTTTTTTCGGCGCACGGCGACGCGGACGCCTATGGCGCTATAATCAGGCAAATTGCATGTAGCGCTAGTCCACTAGCACTGCACACTCACCCACACCCCCGACTCTGTTACATTTTAGTAATGTGCATTAACGCGTGCGTCACTGCTCAAGCAGAGACACGCTACTTTACTACAGGGATCCTAGAGTACAGGGTACGGAAGCCGCTCTGAATGAAGCCAACTTTATAGCCAATGTAATAGCGGTCAAGTGGAACTAGATACCGGGCAGGCACGGGATGTGAGAAAGCCGTCCGTGCTGAAATAAGTCAAAATAAAAGCGTGCAGCGGGTAAACAGCAAGTGATTTAAAATGCTTTTGATGCTGTAACTTTTGTTTGTTCCGAAGGCGCTTAGTGGGAAGGTTAACCAGTGGCATGATGGCAATTAGTAAAACTAAATTCCCCGGTGGCAATTTGGGTATTTCTAAATTCGGTGTTCCAGGCACGGGACGTAGGGAGATCGTTCGTGCTGAAGTGTGCAAAAAGCAGAGGGCAAGTCACTGAAACCTATAGGAAAACGTTGACTGCCCATCCACGGCAAGGATTGTTGCGTGAAGGCAACGTGGAGGGTAATTGTTAACGACGTCTTGCAGGGATTGACACTTCAAACTTCTAGAAACCCTTTCTCCCCTGTCCCACGGTGTGAACCCCGACGGTCCCCCCAATAGTAGACACTTACTGCGGCCCCGGCAATGAGTGTAAAGGTAACAACGCGGGTCTTCTCAGTCAAGCCTGACTACACGGTCGTCCGGCGGCCGCGGCGGTGAGCCGCACGGGGGTCACTGTGGTAACGGGGTCACAGCCCCACTGGCACAGATGTCATGGCCCCGCCCCGGGGTGTTTAATCGGCAGAGTCAGTGAGTGTGGGCTGGAAAACAGCCTGGCCGGCGCCGCGGGAATTAATTAATGAATGTAGCCAGGCTGGCAGGGGGCTGAGGCCGCAAATGTAACATTGTAGCAATGCCGCCAGCACTCTCAGTGACTCACTCAGCCAGAGCTGAGAGCACAAGAATTTAACTGTTTATGAGTCACAGTGCCAGAGCTGCTGGCGGCAAGTCTGGAGCAGCAGAGCCGGCGCGCTAGCACCAGCGCGGTAGCCAGTTTCAGTGGCATTAAAAATGCGTGACAAAGCATTTCAGTGCGGTGATGCGGAACACCACACTGAAATGCGGTAGTGTCACACGTGATGCGTGATGCTTGGCAGGCCTGCAGCACACCCGCCTTACTGTGACCACTTTCTCGTATCAGCGCCACCTAACCCCAGAAAGCGGTATCCTTTGAATCACGTGCCTGGCTGTGAAAACAGAGCCCTAAGTCTGCCTCCAACAAACAAGCAAATTTTGTTTCAGTTTTGTGCCTGATTATAGGTTGATGGAGCTAACCTTTATGTAGCCCCATTGCGGCATTATTGGTTGTTAGATGTTGGTCAACATTTGTCTGCGTGCAAAAAACATGTAATGATTGTTTCTGTGTTGATGCCCAGTTATTCCTGAGATGGGGATAAGGTAAAATAATATTACACATTTCTTTTTTTCACTCAGATTGGTCACCCTAAAATTACGCGCTCTATAAGCGGATGTGTAATCCACTTTACGACGTATATAGATCCACCACTAGATATCTTTTTTTCCAAACATTAGACGAAGTTGCGTTGTTTACAAAAATGTATTCATACAAACTTTACACACTTTTATATAACAATTGTAACGTCCTAGTTATCAATGTCATGTGTGTAGTCGTACGTTGATTAAAATGTGTTTAATATTCAATTATACACAATAAGTGAAGATACAAAACTCTTCAGATGAAAAAAAAAACATTAGCAACGGCCCCTCTAGCGATCCATAATTTGCTCCCAGTAACCATGTGATCATTGTTTACAATGTTACAGGGAGCGATGCTGCCTACACTTTGCGTTGGAGAAATCATGGAGGGCAGCAGTGGGCATGAGCAGTGGCAAAGCGGGCTGTTAGGGGGAGCGATGGGGCAGGGACAGCGCCCAGGCGCAGAGGCATTAAATGTTTGATAAACAGAGCCATCCCTGTGTTACACACATCATCACATGTAAGACAGTAAAACACTGCTTGTTTAAAAAATGTTGCCCGATTAGGTACGCCTCGCTTCAACCAGATGTGGCAGTATATCTTCCAGAGTTCTAAGCCACTTTCTCTCATCTGTAATTCCATTCCTCTGAACATCTGTCGCCTTTCAAACTTTAAACAGTTCAGCAAAACTTGAAAACCTTTCTGATTTGTAAAGCCTCTTCATTCTCAATGTTTCATTCAATACTCCTAGTGCCAAGATGCAAACGGACACTTTGGAAATAATAAATGAATAAACAAGTAAACACAAGACAAGTAGGCATTGAATAGTAGGACAGGACTGAGCTTTGCGAGAGCCAAGAGTTGATCTGGCGTGGGTGTAGGAGCCACGTTAGTCCGGCAAAATCATCATGAAGAAAGGAAGGTTCTTAATCTATGTATGTTTCTATTTTGGTTGTTGAGTCTTCTACAGTTTTATTGCATTATTCAGAGTATGAGTGCCATTGGTCAAGACCTTCATAATATGTAAGCAATGATCCTTGCAAACTTCCATTTAGTATTCATAAGAAAGCTGAAGCACTCATAAACTATAGTTGTCAAACACAGCTGACAAAGACAGCAAGACACCAGAAGAAAACAGATCGAACTATAGCAACTGCAGAGCAGGTTGTGAAGTACACTGGTACACAAATGTCTCCAATACCCTACAAATGGAGATGTTGCAGCATACATTTACGATAAAAGAACAAAGCTTTTCTCGATTCATTAGCACCATCCAATGTCAGTGTGGTGCCTCTCACAGGGAACCAGAAAAAACAGGACCTTTTTGAAAACGTCAATTTAAATTGTAGCAAAGTCACCTTTTCTGCGTAGTCACCTTGATTTTTGCCATTTATGGCTGGTATATTAGCATTCTGTGCCATATAACACTGCTATTCAGTGCCAAAGTGTGTTTGCTTTGCCCCTAAATGGTACTCTTAAAATTGGGTTCACACATTGGGTTGTTTCATATTCATATAAGACCATGATAGAGGGCACAGAAAATAGCATTGGAGCAAAATGCCTTAACTGCCCTGCAGTGTGTATTTACACCACACATATAAATGAAAAACAAATTGTCTCCAGAAGCCTCAGTCAGCACAACCTATTTTTTATATATTAATAATTCACCCCTAAAATTGTCCACATGGGTAGGTGCTTAATATATAAAAAGTAGCACATATTAAAAAATACTGTCTAAATGCCCAAAAGCTGTTTTCACTTTATAGGCTTAGTTAGAAGTATAATAAAAATTCTTAAATGATATTATTTATTTTAAAAAAACGTTTTGCACTGCCTGAGCCAAAACTAGTCTAAAACCAGTGTTCCCACTCATCTCATGTCCAGAGTCCAGTACAACTTCCTTGGCGGAGTTAATGATCCTTTTCTCCAGAGAACAATCGGCTTGGCTGCTGGACCCAGGAAGGCAGGGGCATTGTAAACAACTGGCTACCTTACAGGGATTAGCCGTATGGGGAGACGATAGGAACAGTTGTCAGAACAAAGGACTGTATTCACACTACCACTCTTGACTCAGAGATGCCAAGTGAACAAAATGCTCCCATTCATTTTCAGGGCCCTCTAGACTTTCTCTTTCCTGTCCCTGCATGGGGAAAACATATAAGGCAAAATGATAAGATGTGATGTGACCTTTAATTACCTTGAGGCATATGTTCAGCAGTTAGGATGACAGACGTAGTGTGTTGTATTCTTGTAGTGAGGTACTTTCTAGTAGAAACATACAGAATTATAGGAATTATAGATGGGCAATGGTGAATAAGGGGATTGATTTTCGCTGATGGGTTCTGAATGACAATGAGAGCAAAGCTCACGTTGCCTGTGATGTCACTCTGAACCCAGAGGTGAAAAAAATCCCCATTATTCCATTTTTAGCCATCTAAAATCCTACATTAGGTATAGCCTCCAAACCCATCTGTCTCTGCCTTTAGCTGCTACGCCGGGAAAGAGGAGTAATATTGAAAGCCATACAAAATATAGCCTCTCCTCCCTGTCCAAAATGTAAAATAAACAAGCATTTTCAATGCAATAGGTCTCGCATTTGCGAGAGTTTAAGCTATTGGCATTGTAAATGACAATGCCTTTTATTTATTTTTTAAAAACCAACACATAAATGAAAGGCATTGCCATTTACAATGCCAATAATGCAAACTCTCGCGAATGCGAGACCTATTGCATTGCAAATGCTTGTTTCCTTACCTGTCAGGAGCATGGAGAAAAGGCTAGGGCAGGCAGAGAGAACTTGACAAACGTTGTGCCTTGGCCTGCAGGTTCAGGTTCCTGGCAGTGCATACTCCCAGTCATACAAGACCAGTCCCTGTCCGCTGAAGCCTGCCAAAGATTCAGGTTTTTGCATGCAGGAACCGGTAGGCGGGACACTTGCTTTGAAATCAGTAGTCTCTCATCTGAATCGGGAGTGTTGGCATGTATGGAAAAAGGTAAGAGATGAAATAAAAGATTCGAAAAAAAAAAGGAACAGCAGGATGTACTAGACTTGAATCGAAAAGATAAAGAGGCCATGAATAACGGGTATGCAAGAAAACAGTCAAAGGAATTATGAAAAAGTGGTACCAAAATGAGGAGCGTATGAAAAGCATGGAGTTGATAGAGAAAGGAGAAGATAAAAAATTATATGAATACATTAGTTAGATGTGAAACTGATTAGGTGGCGAAAAGGGAAATGATGTGATGGAGTTGAGGGAACATGGATAAAATAATTGGGGTTAATAGCGCTATCGGAAAAATAAATGACATTGGGCTTTTTGTCTGAAATAAAAAGATCTCCAGACTAAGAAATATTCCCACAGAAATTAAATGTTCCCTCCAAAACAGTGGACATCCCTCACAAACTTGGGAAAACAATAGGCAAGTTACAGCTAACTGGCTAATACTGAACTCCCAAGTGAAAAGAATTAAAATAAAAATGCAAGTTTGACTATATAGGCCGATGAGGGTTAACCAATAGCATTTGTGCTGCCTCATCCTGCCCTTTTACGGCTAAACCTTCTAGCAGCTTTATTTAGGCCTATTAGCTTAAACTAATTGAACTTTCTACTTCGGCCCTGTATGGAAAAATAATAAAATTATCATTTCTCATATATGGCACACAAAAGGACAAAATCTGTTTTTTGGTTTGTGCATTTTGGGTAAAGTGGATCGTATGCTGTGAAATCATTTTATTCAGTACTACAAGTCCTGAAATTATAATATATTTATCAATTTATTATTACTGAGATAACTCAAGCTGCTCCATAAATTGCTGCCAATTGTTGGGAAAGGTAATTCTGAACTGTGATGACATTCAGTTGTTTTTGCCCTAAGACATCTGGTTTTTAGACCTGTGATTTGAGTGAATCTCTGTAAAGAAGTCTCACCCACTTTAAGCTTATGTCAAAAATTAATTTTAGCTGCAACTGAAAGAACCTCCTTTTAAAAGTAAGGTCAGCTGCTGTGTACAGCTTGGTTAAAGGGCTCCAATGAAGTTATTGGTGACACGTGTATGCAAGTAGCAGCTTGGAGAAGGACAGCTTGACTGAGCGCATTTGCACACCAGTATCACTGTTACTGATGGGACCCAGACTAAATTGTTTACGGCCTGCTGAGGTCTTATAATTCAGTTGGGGATGCACAACAATGTTCCCTTTCTTTTTGACTGTAATATTCTGTAGTGTTTTTACACTAAAAGCATGCCAAAAATATAACTTTTGATTGACACGAGGTGGGACAGCTATTGACCCATCTTCTGGGTCACAAACACACATCAATATGCAAATTCATTCTATGTGAATTTTTTCTTGCATTTATGAAATTGAGTGTATTTCCATGAGCTAGATAATTATTCTGCTGTCTTCTAAAGCTCCCTCTTTAACAAAAGGCCCCTTCTAAGAGATTAGCTTTCTCCTGGTAGAGGAAGGAGGCAGAGGTAAGTTCTCCATAAACTGATTAGCTGCATCAACGTGATAAGTAGTGGCAGGATGTACCCACATAGGAGAAAGAGAGTACAAGCAGACCTCTTGCTCCAGTCATAAAAATAGGGTTTCTTTGAAGGTTGGGTGGAAGAAATCAGAACTAGGTGGGCGAGACCTGGCTGAATAGAAGAGAGATGTCCCATTTTCCCTATAAATCACCATTTTGGTTCTTCCTAGAATGTTGTGTCGGATGGGAGGGGGTTAAACAGCAAGTAGGCTAATTCCTGGAAGCATCAGTTAGGGCTGGGTGGGTGATAAGATATCTCTGGATTAGTTAGATAGGGCCGTCCACCTTCAACAACACACCACCTCCACTTTTAAACTCCTGAAGAGTTTAGAAGCAGAAGAAAAGAATGCTGAGGATGGATCTTCAAGGCAGAATAACTCCTGTCTGGAGAACGGAGAAGACACTCTAGACTTATGCTCCTGGGACTTTTTGTGGACTGTATCTCCGGCAGTAGCGGTCGGTGGTGGGAGTTCCGCCGGGCGCTGACGTGGGGCGGGGGAGGGGCAGGGTGGGGGGTAGTAAACTACGGATTACGGCTGATTACAGGTAAGTAAACATATAAATAAATAAAACGAACTTCGTTTCATTTATTTATATGTTTACTTACCTGTAATCAGCCATAATCCGTAGTTTACTACCCCCCACCCTGCCCCACCCCCGCCCCACGTCAGCGCCCAGCGGAACTCCCACCACCGACTGCTACTGATCTCCGGAGCTAGTGGCAATTGCTCCATGCCTTCTTCTCGTGCCCAGTAAAGTGTGGGCTTGCTGGGGACCTTAAGGAAAGAGGTGCCCTTGGACATCTGTGGCCTGGTCCTGTTTATGGGTGCCTTAGGAGTAGGTCTACAGACTCCCACTGCACATACAGTCACCTGGCAAGTGGCTGAAGGTCAGTGGGTACTTTGTGGGGTGCAGGCCGAGAGTGTGATCTGTCTTAAGTAACATGGGGTGCTCCTGTCAGGAAAAGCAAGGTTCAGAAGACAACCAGAGATGGACAGGAGGGCAGGTCAAGGCTCTTATAAGTCAGCAGCCGCAGAAGAAGAAGGTGCAGCAGTGCCAGGGCAGTAAAATAAAACCTGGGCCCCACAAGATCGCTTCCAGTGGCTGGACAAAAAATTTGCAAACACTGTGTCATTTAGCCCAGTGGGGACAGAGTTATTAGGGAAAAAAGCTGCCACAAATGTGAAGTGTTTTTTTGCTTGGCAGTAGGTGCCATCAGGTTTGTGTCATACACAGGTACAGGAATCCCAACCAGACAAACAGTCATTGCCATCGGTTGGGTCCCTCCAGGGGACCTGGATCACGACCCAAGGCAACTCTGAAGAAATGTTAATAGACGTCGGTAACATGTGGGGATGGGAGATACTGGCTTCCCAATCATGGTGTATTTCTGAGGTCTGGAAAAATGGTGCTCTGCAAGGGCAGAGGCACCACCAAAAGTATTAGCAAATGTCAGAGGGCCACCCAGGAGCAGTGATAGGCCCTCCTTACAAACTCCCTGTCCTAATTAAGAAAATGTGCCCACTACAGGCCTGATTTAGAGTTTGGCGGAGAGGGTACTCCGTGGCAATGGAGAGTGAAGGTCTGCCTGCCTCATTTAGAGTCAGACGGGCCTTCAGTATGTCGAAAGCGGAGACTACTCCACCTCGGCCACTGACATACACCTCTGACGGCCCAACATAGTAATGGCCATTTGAGGTTTTGCCATTTGTCCAACTGCCCTATTTTGAGTGGGCAGACAAATGGCAAGTTTTCACTGTCCATCACCAGGTTGTAAGGGGCAAAACTGCAAAATGACCACCACACCATGAAAGAAAGTTTCCATTGTGAGGGGGTCATGACTTTTGCTACTTTATTGTTTTTAAATCCAGCTTTCGGATTTTTAAAAAAAAAATAAAAAAGGTGAAGATTAGACATACAGCAATCCATCAAACGTTCAATGCATTTACAAGAACTTCCATGACGGTGGTTCTTCCAAATGCAAGAGAGCGTGAGCTAGTGATACCCAAAAGAGAATAGGTGCTTTGAAATTTCGGATATAAGTTGTTAAGCCTTTCCACTATCTTTCACCCCAAATACAGTGACTTTGTCACTCAGATACAATATAAGAGGCTCAGTTGAGTTGTAGTTTAGACCTAAAAAAAGTAAATAATTTCAATAGGAGAATGGATGTCAGAATGAACAATTACTTTTGTAAATTGTACAGTTATACAAACAGAAATATCAATTCATCTAAGGAAATTTAAGAAAGGTATATCTTCTGCAAGGTCATCAGGATGACCAAATAAGCTGAGTGAGAAAGATTAGCAGAATCAACTGGGTAGGACTAGGTAAGATATCAAAGGTAGATATTTCTCATTGAGTATTCTCTGAATAATCTTGCAAGAGGGCGGTCTACCTAGATATTTGCAAACTCCACTTGATCCTCACTTCACTTATAAGGAACACAAATACTTTGATTATAAGACTTGGGCAAAAGACTAAAAATAGAAAATAAAAGATTAAACTATTATATTAAATCTGACAGGAGGGGATATCAAATCTAGATAGGGCCACTAAACAATAGAGAGTTATTACTGAAAACATTATGTTAAAACCAAATGCAGTTGAAGAGGCTGTCATCCACTAATTCAGCACTTAATACAGAAAGTGTGAGGAAAAATAACTTACAAAGATAAAACAGGGTTGTTAGAAATGGGATTTCTGGTTGGCTAGGGCATACGCCTAGGCCAGGCAGAAACCACCACTCTAGTCAGGGCAAGGGAGTTACACGCTGAAGATAACCCCTGCTCACCCCCTTGGTAGCTTGGCACGAGCAGTCAGGCTTATCTCAGAGGCAATGTGTAAAGCGTTTGCGCAACACACTCACACAGCAACGACACACTAGGCACACCACAAAAGAAACTCCACACAAGGTTATGCAAAAATAGCCTTTGTATTATCCCTAAAATACATCAGAGCATAATCACACATATACACTGTGCCACCTGGCACTTGGGATTACTTTACAGGGGATTATATACATTACAGGGCCAATCGGGCCACTGTCATCACCATTAGAACACACAAGTAGTGAAAATCACAACCAGTAACTACTGGTAACGTTGCAGGTAGCATAAACACATTCTGCATAACATCTTAGGCATACATCCTAAATTACCAGGGCACCACAGTAACACTCATCAGGTGCACACATCACCTTAGGGCCTTACGCTCCACCAGAACACAAGGTGACCTCCAGGCCAACTGGCCTTCCTCGGGGGCCCGTCTTGGGCTGTCCCGTAATGCCCTCTGTCCCAAAGTCAGGGCTCTATTAGCACGTGGCCTTGTATTAGCCATCAGGCTGCCGATGCAGCAGAGTACTGGCCCCAATGGGCCGGTACACAAATGGGGGCAAAGGTGCAACTCACCCGTGTCTCTCAGCGACATAGAAATGCCCCCCAAGTTGCAGCTGCCTGCGATCTGGCGGTGCAGCTGGGAACAAGCAGGTACCAACAATGTGCCTTGTGAGCCCCCCCCCCCACCGGGGGCTCCTCTTCGTAGTGAAATCGCAACAAGCAGGCACCAACAGTGTGCCTTGGGAACCCCACTCACCGGGGCTCCTCCTCGTAGGACGATCGGCGCAAGCGGGCACCAACAATGTGCCTTGTGAGCCCCTCTCACCGGGGCTCCTCTCCGTTGTTGGCAAATCGATACATGGGCAGTCGGGCACGGAGCGAAGCCTCCATCGGCCCCACCCTCAACCAGGCGTCCATCACCTGACTTCTTCTTCTATTCTCCCGGCGGCTCCAGGCAACGCGCGGGGCTCTCCCTTTCCTCCCGGGAGCCCCGCCCACAGACAGGCACCTACTTGCCTGACTCTGGCCGCAGGGATCACGGAGCCAAGTCTCCGTTGGTCCCGCACTCCTCCTCGAATCTCCACGAGACACAGTAATGCGGGGTGGGCTCCCGCCTGAAGGTTGGCGTGACGGCGTCCCTTCTCATCGGTCACCACGCCTTCCACCAGGCTCAGTCCTCGCCTAGATTCCTCTCTCCGCCTACAATCAGGCTCTGCCTGACTTCCGGTTTTGCGGGCCGATTACCGCAGGGCACAGCGCTCGTGAGCGCGAAATGAAAATGCACGAAGGGCTCCACACGCCCCCTCACATGCCCGCAGTAGTAGGGGATCTGGCCACAGCGCTCCCCACGTCAACGGTGGCCCCAGCAGCACCCAGCCGGTCTCACCTCTGCAGACACCAGTAGGGAGCGGGTAGCACTTCTCTCCCCGAAGTGCACAGGCAGGCCAGCACACCGGGTTTCCCTGGACAATAGCAGACCCTTCAGCTGCCAAGCAGGGCAGCAGGTCAGTCCCACGGTGGCAGTTCCTCCTGGCAGTCCGGCAGCCTGCCGGCCTCAAGTAGGCACCAAGCAGTACACACCCTTTCATGGGGTCACAGCCCCAATACTTATACCCATGTCAGTCTTTGTTCTCCCCCTGGCACAGGGCTCTGTGCCCGGTCCAAACCAGTTCTGGGGGGCACATAGGACCATCCTTTCAGTGCACAAAACACCCTAATTGTTAGTGTAGGCTCTGGCCCCAGACACACCACTGGGGGGCAGAGCCAGCATTGTACAAGGCAGGCACAGACCTATTCAGGGTCAGGGGCTACTCCTCCCACTACTCCAAATGCAGGTCAGGCCCATTCAGCCTAGCGCTGACTCACCCAGCCCCTCTGGAGCCACTGCACCTCCATAGTCTCTGTCACTCCAGAGCCAGACATGCAATACACAACAGGCAGGCACAAAGACAGATAGCACACAGAAATGCCAACTTCTAAAAGTGGCATTTCTAAAATAGTGATAATAAATCTGTGCACACCACCACGCAGCATTTATCACCACTATTCCAAACATACCAAACTTGATCACGCTGCTCCTCTCATATCAGGAATTACCACTAAAACACATATCAGGGAATCCCCAATGCATTCCTATGAGAGGGCATCCTCACAGCAGTGAGAAACCAAAAATGGCTGTTTGTCACTACCAGGACAGGCCATACAGTTAAGGCACATGTCCTACCTTTTACCTACAGCGCACCCTGCCCATAGGGCTAGCTAGGGCCTACCTTACGGGTGACTGATAAGTAGTAAAAGGGGAGTCACATACGTGGCAACCACTTTATGTGCCACGTCACAGCGGCAGTAAACTGCGCGCACAGGCCCTGCAATGGCAGAGGCCTGAGACAGGTTTGAAAGGCTACTTTGGTGGGTGGCGCAAGCAGCGCTGTTAGCCCACCAGTAGCATTTAATTTACTGGCCCCGGGTATATGAGATACCACTTTACAGGGGACTGATAGATAAATTAAATACGCCAAACAGGTGTAGACCAATCTTACCATGTTTATCATAGAGAGCACATGCACTTTAGCACTGAACAGCAGTGATAAAGGGCCCAGAGTCCTAAAACCACCAACACCAGGTCAGAAAAAATACCACGAGGAAGGCAAAAAGTTCTGGGATGACCCTGCAAAAAGGGACAAGTCCAACGAGGGTGGGGTATAGATTTAAAACATAGGATTGACTTGATACCATAATCTCTCATTTTACTCTCTCATTTTCACTGTTACTGATTCGCAAATTGGGTTTGCGAATCGGTATATGGAAAGGGCGTGTTTAGGACTTACCTTCCAAATACCGATTTGCATTGGTATGTATGAATGTTTTGTGACTGAAATGGGGTAACAAAACATTTGCACTTTACTGCCAACTCAAAGTTGGTGCAACCCATTCACACATAGGAAGGGATGGTCTTTGAAAATGGTAGAAAAAATATTTTTTATGAGCAGACAGTGGTCCAAGGGACCACTGCCTACTCTTTAAAAATGAAACCTAAACGTTTCACTTTCTTTTTTTTAATGCAGCCCATTTCCCTTAAGTAATAACAGTCTGCGTTTAAAAAAAATTGCTTTATCTAGTAGCAATCATAGACATGGTGGTATGCTTACCCCAGCAGGCCACCATCCCTGTTATGGCAGCGAATTGTAGTGGGTCACAAATTGTGATCTACCTCAGTAATATAGGTAGGTTTATTTGTGACCCATTACGAGTTGCTACTTTAGGAATAGGGGCTAAATAACCCCTTTGTACATTAGTGATTGTGATTACCAAATAGAGATTCTGGAAAAATCGCTATTTGGTAATCGCTCAGTCCTGGTTAGTGGATCGAACCGCATCGAAGATGCGTCACGCAGCCGAAGTAATGTGTCAGTTCTGATGTGCCAGAAGGCTGCAATGTGAGGTCCTGCGTTGTTGTCAAGGATCCCGTTGATGAGGGCATGCTATCCCAAGTCCAGCGTCGAGGATGCTTTACGCAGTTGGGGCAAAGCGTCCGTTCCGAGGAGCAGCAAGGCTGCGATGCAGAGTCCGGTGTCATCGTCGAGGCTGCTGTGGACGAGGAATGAGAGGGCCTGCGCCAAGGATGCATCACGCAGTAAGGGTGATGCGGCAGTTCTGAAGAGGCTGCAGAGTGTTGTGGGTCTTTCCAATGGGCCAAATCCACACAGCAGCTGCACTGCATCAATTCTGCTTGGGGTTCTGCCGTGCAGCAGAGGAGATGCATGAGTTCTGCTGGATCCACAAAGGCTGGCAGAGCACCCTAGGCCCACTTCCGAGGGTCCAGGACTGGGGTGGCACCACTTAGTATGGTAAACTCATAGATGGCAGAGTCCAGTTGCTGGGTTTAAGGCTGTTGGAGCCTTCTGATCCTTAGGCACTAGTCAGTAGGCCAGCCAACTGTCCCTGGGAGTCACTCTGCGGTTCTGGGTTCAACAGATGTAGATCCAGTCCTTCTCTCCCAGAGAAGAGTGCAGCAGGTCAGCACAACAAACAGCATTTCAGCAAGGCAGTAGTCCAGCAGGGCAGCAGTCCAGCTCTCCTTCAGTAGCACAGCAGTCCTTCTTCCTGGCAGAGTATCCACAGGTCCAAAAGTGTACTGAAGAGGTGGTGTCTGACGTCCAATATTTATACCTGGTGCCCTCCCTCTGGAAGGTGGGAGAAGCTTCTAAAGGTTTCCTTTTTGAAGTCCCTCTGCATTCTGCCTTCCCAGTCCTGGCTAGTATGTAGCCCTTTGTGTGGAGGCAGAACACAACCTAATCAAGTGTAAGTAGGGCTTGGCCCAGCTCCGCCCTCCCATCCTGGCAGTGATGGCCCATCCAGGCACACCTTAGCTCTCTATGGTGTGTGGATGTCCAGTAAGAATACACTGTCAGCTACATCCAGTCATGTGACCCCAGACAGGCTACATGCACTAAATAGCGAGTGCAGGAAAAGTGCAACTTTATTAAAGTGGCATTCTCCAAATTGAAATTTAAAATCCAGATTTTTAATTACAATTCCAAAGATACCAAACATGAACTGGTTACCTTTTCCAATTTGGAAATTACAGCTTATTATATGTAATAAAGCCACTCACATGTTATGCTACTATGGGAGAGATAAGCCTTGCAGTAGTGAAAAACGAACTTGTGTTTTTTACTACTAGGACATATACAACTTAAAAGTATATGTCCTACATTTTAAATACACTGCACTTAGCCCTCTGGGCTGTCTAGGGCCTACACTAGGGATGACTTATATGTATTAAAAATGAAGGTTTGGGCCTGGCAAAAAGTATATTTTGCCAGGTTGAACTGGCAGTTAAAAACTGCACACATAGGCTGCAATGGTAGGCCTGAGACATGTTTAAAGGGCTACTTATGTGGGTGGCACAATCAGTGCTGCAGGCCCATTAGTAGCATTTAATTTACTGGCCCTGAGTACATGTAGTAACGCTTTACTAGGGACTACTAAGTAAATTCGTTATGCCAATTTCGGATTGTTAGAAATGGAGTTTCTGGCTGACTAAGGTATGCACCTAAGCCAGGCAGAACCCGCCACTCTTGTAAGCTACATACACAACTGAGATAACCTGTGCTCACCCTCTGGTAGCTTGGCGCAGAGCAGGCAGGCTTATCAAAAGAGGCAATCTGTAAAGTATTTGTGCAACACACATACACACACACACACAGTAAAACACTGAATACACCACAAAAATACTCCACAATGGGTTATAAAAATAACTCTTTGTATTGGCAGTAAAATATGACCAAAACAATTTAAATACGATGATTGCTTTTCAAGTTAGGACTAAGAATGCATAAAACACCCCACAGTGCTACCTCAATCACAGGTTGCATGATAAAACATTCATGTTATGACTTAGAATGCGTAAATGTAGACAAAATGCTACCGCAATTACAGGTTGCAAGGTAAAACGTTGCCGATCCAAGCAGTGGATTGTTTAGATGGGATTCCGCAGAGACTCCTGCATAGGACAGTGCTCAACAGGCTCCCGAATGAATGCTGCGCTGGTGTATAGGGACGAAGAGTGCATGGGAGCTCTGCCGCTCGCGAACATGCAGCGTGCCTACATGGACCTTGCGGATCCGGCTGACAGAGCACAGTACCTCACTGGAAGGGAGCACTGTAGTTGGCAAGCCAAGGACAGGGCTGAGGTAGATGCCGGGCATCGGGGCCGAACTGACGAGCAATGGGAACTTGGATCGAGGGCATGGCCCAGGTCACTGGGGCAACAAAACGTTCAAGGGCTGCACTGCAGGGGGTAGCAGCGGTGCTGGCAGAGGTGATGATCATCACAAAAACATATGCTGCAAGTTGGAGCGCTACTCCGAGTCGGTAGCGCTGATGCTGGACAAAGCTGAAGCGCGCTCTCTGCAGTCAGGCAAAGCATGAGTTGATGAATATAGCAAGCTGGCAAACGAGCACACTCAGCTTCGGCTGTAGAGTCCAGCCACAAGACGCACAGCAGCTATGAAGTCTTTGATGTCTCTGAGACTTCAGGAACAGGGGGCAAGCCAACAAGCACTTGGAGAACACTTGTGTAAAGCACAGAAATAGCCAGCAGGCAGCAGGGCAGCAACACAAGGCAGGTAGCTAAGTGGCAGTCCCTCCTGCAGCACAGCACACAACAAGCAGCAGGCCAACACAGCAAAACAGTTAGCAAAGTTGCAGTCCCTCCTGGCAGCACAGCGGTTCCTTCTGGCAATGTGCATATGTAGAGCCAGCGATGTCTGGTTACAGGTCCAAAAGTGTCTGATTAGTAGAGCACAAGTACTTATACCCTAAAATGCCTTTGAAGTGGAGGTGACTTCAAAAGAAAGTCTTTGAAGTGCACAGGACCCCTTTCAGCTCAGACCTGTCTGCCAGGCTAACCCTGGGAAGTTGATCAGTGGTTTGTGTGAGGGCAGGACACTACCTATTGAAGTGTATATGCCAGTCCCTCCCCTTCCCTCTGCCCAGGAAGACTCATCAGGAGGCAGATGAATTCCGATGCAGCTGAGTGCCTTTGTTTGTGGCTGTTTAGAGGGAATACACAAAGTGGAGCTGTCTCCCCAATCCAGATGTGTATTGGAGGCAGGCTGGAAGGCACACAAAAGAGCTAAGATCAGATAAATGCTGAATCCTAAACTAGGAATGCTGAATCCAACTTTACCACAAAAGAGTATTTGTCATTACCAATCCATAGATATTAAACATAAAAGCAGCTACTCCTCTGCAATCAGGAATTACAGCTTAAAAGTATATTAAGACATTCCCAATGCTGTCCTATGAGAGGAGTAGGCCTCACAGTAGTGAAAATCTAAATAGGCTGTTTGTCACTACCAGGACATGCAAAACATAAAGGCACATGTCCTACCTTTTACTTACATACCACCCCAGCCCTTAGGGATACGTAGGGCCTATCTTAGGGGTGACTTATATGTAATAAAAGGGGAACTTAAAGCTTGGCAAGTAGTTTTTAAATGACAAGTTGAAGTGGCAGGAAACTGCACAGAGGCCCTGCAGTGGCAGGCCTGAGACAGGTTTGAAAGGCTACTTATGTGGGTGGCATAATGAGTGCTGCAGGCCCACTAGAAGCTTTTAATTTACAGGCCCTGGGTATATGGTATACCACATTACAAGGGACGTATAAGTAAACTAAATATGCCAGTCATGTATACACCAATTATACACATGTTTAGCAGAGAACCATATGCTCTTTAGCACTGATCAGCAGTGGTAAATTGCTCAGAGTCCTAGAGGTAACAAAAACAAGGTCAGAAAAAGAGGTGGAGGAAGCCAAAAAGTGTAAGGTAACCCTGCAAAAAGGGCAATTTCCAACAGGGATAAGCCAATATTACCATGTTTTAAGGAGTGAGCACATGAACTTTAGCACTGGTTATATCAGTGGTAAAGTGCACAGAGTCCTAAGACTGGCACAAATGGAAAAGAAAGGCAAAATGTTTGGGGGAAGATCACCCTAAGGCTGACAGATCTAACAGTGTTTAAATGTTATGCGAAAAAAGTAATTTCAGAAAAAAGCAAAGAGATAAGGGGGAGATAGGTTGAATCAAGAAAGAAATAATGCATGTGGAGGGAGGAACAGAAGAAAAGACGAGGAGAAAATTAAGACTGAACCTCCTCCTCTGCGTAACACTACGCACCTCAACGTAATGCCATCCATGTACCCACCCAGTGCAGATTTTGTTTCTGGTGCTAGGATGCAGCAACAAGCAGCAATTTGACAGAACATAGCAGAACCTGTGGTGCCCGGATAACTAGGAGGCCTTGTTCGACATAGATCAGTATCTGTAAAAGTAAAAATGTGTTCCTACAGCTGTTTGGCGAGACGGATTCTATACTGCCACTCACATTTGTTTTTTACCAATAATGAGTAGCATTTTACGCAAGATAGAATTAAAAATGTCAGCATTGGCTGATATGGGATTAGCAGGATAGCTTTATTCATCCTCTCCTGTAGCAGCATGCTGATAACGATGGTACCCCGAAGCCCAATATAAGGAAATGATCTAATCGCTCTTACCCCCAGAAGCTCTTTCCCCTCGATTCACAGACTCACTCTAAACCCAGCTCTCTTCTGTTAATAACTTCTTATTCCTACCTTCTTTCTCACCTGAATGTGGTTTATTGTACTCCCGTCTCTTCTCCTTCACCACCTTACCATCTCTTCTTGCTTCCTTTCATCCAGGCTCTCCTTTCCCCTTTTTCATTGTCCTTCACTCTCTTTGACTTCATTCCTGTCTCCCTTTCATTGTGTTTTTATCTCAACTCAAATTTACTTCTACTAATCAGCTTAACTAGCACCTAGCCTCCTGTAATGAGTGAAACACTAAGCTACTCCTGGCTTTTTAGCCAACAGAAAGTTAACTTTCTCTGACTTGCAGACTTACCTTAAACGTGGCCTTGTATCTAGTTTCTTCTTCTAGAGGCACTTTCGTGTGCACAGATATTTTGAGGCTATCTGAGGACTACCACTTAACCGGTCTAAGGCTTTTGAATCCATTGGCCATCCGGTGTAATTACCTCCCACTTTGTTTAATTGTGCTTAAATACATTTTCTAAGCTCGAAGGTAAGTTTTTTATCAAGCCAATCCCGTCCATCTCAGTTAGACATAGCTCACTTATGGGCCTCTTTGCCCACTGATTCAGTTCTCATTAAAGAAAAATACATAAGAATACTTAGAAGTGTTTCTGGACTTTTACATACCTCCATACTAAGTGACCCCATTGGCTTATGTTTTGAATGCTTAAAACTAAGTTTATAAATGTTTTGTCAATTCTTCTAAGACTGTTTCAATAGGATCGATTTAATTCTTTTCTACTCTGTTTAAAATAAAAATGTGTACCTCGTAATTAAATTATTTTTGAAGGTTTGGAAATTGTAGGCCCAGGCATCTCTTTAGCAACGTCTTGATTTTGCCCTGTGCTACACAATGCAAGCCAGGGTACTTTTAGGATGCTATTGGCATTCCTCCCTCTGCTGACGTGCAGTGTAATGTAAACTCTGCTACATTGTATTAAGCGTATTTCCACAGCTACAACCTATACCCAGCCTTCTAGTTCCTAACACTCTGAATGCCAGTACAGGGCCTATAGTTTTGCCATGATAAAACAAATTAAATTGTCATTTCTCTAAATCCTTCCAATGCTCTCAAACTCCGTCTTTTAGAAACGCAATTAATTTCTGCATGATTCTGACCTGTGGTTAATGAAATGCTGCAGATGAACGTTACATTTCTGCTTGATTATGCATAAAAGGTAGTAACAATGAATTATGGCTAATGATCCACATATTCATTAAATTAATAACCTATCATATTGACTCCCTCTGTCATGGATAAAGTTTGTCGTTGAAATCTTTAATACAAATATAGTCTGTGGATAACATAAGCCATGCCTCCTATTCTATTGGAATTACATAGGCCTTATTCCCCAATTCCGGGGCACAAACTCAATATTTGGAGGCACCTCTCGTTCCCATTGTACAATGTCCACGACTTTTATGCATAATTAATGTTTTGCTAATGCAGCTGTTCGATTTGACTTTATCAAACAGACTAGTTCACAATAAAGGTGTCAACTTACAGTTTCTACCCATGTGGAATCACTGTTTTGTCTTGGCTAAGTGCTGAAATGACCCCCAGGATGCAGAATGGCCTTTCAGGGTGCAGTCCTGATTCAAGCCAGAACGTTTTGCTTTATATACTGTTTAGCTGCTGAATGCCATCCTTACACAGACAAGAAATGGCAAGAATTATCAGTTACTGGTTTCATAGCACATACCATTGGACCTCATTAAGAGCTTTTTAACTGTGGGTGGCGTTACGACACTGGCAATTACAAGTGTCTCCAGCCCTGGAAATATCGGGTTCTCAAATTTCTGGGCCGTAGACAGCGAACCTTCTCTTAATGCTGCAGGAACAGGGCCTGCAAGCAGCTGTACAAGGCGGCCCCTGCCTGACCCTTGCAGCAACATGGTGGGAGCAGCACATGCTCCCTCATACAGGATTAAGTCTGGCCAAACCCATGGCCTTCCCATCCAACTTCACCAACCTCACTGGCCCTTTTTAGGTTGAGCTTAGGCAGCGCGCATGCCCTGTCGTCAGACCTGTAGTAATAAGTAAACAAGGTAGCTCCCGCCTGCTCCCGCCTGCTGCTTACTATTTGTTCTGGGCAGTGTCGGTCTTCTTTGCTGCCACGTAATTGGTTTAGGCTGGGAACGTCACTTCCGGATTTTTTGCAATGCAGCACCGACTAAGTACAGTTTTGTTACGCTTAGACCACGTAACTGTTATTTGGGGAACTCTTTTTTTGTTCATTGCATTGCTCGATGCACGTCTGTGTCGTGTCCCCACCGTCATCACCCCTACCGCCACCCATCCTCGGTGTCGCAAACCGCCACCCGGCCCTCCTCCTTGTTTTTAACTGATGCTTCCTGCCTTGACACGGGCGCTGCGCTATATGTTTTAGCACGGCGCCCGGTTTTGTCTTTCTTGTGTTTATTTCTTCCATTATTGTGGTTTTTTAATCAGCATGGTGCCTTTTCCTGGGCCGCCATGCGCATAACTTTAAGAAGCACGGGCGCCGCGCTATATTTTGTAGCACGTCAACAGCTTTAGTCTTTTTGTGTTTTTTATTTCCTTGCTTATTGTTTTTTTCTTTATCAGCATGGCGCCCTTCACGGGCCGCCATGCGCATAACTTTAATAGGCATGGGCGCCACGCTATATGTTTTAGTAGCACGGCGCCCGCTTTCGTCTTTCTTTAGCAAGGGTAACGCCGGGCCTTGCTCCACAGGTACGAGCGCCACGGCCATATTCAGCTTTCAGCGGGGAATCGGCCAGAGAGCTGCGTGATCCTGGCTGAAGGAGGCAGCTCTCCCAGGCCGCTGCGGCTGTGATTACTTATTTGTGCTGCACGGCTGCTGCTTCAGGGACCGGAGGAGGCGGCGGAAGCAGAAAGAAGCAGCGGTAATGCTGCCACTTTGATATATGCTAGTTCGAGATACGTGCTGTACAATTCTTCTTGTGTCTAATGAACTAGATTTTAATGTTTCTCTGAATATAAATAAGAATCTGGGCCACATTTGGGGTATGCATGGCAACTGACGCCTCTTAATTCGCAAATGGCATTGTTGTCGGGCGGGAGGAGCAGCAGTGTTTCAATTCACCACGCTTAAAACGAGCACTTTTAATAACTTCCTCCCAATTCAGTGTTATAATCTTGTGTACTGAGGTGACGCGCTAAAGAAATGCACTTTTTTGAGTTCTGAAGAGACATTATCGCACATTTACATCATGTTTATTGCATGACTAACATGCCGAACATTTTCACGGCTCGGCTAGTGCACTGGATCCTATACGCTTGGATCCTCTCCGGCTGGCTCTCCCAGCTAATGTATTGGCTTGTCCACCTCTAATAAAGAGAGATGAATGGATACGTGACAGTGAGCCCGGTGGATGGTAGAGAAATAGACTGGTGTAGACAAACAGACAAAGTCCGTCTCCATTGCCTCGTGTCTGAACCAACACTTTCAATAACCTAGAAATCTGCCTGGAACGCCCGCATGCCCCAACCTCCTCCCCCAACCTATCCTTAGCAGAAGCGGCAGATTACGAGCTGCTGTGCCTGCTGGTGCAGAGGGGCAAGGCAAAGTCTGTAGAAGCGATGGGATCCTAGCCTGTCCGGGCGGGCACCTAAGCCCTCCGAGTGCCTTCACACTCAGGATAAATAAATACATTTTGTTCTGTGCTTTAGTCGCTCCTCAGTAAGCACTGCCTGGCCGATGGAGCTCTGTGTTAATTAAACACATTCAGAGAGGTGGTTGTGTTCAAACAACCAACTGCCACAAAACCGTACATTTTGAATGTGTAGTTAAATACCTGCTCATCGAGTACCTCATTGGCAGATCATTCCATGGCACTACCAAAATTACATTTGAACACATTTTCTCAACTGTAAAACACTCCCTTCTATGGGAAACAGCCACTACAACGCGGCCGTTTCCACGCATACCCTTAACCACGCATGCATTACAATGCATGCGTGGTTACCACGCATAGCCTTTACCACGCATACCTTTACTACGAGATACGTAGTAAAGGCATGTGTGGTAAAGGTACAAGCTCTCGTGACATTTAACAAATGAATGGTGCCTACCAGCACAAAATCATTGATTGCCTCTAATTATCAGCTTGCCCTCATTTGGAATGTAACCCCAAACCCCTAACCTTCTCTTCCAGAACAACGCTAATGGGAAAAAAATGCGGACTTTCATTCACTTCAAAATGATCATTAAAAAGAATCTCAAATAAAAAAACGCACTCACCAGCATTCTAGCTACGTTTTTAAATAATCCCTTCTAATCATATCCTCACAATATGATCATGTCACCTCTTTCCGTCGCCTTCACAGACACAAAACATTTATTGATGAAAGATGTGGAGGCTATTGGTGTCGTTAGAGGAAACGGAAAGACACTTCCGCTTCCTCTTTACGACGTGCACAGCACCTCGGAAGAGCTTGGAGAGGAGAAGTCGTGGAGAGGTAAGGGGATTTTTAGTTTAAAAAAAAAAAAATTTCAGGGCTGAGGGGGTTGTGTCGCGCAGGGGTCCGTTTTTAGGGTTCAGGGAAGGGGAGGGGTATTTGTTAGAAGGGTTTGGGGGTGGGGGAATCGCGCAGGGCAACATTTTTAGGGTTCCGGGCAGGGGTATTTCTAAGAAGGATTGGGGGCTGGGGGTCGGGGGGTCGCGCAGGGGTACAGGGGAGGGGTATTTGAAATAAATAATTTGAGGGCTGGAGGGGGGAGGGCGCAAGAGAGCAGTTATAGGAATTGGGGCAGGGGTCTGAGATAACCTTTACCAAGAATATGCCCTTACCATGCATGATTTTACAACGAAAATCGTTGTAAAGGTATGCGTGGTAAAGGCATTTTCGTGGTAAAGGTTATGCGTGGTAATGGCATTCGCGTTGTAACGCATGCGTGGTAAAGGCATGCGTTGCAACGGAATGCGTTGTAACGTCATACAACCCCTTCTAGGGGTTATTTAACAACTCGGGGCTTAACGGTTAGGTAACCTACTTTGGATACTGCGAAATACGGTAAATACAAAAATGAATGCAATGAAACTAAGCAACCAGTATTGTCTAAAATACTGGTTGCTTAGTACTTTTTTTTTTTTTAGTGCAATAGGTCTCGCTTTTGCGAGAGTTTAGGCTATTAGCATTGTAAATGACAATGCCTTTTATTTATGTTTTAAAAACCAAAACATAAATAAAAGGCATTGTCATTTACAATGTCAATAGCTCAAACTCGTGTAAATGCGAGACCTATTGCATTGTAAATGCTTGTTCAATGCATTTAGCCATCACGTATCTCCACTGCGCTTGTCAGATTTCAGTGTACTTTTATCACTGTAATGGTTCCATCGATCAGAACCATAATATATCATGTAATTATCTGTTTTATTTTCATACCTTTTCTTTTAGCCACTTATATTTGCTCTGGTTGTTTAGCCTTCTCTTTCCTGTATAGCTAGCCACTATAACTGTAACTTGTGCCTCTGTTTTAATTTTGTTGTACTGTGTTTTACCTCGAGTCGGCAGCCCCACTGCTCGCTTCCCGCCATTTTCACCTCTCCCGCTTCCTTTCGCCCAGTGCCCCACCTCCCCCTGGACCTATTTCATGGATGCCGCATGGTGACCCCATTGATCCGGCCCATGCCAGCTCCCCCTCGTTGACCTCTAGCAGGATTCCCTTGCTGCTACCTGCCCCCGCTTGCCACGACCCTCCGCTCCCACCTTGTTGCTGTCCGCCTATATTGCTTTGTTTGGTGTTGGTATCTGTGCCAGTTTGCCTTTTCTTTAGCTCTAATTTGCTCTATTGTGCTGTACCACTTTGCCTTCTCTTTTAACCCCCTATATTTGCTCTTTTCGTTTGTTATCTGTGCCAGTTAGCCTTCTCTTTCCTGTATAGCTAGCTGCTGTAACTGTAACTTGTGCCGGCAGCCACACCGCCCGCTTCCTGCAATTTTCGCACTTCCCGGGGCCCAGAGTTCCGCCCTTCCCCAGGACCTACTTAAAGGAGGCTACAACAAAGCTGCGCCGCAGGCATGCCAAAGGTAACCCCATCTGCGCTTGTCCACGCTTGGACCACACCCAGTGCCAGGAACCCTGGCCCTCCTGCCATCAACCGTTATGCCATCGCAGAGCTCTAGGCCTTGGACCCCAGACACAGCGACAGCAGCTGATGCATCGCATCTCCTCAATCAACAGTAGGGTCTTCCACTGCGGTCGATTCGCCTTCAACTCTGGACCTCCTGCCCGCACATGAACCTTCACCACGCCCACTTCGCTGACCACGAACACCCTGGAACTGCTCTACTGCATCCTGCTCAACGCCTGATCCCTCTGCAAACACACAGAAACCTGGCTCAACTACTCTCTACCCCCGACATCACCACACAATGCCCACCGGGACCACACTAACAAACATGGAGAAGGCATTGTCATCATCCACAAAGAGACACTCCGTTGCACTACCACCGAAGACGACATCACACCAATCATGGAACACCTCAACTTCCAGCTCCAAACCAATAGCAGAACGACCATTAGAGGCACCCTTGCCTACAGAGACCCAGGACCAGGCTCCAGCTTCTGCGACACCATCCCCAATTTCATCGCCCCCTAGCAATTAACTCCAAACACTACATCTTCCTTGGTGACTCAACTTCCACCTCAATGACCTAAAAGACGCCAAATCCACCAACCTCCTGAAAAGCATGAGCAACATCGGCCTCACCCAGCTGGTCACCAAACCCACACACTGTGCAGGACACATGCTGGACCCGATCTTCACTGCAAGCCACAGAGTCAAGTACAGTCATATCACCAAACTCACATGTCCAAACACGCCATCATCCACTTCACCATCGCAGCATCCCCTGTCACCGCCACCAAGCCCCCCTGCTCCTCCCACCACAGCTGGAACAAAGTGGCTGAGACCCAATGGGAAGACACCCTTAACACCACCCAGCCTGATGCCGCAACCAACCTGAAACAAGCTGTCCAGAACTTCTCAGCCTGGATCACCAACGGCGCCGACAGAGTTACCCCCATTAAGCTAGCCATAACCAACAGAGCTACCAAACAAGCCAACTGGTACATACCAGAACTCAGGACCCTAAAACGCAACTGCAAACAACTGGAAAGAAGGTGGTGCAGAGCCACCTTCAAGTCAACCCTCAACAAATACCACCAACGACACAAAAAGAGACGCCATAGTAGACCACATCAAAACAAGTGCCAACCACAGCACGAAACTCTTCAGCAGTGTTAGATAGTACTCGTGCCCATCAGCAACTGAGAACTCGATCCTCCCTTCCCAGAAACTCTGCGACACACTGGCAAACTATTTCCACAACAAGATATCCACAATCTACAGTAACTTCAAACCCCAACCAACTGACCTCCACAACCTCCTCACACAATCAGACACCACCCATCTGCTCACCCCAAGGGAACCAGTCAACATACAGAACACCACAGCCATCATGAACTCCATCCACTTGGGAGCACCCATGGGCCCCTGGCCCCACCGCCTCTTCAACCTAGAGAGCAAAGAAATCAGCATGGCACTCACCTCCATCCTCAACACATCCATCACCATAGCCACCTTCCTCGTATATGGAAGCATGCAAAAGTTTATGTTTATGTTTGGGGTTTTTGTAAAGTGCATGGCTGCCCTAGGGCTTCCCAGCGCTAGCTAAGGGAGTTGTTTGTGTCAGTACAAGTTGGGTAATTATCGTGGGAACAGCCATGCCTTGAGCTTTTTCCTGAAGCTGGGTTCCTCTTCTAGCAATCTCAGCTCCCTGGACATGGAGTTCCACAACTTCGGATCCAAGTAAGAAAATGATCTGCCTCCACATCTTGATCTCTTGATTCTTAGCGTCCCTAGAATTCAGGCTCCCCCTTAAGAAACCCTCTGCCAACCCCAGCGAACTCAAAAACTACCACACCATCTCGCTGCTCCCTTTCCCCGCCAAAGTCCTCGAGAAGACCATCAACCACCAGCCCACGGAAGAGAGAAACAACCTGCAGGACACCTGCCTGTCCAGTTTTCACACCAACCACAGCACAGAGACTGCCCTAATTACCGCCACCAACAACATCAGAGCCTTTCTCGACCGGGGTGAAACAGCGGCCCTGATCCTCCTCGACCTCTTGGTGGCATTGGATACCATAACCCAGCACACCTTCATCAAGAGGCTGCACCACATTGGGATCCAGGGAACACCCTCAAATGGATTGCATACTTCCTCACAGGACACACCCAGAAAACCCAGCTACACCCTTCACCTCGGAGCCCAAGGACATTATCTGCGGCATCCCTCAAGGTTCATTCCTCACCCCGACCCTGTTCATCAACTACATGACACCCTTAGCTGACATCATCAGAACCCATGGCCTCAACATCATATCCTACGCAGACGACACCCAGCTCATCCTCTCTCATGGAAAACACCTTCACCACTAGAACCAACTTCCACAACGCCATGATGAATGTCTCTGACTGGATGGAGACCAAGTGCCTAAAGCTCAACACAGACAAGACAGAAGTGCTGATCTCTGGGAACAACCCCTCCCCTTGGGACAGCAGCTGGTGGCCCCCCAAACTCAGCCCTACACCTTCACTGTTGAGCAAGCCTGCAACCTCTGCATCATCCTGGACAGCAAGCTCACCATGAATTGCCAGATCAATGCTGTCTCACTCACCTGCTTCCAGACCCTTCGCATGCTCCAAAAGATCTTCAGATGGATCTCCCTCAGCACCAGTAGAACCGTCAGTCAAGCCCTTGTCACCAGCCGGCTGGACTACAGAAATGCGCTCTAACGTGGAATCACCACCCAACCCCTGAAAAGACTCCAGACGATATAGAACTCAGTGGCCAGATTAATCCTTGACCTCCCAAAGAGAACCCACATAATCCCCCACCTCAGGAACCTCCACTGGCTCCCTGTCCAGAAAATATATCAATTCAAGATACTGACACACGCCTACAAAGCCTCTATGACCAAGGTCCTGCATACATCAACCACCACCTGAACTTCCACCAACCTTCAAGACACTTGCCCTGCACCTCACTCACCCTCGCACACACTCCCCGCTTCCGCTGAAGCCTTCTACTATCTCACCACCAAACCCTGGAACAGCCTTCCCATTCCCCTTCACCTTTGAACATCAACATCTCTTACAGATTTCAAGAAGGGACTCAAAACCTGGCTTTTCAACTGAGCCCAGCGAGACCTCAGAGCCTGGATACCCTCATGGGTGAGTAGCCGATCTCTATAAATACTGATTGATTGATCGATTGGCTCACGTTAGGTTTAGATACAATCAAGAATTTACAGATGGAACTATAAAAATGTAAACCACTACTATTCCTCTAGTTACCATAGCATTGGCATATAATTTTATGTTTACAAATCACAAAATCTCTATTTCCTCAATGAAGCCCATCTAGACGAAGTGGGTATGGTGGACGAGTACGGAGCCAAAGGGTAGAATCCTTCAAAACTTATTTAGCCAAACACTTTCACATATCGTACCCATGTGAAACTTGTCTCAGCTGATGTGTCACTTCAGAGTGCCGCATACATCGCCATCACATCTGAGCCAATCTTATTACTGATTGTGTCCTGGAAGACATGTCTAGTTTCCACTGTAGTGTGCTTGACTTTATTTTCCTTTGCTTGTGCACAGAATTTGGAGGATCTTATACACTCCCTTTTCTTATGTGACAATTATAGGACAAAACCGCTCCATACCTAACTACATCAGCACAACCAGATATGTATCTCAGCCGTTCACAGAAGCTCCTCTTGTTTGTTGTCTGAACACTCTACTGGCATTGAAAGGAACATTGTTAAGGAAGGGTCACTCTCCTGGAAATTGTGTGACACAAACCTCAATAGGTTTCCTTTCTTTGCCTCTTTTAATTGTTCCAAATGGTCTCCACTTTAGTGCTTTCCTTTCCATCTATCATTCTAATATTCAATTTTAAATATATTTTGGTGGATACTAACAGGTGATAATTGGTGAGAGGCAGTACATTCTTGCTTGATCCCTCCTAGTCTCCAACACTTTCTCAAATGAGAACTTCCATTCCTCGATTTTCACAATCTAAAATTTTAAACTAATAATAATGGGGGCCAGACCCTTACTTTCACCTCCATGTCATTTGAATTTAATGTCTTCTTTTATTTATTGTGGTGCATTTCCCTGCAGACAAAGCAGTCTCATCTTTGCTGCATTCCATCAGTACACCCCCTTTTTGTTTTACAATTTTTCCCTGGTGTCTATTGCTGCCCTCCCCCTCCCAGGGTGGGACAGAGAGACCATTGGGCCCATTCAGGGATGGGAGATAGATAATGCCTGGACGTCACACTCCCACCCCTTCTTTTTCTTGATGCTTTTCCCCGGGTGTCTAGTGGGGTTTCTGCCACTCACCCCCACCCCAGAAGACAGATTGGAAGTAAAAGCCACCCTCCCAGTCTGCATGCTTTCTTTGTTTTGGGCTGTATCTCTTGACCATTCTCTTCTTGGGAAACATTTTGGAACACCTCAGTTACTTCTGACCCAAGCTTGTGACTGCCAAGGTTAATCAAATCCTTCATCCAAAGTTTAGGTCTTCTGGGTCGTTCATCAATGCATAATTTCAAAGAGTGGAGAGAGAAGGAAATGAGGAAGTGACCTGGTCAGTCAACCTTACCTGATTTGGTCACATGGATTCTATCATTTTTTTTTTTAATTCTTTTTATTAAAACATCAACATTGTTATCGGACATCATTACCACAGTTCATTTTTGACAGTACATATATCGTAGCATGTTATATATTCCGGAAAATAGTATCTTTCCCGGTTGGACTGGGATCAGGGCGAGCTATCCCCGTATCTATCGTGATCTCCCACCCCCACCCGCCATTGCATCCTGACTTCCTTCACATACCCCTATACAGTTCCCACTGATTCCATACCTTTTCCCATTTGGATTCTATCATTTTTTAATTAATAAATCCAGTGTGGCACCATTTGTGTGGGTGGGAGTCGGGTATAGTTGAGGAGATTATAGCCTGAAGAGATGAGGAGCTATGTTTTTGTCACCCCAGTGGAGGTGAAAATCGCTGCAGTTTATGTTGATTTTTGATTTGATGGAGGTTTTGTTGATGAATTTTTTCCACAAACATTTCATTTCTCACAGAGAGTAGTAGATGGTATGGAATATCAGTGAGTCAGTGAGTCAGGAGAAATACTTTTTATTGTGACTGTGAGGTATTTTAAACTGGGGAATTTTTCAATAGATTTAAGTCTCTCACATATGAGGCAGTCTTTGTTTATGACTGCAACCCGTATACTACTCTATTTGCTCTGTCCAGGCATAGGATGGAGGATTCTGGTTGCACCAGTGTGTTCATGATTGGTTGTGATGATTTGTTTAACTATGTCGGTGAAAAAATGCCCCTTTTTTGCATGGTCACTCCCATTTTTGTTGAAATGTATTGCTTGTTTTCAGACACTGCAGTTGGGCACTTCCAACCAGTAAAACATGTAAAAATTGGCTAATTCCCTGATTGGTATATTTAACTTTTCCATAAGTCAATAGTTTAGGTGCAGAAATATACCAATGGCATGAAAAGGAAAAGGTCACTTGCTGACTGCAGCACTTATTGTGCCATCCACTATTGTGACAGTGAAAGCATGGCATCGGGCCTACCAGAGAAGCCTAACTACTGCATTTTCATCGTGCAGTCTGACTTGTCAAAATAACCCATTTTGACAGGAGAAAACCTCCATTTAAATATTAATAAGTCACTCCTTTGTGGACCTTGTATTCCTATTCAACATCACAAACTCTACCTTGTGGTCTACATCTATAAATGTAATATTGCCATGTCCCTACAGTGATGAGGCCACAAAAGCTATTTTAACTATGAAAGGCTCTGGCTGCCCTAGAGGGAAACTACAGTGTACAGGTTAAAAGTATTTTATTCTGCTATCTTCTTTTGGAACCAGCTAGAAAAATAGTTCAGCTACTATTTATTGAAAGCACAATTCAATGACAAAGTTAGCTATTTAGAAACTTAACTTTTAGAAAGTTACTTTTTACCTACCTGAAGCTCCTGTAGGCAAATTTGCATTTTTGACCTTAATGAGGTGTGGAAACTGCTCCCAAAGATGGAAAAGGAACCTGAGTGTGGGGAAGTATTTTTCTTCCCCTGCAGGAAGACAAGTTAGGGTGGACCCAGGAACCTAATTAACTTGTAAAGGGGTCTGTGACACAACAAGCTTCAAGAGACCTTTACTTTTTTCCTGAAGTGCCCAGCTTACCAGTAAATATTAGCCTTGGACTGGACATTGCCAGTGGTATGTGCTGGAGGGACTCTTGCCCGCCAAGTGCTGTTCCTGAGTTCCTGCGACCCCTAGATGTGCTTTATTGGACTGGGTTAAAAAGTTGCTCGGAAGAAGAATAAGAGTGTTAGGTCTCATTAATCCTCTTGTCAGTGTAGCCTATGTACCCTCTAAATAATGAGATTTCCTTTGGGATTTACACTGATGCAGTGTTATCAGTATTTTGGATCCTACACCTTTCCAAATATCATTATTACTGTTTCTGAATTGCCTCTTCTTGTGGTCACGTCAGAGAGGAAGAGGAGGAGATGTAGTTGGAGCCGCATCGGAGCCGGCGGCACAGTCAGACGCTTCGGAAATTGGATCAGGAGCTGTAGGGCCTCAGGGGCCATTACAGGGCTGCTACAAGGCCAATACAGGGCCACTATAGTTGCCCGCCCAACCACCTTACACACCACCCTGTCGCCTCACTGGTATATCACCCCTCATACTGCTTGCATATAGCTTCGCCACCACAACTCCTGTCGTGATTCATGAGCACTGGAGCACCAGACCAGAAGAGCAGCATCGGGGTATTTGTGTTGAGGCCTTTCGGAGACTTCAGGCTTGGAGCAGGCGATGAGTGAAGGTGGGTGGATGGTCTCAGTGCTAGGCACTGGAATGGACTGGGGTTGAGCAGTATTTGAGACCGCGGAAGCCAGTGCGGGTTCGCTCCCCCGACTTTCCTTGACAAGTTTTCAGTTTTCAGCCAGCCAGTTGGCCAGCAAAAGTATTCTAGCATTTAAGGGGCCCCTAACAGCTCGCAGTATCCCAGCCTCGAAGCCCCAATAGATGTGTGAGCTTTAAACATTAGACAACACTGGACAATACTGCAACTATTACAAAAGAACATACTTGAGAGTGCGTGAGAGCATTTCATGTCAAATACAGCTAAAAGGATAAAGACACAACAAAGAATAGATAATAATCCAAGTATAGGAAATAAGGAGGGGAATCGTAAGACAATTAGGGGGCGTACTCTTTACAAGAAGGAGCACTCTGACTCCTACTATTCATTTATCATTGCAGCTGCTTCTCACTTGATAAAATAATGTGTCAACACCAGCACTATCTGTAATAATTTAATGTCTTGAGCAGTGGCGACCCCTCCATTAGGTCGGAGGAGCGCCACCCTGCCCCTGCCACCAGCCGCAAATAAAACGATAATAAAACGGGTTTTTAACCTGTTATATTATCGTTTTAGTCTAATCCCCCTGGACCCGCCCCCAGGACGAGTCTTGGGGGCGGGTACAGGGTGATGACACTGTGGAGGGGTCCCTTCACTGCGCATGAGGTGTTTGGCCAGCCGTTTCAGGCCAGCCAAACATCTCATGCGCAGTAAAGCTTTCTTCAGCCCCAGCTGCAGGCACAGGCTTCCAGTCTGCCTGGGAGCGCAAAGTTGTACTGCTCAGGCCAATCATGACGCTGCTTTCCTGCAGCATCATGATTGGCCACAGTGCAGTCTGGGAGCCTGTCCCAGAAGCAGCAGGAAGAGCTGGATGGAGCGGGCGGCGGAGGCAGTGGCGATCAGGTAGGTGTATTTTTATTTTTTACTTTTTTATTTTGTCCCCCAATCAAACCTCCCCCCACCCAGCTCCCTCCTCCGCCTCACCACTTTAGCAGGGGACGGGCCGCGACTGGCCTTCAGCCCGAGTGTGAGTGCACTTTTGCCCTGGATTGCACAGTAACAGGAGCCTGAACCCCCCCTTTGCATCGGAACTTTGTAACCCGAGGAGTTTGGGTGACGCTCCGATGGTTTATGGAAAGGGCAGGCAGGCACCTATCACAGATACCAATGAAGGCCGCCTCAGTACTAGTGCTGCTCTACTTGTGGTTAGTGGTTTGGACCCACTATTGCCGTCACATCTGCCATTGGGTAATATTGGAGATAATGACGACCACTCGTCAGAAGGCAAGGAAGCTTCTCCAGTTAAAAGAACCCACTCCCATCAACATGGAATGCAGTTTACTGGCAGCCATAGGGCTTGCTTCCACAAGTAATTAAACCAGCCTACGGGAGGCACAAGTACAACCTCACAAAGTAAATTTAACAACTGTAACTGCAAGCCATAATGAGGAAGTACTCAAATCCAGTCAATCAGTTCTTCAAACTCAAAGCAAGTTATCGCATCAAAAAATAAAAAGTGGCGCAGTCTATTAGTCTCCTCAATGAGCTACAAATGCTACCCCATCAAACATTGTTTGCACCAGCCCTGCCGAAGAGCCAAGTAACATCTTGCCATTACCACCCTAAGGGAAACACAGGTCTTGTTGCAGATCAAAATCGGCACCGTATAAAGCTGCCTGTAGTAAGATCACAGACTTTTATTGTACCAAAAACGTGGGTGAAACCACTAAGGTTCCATCTTTAACCAACTCAAGTTTTAGCAGCAACGCAAAAGACTCTAAAATGACTGTGCAGCCCTTACATGTAGGCTCAGAAAGATGGACCACGGCAGCTGATGCACTTTTGGTTATGGTAGAGTCTCCATCAGGTGCCCAGGAATAGTCTAGGTATAGCAACAGCTGCAATAAACCTCTACATAATGGACAATGTCAGTGCCATCCAAGCGCTCCTATGAATGTACAATCAGCCTCAACCCACGAAAGCTTGCATCAGTCAGATCCGGGTCTCATTACCACCACAGCACTTATCCTGACGGCAGCAGCATTAGCTCTGATTTGAGAGCACACTAGGATGGATAAACCGAGCATGTTGACTAGTTCAAGCCATTTCCATACCTCAGAATGCTTCTTTGATGGCAACCACATCAACAAATCCTCTCATTCATTCGAATCAGATGAAGAAATTCTAGATCTAGCTGATTGTTGGACTGGGCCCCTTTTGCAGGGTCATCCCTGAACTTTTTGCCTTCCTCCTAGCCTTTTTTCTGACATGGTGTTGGTGGTTTTAGAACTCTGGGCCCTTAGCACTGCTGTTCAGTGTAAAGTGTGTGTGCTCTCTGTGTTACTTATGGTAAGATTGGTCTACACCTGTTTGGCATATTTAATTTACCTGTCAGTCCCTTGTAAAGTGGTATCTCATATACCCAGGGCTAGTAAAATTAAATGCTACTGGTGGGCTTGCAGCGCTGATTGCGCCACCCACCAAAGTAGCCTATCAAACCTATCTCAGGCCTCTGCCATTGCAGGGCCTGTGCGCGCAGTGTTACTGCCGCTGTGACGTGGCACCTAAAGTGTGTGCCATGTCTGTGACCACCCCCTTTTACTGCATGTCAGTCACCCCTAAGGTAGGCCCTAGCTAGCCCTATGGGCAGGGTGCATTGTAGGTAGAAGGTAGGACATGTACCTTAAGTGTGTGACATGCCCTGGTAGTGACAAACAGCCATTTTGGTTTCTCACTACTGTGAGGCTGCCCTCCCATAGGAATGCATTGGGGATTCCCTGATAAGTGTTTCAGTGGTAATTCCTGATATGAGAGGAGCAGCGTGGTCAAGTTTGGTATATTTGGAATAGTGATAATAAATGCTACGCAATGGTGTGCGCAGATTTATTATAACTATTTTAGAAATGCCACTTTTAGAAGTTGGCACTTCTGTGTGCTATGTGTCTGCCTGCCTGATGTGAATTGCATGTCTGGCTTTTGAGTGACAGGGGCTGGTGAGGTGTTTGTGGCTCCAGGAGGGGCAGGGTGAGTCAGCGCTAGGCTGAATGGGACATCTGCATTTGGAGTAGTGGGAGGAGAAGTCCCTGGTCCCTGAATAGGTCTGTGCCTAGCCTGTACAATGCTGGCTCCGCCCCCTGTGGTGTGTCTGATCACCGAGCCCCCACCTAACAAAGGGAAAGAGAAGGCCTGTAAACAGAGTGCTCCAAAACCCCCCAGAACCAGTTGGGACTGGTTCCCCCAAGCCCTGTGCCAGGGCAGACAAAGGAAAACGGAGTATAAATGTAGGGGCTGTGATCCCATGTTTTTTGAGCTGTGCTTGTGCTTACTTGTCCTGGGGGGGACACTCTGCCAGGAGGAACCGCCGTGGGACCCAGCTGCAGCTTCCTGGGGGTCCCTGCGTGCTGGCCTGCCTGGCTGCGCCCTGCTGGGGTGTCCCCAGCCCCAAGGACTTTTAATTCCTGCCTGCTGGATTCCTTGCCCAGCTTTACCCCAGGAACTTTGAGGACCTAGCGCCTCGTGAGCGCTATCTATCTCTCCCAGGACAGGGAGAGTGCTGGGGCTTCGCATCGCAGAGCTGCCCATCGTGGAAGAGGGAATCCCCGGTGTCGGGATTCCCCCGTGCTGCTAATGAGGCGGGAGCCCACCCCACATTGTTGCCTCGTTTAGCGGGTGCCCATCCTGCATTTATGCTTCTTAGCGGGTGCCCACCCCGCATTTATGCTACTTAGCGGGAGCCTACCCCGCGTTTATGCCGCTTTTTGCTTAAGAGGAGCGGGTGCCCACCCCGTATGGATGCCTTGCTGGCGGGAGCCCACCCTGCTCTCATGTCTTTTTAAAGAGCGGGTGCCCACCCCGCATTTTTGGTGCGCCGGTGTGGCGGGAGCCCACCCCGCACTTTGAAATTACCAGAAGGGGCCGCCGCATTTTCGAGCGGCGACCCGGAAGCCAGGCGGCTGTGCCTGGTTGTGGGCGGGGCCTGCCGCGTGTTGCCGGAAGTCTGTGTATGCCCGAGCGGGGCTCCCGTGAGCGTGGGAGAGCCCCGCGGTGTTGGGCAGAGGAAGTCCGGAGGGTCGGGAAGAAGTCCCGAAGTCGGCATCTCCCTGAGCGGGGCCCCCGTGAGCTGTGGGAGCCCCGCATGCCGCCAGAAGAGGAGAGAGCCCTGCAAGTTGTAGACCGGAGGTGTCTACAAGAAGGCCCCAGTGAGTGGAGACCGGAGGAGGCAGAGAGCCGTGACAGAGAGCCCCGGTGAGTGGGGCTCAGAGGGGGCCGTGTCTTCTTCCTGCCAGTGGGGGCTGAGTCTGGAGCGTTTTTCTTGTGCTCCCCAGGCACAGTTGGTGCCACAGCCCATTTCCTCGGCTGCACCGCGAGAGCGCGGGCAGCTGCACCGAGGGGCAAATTGGTTGCAGAGTCCCAGTGGGGGACTCAGGAGGCACAGTGGTGCCAGGCCTAATTCTCATCAGCTGCACCGCCCGTTAGCGGCAGCTGCAACGTTTGGGGGGCATTTTCTTTGGTGACAAGGAGGGGGTGAGAAGCACCCCACGCCCCAGTGCAGGGCGCACTTTGTGTGGGCTGCAGAAGTGGAAAAAGGGCCAGTGGAAGGCCCCAATACAAGCCCTGACATTTCTGGACATAGGGCATTTGAGCTCCAGTGAAAGGCCAGTTGGCCTGGGGTCATAGGTGTGATGGTGAATGGGCGCAAGGCCCTAAGGTGATGTATGCACCTTGTAGTAGTGTTACTGTGGTGCAGTACTGAGTTCCTGCCTAATATGTTTATGTCTAATGTGTTTATGCCTATGATGATTCATGCTTATGAGGTTATTGCATAATGTATTTATGCTGGTGAGGCCTAAGGCGTAATGTGTTTATGCTAATAAGGTTTGGGCCTAATGTGTTGATGCCTAATGTCATGCTATGATATTTTAGGATGGTGTCTAATGCTAATGTGATAATGCTTAGGTCATTATGGTACCAGTAGTTACTGGTTGTGTTTTATATTTACTTCCTGCATTCTGATGGTTCTGACCGTGGCCCGATTGGCCTGGTCCTGTATATAATCCCCTGTGAATACTGCCTAGTGCCAGTTGGCACAGTGTAAATGTGTGATTAGGTTTCTAATGTGTTTATGATAATACAAAGGCTATTTTTGATATAACCTTGTGTGGAGTTCCTTTTGTGGTGTGCCTAGTGTGTTGCTGCTGTGTGTGTGTGTGTTGCGCAAACGCTTTACACATTGCCTCTGGGATAAGCCTGACTGCTCGTGCCAAGCTACCAAGGGGGTGAGCGGGGGTTATCTTCAGCGTGTAACTCCCTTGCCCTGACTAGAGTGGTGGTTTCTGACTGGCTTAGGCGCAAGCCTTAGCCAACCAGAAATCCCATTTCTAACACTGATACTTAGCACTCTCCATCTAGGGCTCTGCCATTGTCCAGTGCTTTTTTTAAAAAATATATCTTTATTGACATTTGTAACAAACCTTACAGAGTCTGCATGCAGCATTTCGTAGCCATTTACAGAGGAGTAGTAGATTATCATAGACATAGGAGCAATGATCTGATTGCACTCCAGATATGTACAACAATCGAACCTACACAGACAACATGCCTATCGTCATGCATGCTACCTCGTCAGATTCCAACCCCAAGGGTGTCTACCTTGGACCACGCCTCCAAACTTTGGAAACCCACCAGTGTTTACAAATCCCCCCTCCACGTCCCCCCCCACCCTCAATTAGAATCCCCCCGCCATGTCTGGTATGCATCCCCAGCATTGTGTACGTCCTCGTCATTTACCTTCCAGTCCGTACCCATTCAATGCCCAATATATTTTTAAGGGCCAGTCACCACTGGCTCCTGGCCGCCATCTGGTCCAGCACCTGATTGTGCGCTCCCCCCAACCCCCTCGTGTGCTTCGTTTTCAACCCCACCGGTTGTCAACTCTCCCACCATTGCCCTCCAAGCCTGCACGTCGTCCTTTAACTTTTCATCTCGCGTGGTCTGCTGCATTCGAATCACCTCGGCTGTCGCCCATTCCTTTACGTCTCGTACCCTTTGCGCCGGTTTGGGCGGGCGGCGGCTTAGCCACGAGATGGCAATCCGTTGCTTTGCAAGCACTAGTCCTAGGAGGACAAACTTTCTGCTGAGATTTTTATTCTTGGGTCGGTGTAGCAAACCAAGCAGCACCACCCGGATCTCTCCTGCTATCTCCCACCCTGACACGCCCCTCAACGCAGTGAGGACCTCCGTCCAATATCCCTGAAGCCCTGGGCAAGCCCAGACCATGTGAATAAATGTAGCATCCGCCTCCCCACAGCGAGGACACCGCCCTGAGTGCTCCGGGTAAATCTTATGTAGCAGCTTGGCGGTCAAATACGTCTGGTGCACGTAGTTGAATTGAATAAGTTTGAACCTCGTGTTCGCGCTCACTTGTTTAACCCCCTCGTGAATTTTGGCCCAGTCCCTTTCAGTAATAGAATCGCTGGTCAGTGCCTCCCATTTCACCTGGATGGGCAGTACCCCAACCGCCCAGTTGTCCCTTATCGCCCGGTAGAGATGTGAGATTAATCTGCGCCCCTTAGCCATTGTTATCAGGGTTTGTAACACAGTGGAGACAGGAGGTTCATCCAGGAACATAGGCTACAGCTCCCTCACCACCTGTGCTATCTTCCCTTATTGTAGGAACTGACCTGGACCTAGCTCAAACGTTTCCATTGCCTGCTCGCGGGTGAGATACTGTTGGTTATAGAGATTGCCCATGGTAAGACATCCCCCCTCCCGCCACCTCCGCACTGACATAGAAGTGGAGATCTCTTGAAAGGGTCGAACGACCCACAGGGGCATGTCCGGGGCATACGGAGCTCTCTTCAGCACTCTCCGGACTACAAATTTCCACATCTCCGCCACATGGAGGACGACATATGGACTTGCCAAGGGTACCCGTGCCCCCATCATTAGCAGCTCAGGTAGCTCCCTGTCCCCTAAGGTCCTCGCCAGCAGGGCCTTCTCCCAATTGTCATCCCCATCCAGCCAATGAACCACGTGCTGTAGTTGTGAGGCCGCGTAAGAGAACTCCAGACAAGGGACCTCAAGACCACCGTGTTGCCATGTTCGTTGCAAAGTGGCCAGGCTGACCCGTTTACGCTTGGGTCCCCACAGTAAATCCGTCAGCAGCCTGTCCAGCGTAATAAAAAAGTGCCGGGGGATCCTAAAGAGAGAGTGCTGCATTGCGTATAGGCATCTAGGCAGGACCACTATTTTAATCAGAGCTATCCTCCCCATGAGAGACAGAGGCAGCTCCCGCCAAAAACGTACCGACCCCCGTATACCTTCCACTACTCTGCCGATGTTAAGCTCCAGATAATGGTCAGCTGTCTCCGCCAGTCTGACCCCCAAGTATCGGTGTGCGGTCCTCACCCACGGAAACCCCACCTCCGGCAGTCCCTCATTCGGGCGCAAGGCCAATCTCCCCAATGGAACCAAATTTAGCCTTCCCTGGGTTAATCCGCAGGCCCGACACATGACCAAACCTCTCCAGGGTGCCCAGCAGTATCGGTATTGCATAAGCAGGGTCCCAGACATACACTAAGGTGTCGTCTGCATACTTGGACACCACATGGTTAGTCCCGCCCAGTGAAATCCCATAGGCCGCCATCTCTGTTCGTAGACCCGCCGCTAAAGGCTCCATTGCCATGGCAAAAAGTAGTGGCGATAATGGGCAACCCTGCCTGCTACCACGGTGTAATCGAAAGGCCTGCGACACCAACCGTCCCACTCTAATCCTGGCACTGGGTTCCGAGTACAACAGCTGCACCCATTGCAAGAACCGTGCACCTATCCCCATTGCCCGCAAGACTTCCCAGAGATATACCCAGTCAGCGGAGTCGAACGCCTGTTCGATGTCTAGTAGAGCCAGGGCGCAGTCTCCCTGGTGTAGCATGGGTGAGTGCCAAATGTGGGTCAATCTCCGTAGGTTAAGGGCCGTGCTACGTTTGGGGATAAAGCCCGCTTGGTCGGTGTGAATAAGGCGCTGCATACACGGTTGCAGGCGTGCCGGCATGATCCCACTGAGAGGACCTTCATGTCGATATTTAGCAGGGATATGGGTCTGTATGACCCCGGGAGCTGGGTGTCCCTATCCGCCTTAAGGAGCATAACCACCATGGCTTCATTCATGGAGGGTGGGAGTGCCCAATTTTGGAATGCCTCGTAATTCACCTCGAGAGAAGGCGCTCAGCTAAAATGTGTGCATATTTCTTATAGAATTCGGCCGGTAGGCCATCATTCCCCGGGCTCTTGGCTGATATCAGGGACTTAATTCCCTCCAGTATTTCCTCCTTCGAGATAGGTGCATCCAGCACTTGACTGGCATCATCCAGACGAGCGAGGTCAGGGCCGGCTCTAGGGCGGTGCGTTCGGTGCGACCGCACCGGGCGTTGACGTGGGGTGGGGGGCGTCATTTTTGAAAAAGTATTCTATCATTTTCAAAGCACCTGCTGCCGCGTTCCTGGCCTCCAGCAACTTTTAGACATCAATTAAAATGTCAAGAGAAGTCCGGTGATTAAACGCCTTTCTGGAAAGAGACCGGAGGTTTGTCTAGGGGAAGTTTTGACTCATCCTAAGGTAGCACAGAGGGTTAAAATGCCTGCTGCTAAGAACATGTTCCATGCAGATAACAAAGTGCATATAATGTAAATAGGGCAGTGGGTTACTGCTTCTGTAAGAGAGCTCCTTTTGTTACTTGTCGTTTATAAGTCAAAAATCCTAATATAGAACATTGAGCTCTTAACTGTCACCCTAGAGCTGCTGCAAACTGCAAGGTATATGTTAGAGCAATATGTTTTTATGCCCAGTCTTTCATTATCCTAATCTTGTGAAAAGGGTTCATTTGGGTAGAAAAAAATTCTTATTATGAAAGAGAACCCCTAGCAATGATATTATGTTTTAAATTCTGAATTTGTGCCTTTCCTGAATCAGAACTTAACTATATTGCCTACCAGTATCGATGACATGTCACTCCTACACTACACCATGTAGTACTGTCTGATATAATATTTCCTATACACTGATTTACACACATATGATTGTCTCTGTGCAATGTGTGTGTGGTGTAAAGTGCTCTGACACCTTACACTGGTATGAGTGGTGCTATAAAACTAAATGAATCTGAGAGACAGTGGTTATGGAGACTTGAGAGTCACTGTTAAAGGGTGCTAGTGAGGGAATCCGTGGCAGAGGTGGTCATTGGGGGGGCGCCAACAGACATTGTCGCACAGGGCGCCACCAACGCTAAAGCTGGCACTGAGCGAGGTTCAGAGTAGTGAGGAACCTCTCCATCTCCTCTAGTACCGGGGTAGAGCGCCCCGCATATACTTCGGCCAGATGGTCCGCCAGAGTATCCAAAATTACCTGTTGGCTGAAGACCGTGCGTCCATCCGCGGTCTTCATCTGTATAATAGGAAATGGCGGCATCTCATTACGGATCAGCCTCGCAAGTAGTGCCCCCGAACGGTCCCCTTCCGCATGCTGTCGGTATGCGGTATAGTGGAAATTTTCGAGGCGGCACAACGCCGCTAACAGCTCCTCCCGCGCCTCCCGCGCCTCCCGCGCCTCCCGCTACTCATTCAATTGATCAGGCGCTGTAGGCAGCACCACTTCGAGTTTAGCCAGCCTCCTCTCCGTGACCTGAATATCCCTCCCAAGTTGTTTCTGAACCCCATACATCGTATTAAGGCAAAACCCACGCACCACCACCTTCATTGCCTCCCATTCCACACCCCTCGACGTAGCCGAGCCCCAGTTGGTCGTAAAATAGTTAGAGAGTTCCTCCTCCAGCTTCCCGGCGAAAGGCGGGTCCGTTAGACCCTCCGATGGGAGTCGCCATGTGGGGATTGCCGCCCTGTGCCTTCTCGTGCTAAGAGTCAGGAGCAACGGGGAGTGGTCTGAGATATGCCTCAGGAGATATACTATCTCCTCCCCCTGGGCATCAGAGTCTACGACACGAGGAACTGGTCCAACCGACTAAATGTGTTGGTCGCGGGAGTGTGACAGGAGAACACCCTGGAGCCCGGGTGTCTAACCCGCCATACGTCCGAAAGTCCCAGCTCCCTCATCACGTCCATCAGCGCCCCAGTCATGCCTGGCTTGGTGTGCACCCGAGGGGGTTCACGGTCCAAAGTCCCATCCAAGACACAGTTAACATCCCCGAAAAAGTCAATGTCCACACTCAGATAGGGAGTCACTGCCGTCAACACTTCATAAAAAAAGGCGTGGGCATCCGAGTTAGGGGCATACACATTTATAAGACACATCTCTTGACCGTCCAGCCTCCCAGGCAATATCACGTAATGCCCCTCAGGGTCCAGTATGTGGTGTAGGTGCTGAAAGGGAGTCCCGGGGGCCACCCAGATCAGCGCCCCCGTGCAAATCCTGAAAATGAAGTGGCATACAGTTGCCCTCGCCACCTGCGCCTGATGTATGGCAGCGTGTCACCCCAAACATGCGTCTCCTGCAGTCCTGCTACAGCAATTTTGTACCGTCGTAAGTAGGAGTGTACCCTTCTATGTTTTTCCAGTGATGCCATCCCCCATATATTCCATGTAAAGAATTTCGTCAAGGAGGGAGCCATGAGCCCATGCAGCTGGCGTCCCACTTCCGTTCCCATCCCGCCAGTACAGTATCGGACTGAGCAATCAGTAGTGAATCACAACCCAGACATGGACCCCCTAAACTTCCCCAATAACCATGAATAACAATAGAAATGAGTTGAACACCCAACACCCCCCCCCATCCTCTGGGCAGTGCGATAAGACTATCCCTCCCGCCATCGTAGCGAGCGAACAGAGCCACCCCCCTCCGGATTTTCAAATGCAACATTAAAACTCTGTCTCATTACCCCCCAGTACAATATACAGAGCATGGCCAGCTGGGTCATGCACTGAACAGACCGTCCACATAGGTGCTATACAAGTGGCTGGTTCCCGAACCAGGTGCGAGGCCTAGGCCTCCCGCCCCCGAAACAGGACCAGGCCGCTAGTGAGGGGCGCGTCCCATCCCCCCGCGGCATACATGCAGAACTTAGTCCCCACCCAAAATCATGAAAGTGCAGAAAAGAGTGAAGCAGCAGGCATAGCAGAACGATTACAGAAAGTCACTTATCTGAGCGTCCATAGCCCCGAACCAGCATTCCGATCCCATCTTCGGGGTTCAAGCAACATTAGTGTCCGGAATGACCTCCGATGAGGCCAGGTCAGAGACCGGCGACCCTTTCACCACCTGCAAGGTCCCATCCTCACAGACTCGAACTCTCCCAGAGTCACTCGTGTCCCTCAATCGCGTTCCTCCGGACAAACTGCGCCGCCGTCCCGTCTGATCCATGGAGTCCGTAAGTGGGCCCGAGTGCGTCTGCGGCTTCCGCCGAGGCTGGACATGGAGGAGGAACCAGCGCCCTGTGGGCCTTCTCGATGTTAAAGAACTTGGACGGTTTGCCAGGAGTCAAGACTTTCGTTATCCAGTCTTCCAGGAACAGTTCCGCAGAGGGCCCCTCCGCCCATTCTGGAAATCCCACATATCTCAAGTTGTTCCTCCACAGGCATCCCTCCTGGTATTTGGCGCGCTCATCTAGCTTAATCGCCTTCCTCTGGAGTTCCATGACCGTGTCTCGCAGGGCCTTGACCTCTGTCTGGAGGACATCTACATTTTGTTCTGTCGTGGTGACCCTGTCCGAGACCTTACGTAGGTCGCATCTGAGGAGATTAACATCGATCGCCACAGCGTCGATCCTGGTCACCATCTCGTCCCTCGCTGTCTGCACGGTCATCAGGATATCACTCAGCGAGGGGTCTTGTGGTGCCTTCCCCGGCGCCGCCCCGGCGTCATCTTCATCCCGCGTGTCCCGAAGCGTAGGGCCATGGGGAAGAGGCTGCGTGTAATTCGAAATCTTGCTGGCTTGCGCACTGGCGCCTTTATCCTTCACCATGATGGGTATCAGCGACTCGTTACCTCGGGGGCGTCCAGCACTAGCGCGCCCCTGCGTCAGAGCCCACAGTCTCTCCCTCTTATAGCACTCCGGCACTCCCACGTCACAGGGCCACCACCAGCCCCCACAGGAGCGGAACGCACGAAGCTCAGCCCGGGTGCCAGGCACCTCAAGGTCGCATCCAAGGGCTGTAGTTCACCACAAGCCGACCAGGACCAAGCGTAGGGGCGGAGAAGTCACAGCCTGTTCAGAACTCTCCATCAAGTATCATCCGGGTCCCAAGTGTTCCACCGCGCACCATCCACCACCACTGGCCTCGACCGGCTGTCCGGGCAGGGCAATGCAGGCAAGTATCCCTCAAGGACCTCCCAAGTATGGGAATAGTGGCTCCTCCACTGGTGGCCTCCCAGCGCAATTCTCCAGTATTATGTGTGGGCACCAGTCTCTTGAACCTCCCTAGGCTGTGCAGCCTGCGACCTCCACAGCCACACCCGTGCCAGCCCACTGATCTCTTTTTACCAGTATCCAGCCCTACACATAAAGAGTCCAGACGTTTATATCCCCGAGGTCCGCTCGCCTGCACTCTCACCAATTAGCGCACTGGCAGCCCTCCGCCGTCTTGGATCCAGCTAAAGATGCGGAATGTCGCAGTCGTCTCCCGCCAGGATATGGAGACCTCCGGCCATCCAGAGATCGGGCAGTACTGCCGGCCTCGTGTCCCCCTGCGGCCAGACGGGCCCGTGCTCTGCAGGGCTGCTCCTCCTCCAATTCGGAGCCCGCGGAGCGGGCCCCACCGATCGAACTAAGTGCTCTCGGGGTGCCCCCAGCCCCGCAGCAACCGAGCCTCCAGATTCCGGTTCCGTTGCCGGTGAGCAGCCAAATACTGCTTCCGCAGGGGTCCGATGTGCACCCCACCAGGTCTGGGCGCCTCCTATCCCCACCAGCGCATATCTACTGCGGAGTCTCTGGGCTATTGCTGGAGGCCTAGCGCCGACGTGCGTGGGCCTCGAGTTAGGCGGCACGCAGTCTCATTGTCTCTTCTGGGTTCCCCAGGGCCTCCAGCGCAGGTGTCTCCAGTGCCGCCGCCACCGCCGTAGCGTGCCTCCGTATTGCGCAGGTGTTCGGGCCGAGGAGGTTGTGCGTTCCGGGTCTCTGTTTCACCACGGCCCAGGCGCCGCACCAGGCAAGATGGCAGCCGCGTCCCGGAGTCGCTCCAACTTTCCAGCGCTGTCCACGCCTGTACTACGGCCCCCCGAGTGGTGAGCCCAGTGCAGGGGAAATCGCTGACCGGGGAAGTGTTGTGGGTGAAGTCAGTGCCAGCTCAGCACCGCAGGATTATGTCGGATTTCGCCGCTGTAGGACGGAGCTCCCCGAGACGCGTCCTACTTGGTCATCTCAGCCATTGTCCAGTGCTTGCCTAAATAGCACTTTGTCATCTCCCGCACTCTTTCTTGAATCAGAGGATGATTCATCAATAGGAAATTAAGGAAACAGAAGGCCTGAGAGTCCTCCAGCCGAACCAGATCTTGCAAATAGGACCACAGTGTACAAGACACTTCATACAGCAGATGCGGCTTTAACTGCCCCAACTACAAATATAGATGATCTGGCTTTGACCCTGCATGACATCGCAAATCGTATTTCAACAATCGACAATAGAAGGCTTTTACTAGAGGTAGCAATGCTAGAATCTTTACTGAGTGGCTCGAAAGAATGAGACCCATGTAATTGTTCTGCTATTCTATCAAAATTGAGTCATTAGATCCGTTTTAGTAGACTGGAGAAAGGAGTTTGGGGCAGTAGATACCTCCAAGGCTGATTCAAATATAAAGGATGTTCTCCCAAAAAGTGGGACGCATGTGGTATGAGCCAAAAGTTGAAGCAAAAATCAGTGGCACTGGAAGAGCTAATCTATTGACCTCTGTCTGTATACTATTTACTGACTCCATAAGAAGTGATAGATAAAGTTGTCTTTGTCAAACCTAAATAACAATAGCTGCCAAGGTTTCAGATTGCTGTGTGACATCTTCATAATTTCTGTGTAATTATGAGTGACATTTCAACGACTATGAGTGACACTTTCTCGCAAGCAAAATCAAGCAATGAGGATGAGGGAAACATATAAATAGCAGAAATTCCACCCCTCCCTCCTCCTTTGGAATTTATGTGCGACTATTTTAAAACACTGAAACGTTTTCTGTCATTACAAATTCAATTTGGTATCTCATCAACGCTTAATACAGGCAGAGCAATTTATTTGGATTGCACTGCTGCAAGCATGTTTTTTATTGTATGATCAGAGTTGGAGTTAGAGATTCAAAAATACTTCAGTTGCTAAAACTTGCTTTTATTTCTTCTGCAACTGTTATCAGAGGTTTAGCCTTTCAAAGACCCCCTCAAACACTAACACAATTCACCAAAAGGTGGTATCGTCCATTTGTGCCTATTACTATTAACTTTGTAAATTAACATCATGTCAGAAGTAATAAATTATCAGACCTGAGCGGCTAACAAGTGGAACAAGTGGTCTCTTCTTTCAGCACGGCACTAGAGGCAGTCAGATCTTTTGAGATCCTGCCTCAGCAGAGATGATAGTAAGAGCTCGTCTGCTCTCCCAATAGTTGCCATCAGGACAGGCATCAAACTGGCCGCACACGAGAAGCAGCATTTCACTGCTGTCTGGCCGAGGGGGTGAAGTATTATGGTGAAAACTAAGGTATACTCGCGGAGGAGTCACTGCCAGTCAACGCTATGTACACAGTACTCGCGGAGGCAGGCTCACTGCCTGCACTTACAATCTCCACTCATTCACCTGAAACGCACTGAATTTACATTCTCAAATGTATATCTTCCCACAGATAACAATCTGTGCATTGACCTCTTTACACCCGAGATTATAAAACGAATGTGCACTCACACTCCTGCCATCGCCGCACATGAGATTACCACGAAACCTGCAGTGCATCCACTCTGTATCTTGTGAATGTGCACCTGCATACCTGACATGTGTACCACAAACATACACAGGATTATCTCTAAACGTGAACTCACATACCTGTGAGCCAGCACTCTCACAAGTCGGATGACACTAGCACGCAACCCCAGGGCATTTAATTTCGGCAAGGCAGGCTGAGGTACACACGTAAGGTCACAGGCTGCAGCTTCGAGCCAGGGCAGATCTTCAGCCAGTAGTAACTGACCGGAAGGCAGCTAAAAGTGCGCTGCTACTAAAAAGCAAGTTTGCAGATGATTAATACCCGCTGATACTGTCTCAAAAGTGACACTTACTTGCGAGGCGAGCCATTTTGTTTACGGCCGGCCACCTCCCTTCTCAGACTCCTTGCCGCTGCAATATCCCACTGCACTCCCTAGGCAAACTGCTCAGACGGTGCGCCACCCCCGCCCGGGCATGATCAGACTCAACGGTGTAGCTGCTACTCAGTGGGCTCCAGCGGCCACCGCAGGCCAGTGGGGTTGGGTTCGGCGGTCGCTGGGTGATCATTAATTTGAATTTACCGCCATGCGGCGGTGCGAACACCACTGCCATGATTTGCCGGAGCTTTGCCAGCCAGCCTCCCACAATAACTGTAGCCGCGGGCAGCAGGACGCGACGTGACGTCCCGCGGCGCCTACGTCTGACTGTGTAACTCAACCTGAGTCGGGTGGTGCCTGTCTCAGCAGTAGCCATTGGGCACTGCTTCAACCCCAGTTAGAATGTAATGCCGCGTCGCGGTGAAGAATGATACATTGTAGCAGCCAGTGAGTTCAGCCAGCCCCCAAGCCTTTCAGGAGCAGCGCGCACCCGACAGTGGCTGCTAGCCACTCCAGCTTAGTTTCATCAGCAAAACAGCGCTAACGGCTTGACTCGAGTCGAGGCGCTATGCATATTATGCGTGACAATGCATTTCAGTGCAGTGATGCGGACCACCACACTGAAATGCGTTAGTCTAACGCCTGATGCGTGGTACTTGGCAGGGCTGAATAACGACAAATCGAAACGTTTTATAGTATGGTACAACTGGTACTACATCAAAGTCGGTTCTTTGATCTCCTTTTTGTCGCCTAGTTATAAAAAAGACCTTAAATAAAACACACAGGGAGACTTTTCAGTTTTTACCATTTTAAAATTCTGCTACTATTCTTGCTAAACAAATGATTACTAGAAATTATATGTATAAATCAAACCAAACGGAGGGCTGCCTGACACTGCAATTCTAAATTAATAGATTAAAAATAGAGCATCCCTAGGAATAACAGAATGACTATATAGAAATTGGTATTGGGCACAAATCCATAAACACAATTTAACTTTGACAAAGTCCATTTGTACCTGTTAGCGAAGACGGACGGCGACGCCAAATAGTGCTGTAAAGCAATACTGCCGCTGCTCGATGGAGGAAGGTGTGATCAATAAGTCCCCGTGACGTGCATTCCTCATGAAAGAGAGTGGAGGCAGTGCCTGGGTAGCTGTAAACAACCACGTGCGTCACGTGACCTCCTGACCTCCTGTCTCTGTGAGTACCGGAAGAGGATAGGGTCGGGAACAAGGACAGGCCCTTCACGCGGAAAGTGGCTCGACGTGCAATCAAATGTTAATAGTAAGGTCAACAGTCGCGGTCGGTGTAGGTGTGCCGGCCGGGCGGTGACGTGGGGCGGGGGTGGGGCAGGGTGGGGGGTAGCAAAGTATGGATTATGGCCCTATACAGGTAAGTAAACATTTAAAACAATAAAACGAATTTCGTTGCGCGCACTGCATCGCATTTGGCGATGCAGTGCGCCCAACGAAATTCGTTTTATTGATTTAAATGTTTGCTTACCTGTATAGGTCCATAATCCATGCTTGCTACCCCCACCCTGCCCGCCCACGTCACCGCCCGGCCGGCACACCTACACCGACCGCGACTGAAGGTCAAATGTCTAGAAAGGGAATTAAACAACCGAACCCACTTTCCTTTTTATGTGTTCTTGGAAAAGATGAAATAAATAACTTCACACTTTCGGTTGCTGCTCATTGCACACGTGAGTCTAATACAAATTATTTTCCTGTCTTCACCAGTGCAGCTGAGCAGTGGTGCTGGAATAAGGGTGGGGCTGCTGACATGTTGCTTCAGCTCACTGTCTTAGCTGGGTGGAAAGGTGTGGATGAATTTGGTTGGCATATTGGTGCTAATAATCACGGTACAGAAACTCTGCTTGGAAAAACCACTGTTTGGAGCGGCCTCCAAGTTCTCAAAGTGTTTCCATCTTAGGTCTGTTTTAAAGACAGAACCTGCAAGAGACAGTTTCAGTTCTTCTAACGTATGTTATATTCAAAATCTCCCCAAAATATTCCTGTGCCAATCAAAACTCTTTCATGTTAATGGAAATATTTGATTCGCAGGTGGACCCTTAGCTACATTCTAGGAACTTGTTGGTGTGACAGCCAAAAACTTTTGTATCTAAAACATTAACCTACAGCTGAAGTAACACCCATTCTTTGTAAGATGTGGGAGCAAAACTGAACATGAGCAATATTGTGTTATTGTTAAAATAGTCCGAACATCACAAGAAATGGTACAATGAGAAATAAGGTGTGGTGCAACCAGTGCAAACAATGCCCCATATTAGTGCAGTGCAATGTTATAAATTGTCTCTGAATATTGGAAACACATACACAACAAACAATGCCACAGAAATTGGCCTCACAATATCTTGAGGCAAAATAAAGCCCTTAATACAGCTTTCTGTTGAATAGGGGTTGTTTGACAATTACTGAAATATAAATATGAACAGACCACCCTTGTTTACTAAAAGCATTCAGAATAGCAACTACAACTGTAATATTCTTTTAGGGTGTAGAATAATTATTTTCTGGATTTACCTATTCGTTTTACTTATGCTGGCTCACATAGAGTCCGCAAGATTTATCATGGTGCGCTTAAGATGTACTTAAGATGTGTTCTTGTTCTTTACCCCTGTGGTACTCTATTATATAAAGCTGTACTAAAGATTTATTACTGTACTAAAGATTTGCTTTTAATGATGCTCCAGGTCATGCTTTGCTGTTGAAATGCCCATGCTCATTTCACCTAGAGCTCTGGCAGTCATATCCAGAATCACTAAATGATTTCTTCTTTAACCCCTTCGCTGCTAGGCCTTTCCCCCCCCCTGTGCTAAGCCTTTTTTTGGCTATTTGGGGTAGTTCGCGCTTAGGCCCCTGTAACTTTTTGACCACATAAGGTCTGCAAGGGATTCTGGGTAACAGAACCTGGTGAGAGCCAGTCAAGTCACCCCATCCTGGATTCTCCTGGGTGTTTAGTTTTCAAAAATGTATAGGTTTGCTAGGTTTCCCTAGGTGCCGGCAGAGCTAGGGTTCAAAATCTACAGCTAGGCACTTTGCAAAAAAAGGGTCCTTTTTCACTGTGAAAATGTGGTGTGTCCACAATGCGTTTTGGGCCGTTTCCTGTCGCGGGCACTAGGCCCACCCACACAAGTGAGGTACCATTTTTCTCGGAAGACTATGGGGAATGCGGGTGGGTAGAATTTTGTGGATCCACGCAGATTCCAGAACTTTCCACCACAGAAATGTGAGGAAAATGTGTTTTTTTAACAAATGTTGAGGTTTGCAAGGGATTCTGGGTAACAGAACCTGGTGAGAGCCAGACAAGTCACTTCATCCTGGATTCCCCTAAGTGTCTAGTTTTAAAAAATTTATATGTTTTCTAGGTTTCCCTAGGTGCCGGCAGAGCACGGGTTCAAAATCTACAGCTAGGCACTTTGCAAAATAGTGTCAGTTTTCACTGTGAAAATGTGGTGTGTCCACGTTGCGTTTTGGGCCATTTCCTGTTGCGGGCACTAGGCCTACCCACACAAGTGAGGTACCATTTTTCTCGGAAGACTTTGGGGAATGCGCTAGGGCCCAGAATCCACAGATAGGCACATTGCTAAAAACAAGTCTGTGCCTAGTGGGCTTTCTGCCGCCCTAGGGGGAAATCGGGGAGGGGGGGTTGCCCCGATATGCCCCCAAGGTGGGCAGAAAGACTGTGGCTATGTTTTTGGGGGGTGGGGGCATTGGTATGCCCATTCTGGGCAGCCCCCACCTCCACGCATAAAAAAAGCCAGCATAATCGCTGGAGCCTAGTGGGCTTTCTGCCCCCCCGGGGGCAGATCAGGGGCCACTGCCCCCCATCTGCCCCTCGGGGGGGGGCAGAAAGACTGTGGCATTTTTTTGGGGAGGTGTGGGCATTGGCATGCCCATTCTGGGCTGACCTCAACACTGAATAAAAAAAAAAAAATCCTGAGGCCTACTGGGCTTTCTGCCTCACCCCCGGGGGGCAGATAAGGGGCTATTGCCCCAATATGCCTCCGGGGAGGGGCAGAAAGACTGTGGTAATTGGTTTTGGGGTGGGGGCATTATCATGCCCATTCTGGGCAGCCCCCACCCCTACATTATAAAAAAAAAAATCCCTGGTGCCTAGTGGGCTTTCTGCCCCCCCCCCCCGGGGGCAGATCAGGGGCTATTGCCCCCATCTGACCCTTGGGGGAGCAGAAAGACTTGCATTTTTTTTGGGGGGGTGGGGGCATTGGCCTGCCCATCTTAGGCAGCCCCCACCCCTACATCAATAAAAAAAAATCCCTGGTTTCTAATGGGCTTTCTGCCCCCCAGGGGGGGCAGAAAGACTGGAATTTCACTGGGGGTGGGGGCATAGTCATGCCCATTTTGGGCAGCCCCCACCCCAACATCAATAAAAAAAAAAATCCCTGGATTCTAGTGGGCTTTCTGCTACCCCCGGGGGGCAGATTGGGGGCTACTACCCCTGTCTGCCCCCTGGGGGGGCAGAAAGACTGACATTTCTCTGGGGGGGGGCATTGCCATGCCCTTTTTGGGCAGCCCCCACCCCAACGTCAATAAAAAAAAACAATCCCTGGTTTCTAGTGGGCTTTCTCCCCCCCGGGGGGGGGCAGATTGGGGGCTACTGCCTCCATCTGCCCCCTGGGGGGGCAGAAAGACTGACATTTCTCTGGGGGGGTGGGGGCATTGCCATGCCCTTTTTGGGCAGCCCCCACCCCAACGTCAATAAAAAAAATCCCTGGTTTCTAGTGGGCTTTCTGCCCCCCCTTGTCCCCCCCGGGGGGGGCAGATTGGGGGCTACTGCCCCGACTGCCCCCTGGGTGGCAGAAAGACTGACATTTCTCTGGGGGGGGGGGCATTGCCATGCCCTTTTTGGGCAGCCCCCACCACAACGTCAATAAAAAAGAAAATCCCTGGTCTCTAGTGGGCTTTCTGCCCCCCCCGGGGGGGGGCAGATTGGGGGCTACTGCCCAGGCGGGGCAGAAAGACTGACATTTCTCTGGGGGTGGGGTGGGGGCATTGTCATGCCCATTTTGGGCAGCCCCCACCCCAACATCAATAAAAAAAAATCCCTGGATTCTAGTGGGCTTTCTGCCCCCCCCGGGGGGCAGATTGGGGGCTACTGCCCCCGTCTGCCCCCTGGGGGGGCAGAAATACTGACATTTCTCTGGGGGTGGGGCATTGCCATGCCCTTTTTGGGCAGCCCCCACCCCAACGTCAATAAAAAAAACCAATCCCTGGTTTCTAGTGGGCTCTCTCCCCCCCGGGGTGGGCAGATTGGGGGCTACTGCCTCCATCTGCCCCCTGGGGGGGGCAGAAAGACTGACATTTCTCTGGGGGGGTGGGGGCATTGCCATGCCCTTTTTGGGCAGCCTCCACCCCAACGTCAATAAAAAAAAATCCCTGGTTTCTAGTGGGCTTTCTGCCCCCCCCCGGGGCAGATTGGGGGCTACTGCCCCGACTGCCCCCTGGGGGGGCAGAAAGACTGACATTTCTCTGGGGGGGCATTGCCATGCCCTTTTTGGGCAGCCTCCACCCCAACATCAATAAAAAAAATCCCTGGTTTCTAGTGGGCCAGGGGGCATTGCCATGCCCTTTTTGGGCAGCCCCCACCCCAACGTCAATAAAAAAGAAAATCCCTGGTCTCTAGCGGGCTTTCTGCCCCCCCCTTTTCCCCCCCGGGGAGGGGCAGATTGGGGGCTACTGCCCAGGGGCAGAAAGACTGACATTTCTCTGGGGGCGGGGTGGGGGCATTGCCATGCCCTTTTTGGGCAGCCCCCACCCCAACGTCAATAAAAAAAAATAATCCCTGGTTTCTAGTGGGTTTTCTGCCCCCCAGACTGGGGGTGAGTGTTTGATTGGCTCAAACGTTCCGTCCATCATCCCCTTTTGTATCGCTTTGGTCGCCCTAAGTTGGCGGGGGTATGCCCAGACGTGGGTCCCTTGCTCGCTTTGCCACTTGATTCAAGCAAGCCTGGCTGATGACGGCTGAAATGCCAGAAACCGGTCCTAGGATGCTTGTTTCCGGTCCAGGGAAGACATGGCTTGGCAGTTCGGGCTGGACTGTTCCCATGAGGCACAGGGTCAGACTGATTTGCATATGGCCATGTCTGAACTGGGGTGGTGGAGTGAGCTAAAGAATGATGATGGATTAAACCCAGATCAGTTGACTGGGGGTGAGTGTTTGATTGGCTCAAACGTTCCGTCCATCATCCCCTTTTGTATCGCTTTGGTCGCCCTAAGTTGGCGGGGGTATGCCCAGACGTGGGTCCCTTGCTCGCTTTGCCACTGGATTCAAGCAAGCCTGGCTGATGACGGCTGAAATGCCAGAAACCGGTCCTAGGATGCTTGTTTCCGGTCCAGGGAAGACATGGCTTGGCAGTTCGGGCTGGACTGTTCCCATGAGGCACAGGGTCAGACTGATTTGCATATGGCCATGTCTGAACTGGGGTGGTGGTGTGAGCTAAAGAATGATGATGGATTAAACCCAGATCAGTTGACTGGGGGTGAGTGTTTGATTGGCTCAAGCGTTCCGTCCATCATCCCCTTTTGTATCGCTTTGGTCGCCCTAAGTTGGCGGGGTATGCCCAGACGTGGGTCCCTTGCTCGCTTTGCCACTGGATTCAAGCAAGCCTGGCTGATGACGGCTGAAATGCCAGAAACCGGTCCTAGGATGCTTGTTTCCGGTCCAGGGAAGACATGGCTTGGCAGTTCGGGCTGGACTGTTCCCATGAGGCACAGGGTCAGACTGATTTGCATATGGCCATGTCTGAACTGGGGTGGTGGAGTGAGCTAAAGAATGATGATGGATTAAACCCAGATCAGTTGACTGGGGGTGAGTGTTTGATTGGCTCAAGCGTTCCGTCCATCATCCCCTTTTGTATCGCCCCCAGGAGGGGCAGAAAGGCTGTTGTGCCCAAAAACATATGGGGGGAGCAAAGGCCCTTGCCCAAGGGGCTGCTCCCCCCTCCCTGGTGCTAGTGGGTGGATCCCTGCTTGGGGATCGCCCTCCTGGGGTGATCCCCAAGCAGGGATCCACTAGCGAAGGGTACCATTGGAAAGGGGAGATTCTCCCCTTTCCAACGATACCTCTCCCAAGTGTTTCAGTGCTCGGGGGGCTGACTTAGCCCCACGAGCACTGAAACTGAAACTAAGTTTTAGTTTCGTTTTCAATCTAATGACGACAGCGCGCCATGCGCGCGATCGTCATTGGTTTAAAAACCAGGGAAGGTCCTCGGGAGGTTGGGGAAGCTCTTCCCCACCTCCCGAGGCCCAAAAAAAAATGGAAATCCCTCTGCTGTTTACAGCAGAGGGATTTCGTGCCCCTGTGCTCACGACGGAATGGTTCCGTCATGAGCACAGGAGCACTGGTGCTCATGACGGAACCATTCCGTCATGAGCACCGAAAGGGTTAAAGTAACAAATGTACCCATAGTTCTGCTTTTGTTAACGCCTACACTCCGATTAAAGTTGTCATAATGCCAACACACACAGAGATCTTATTTTGCTATTGCCCACATGCACTGAGAACTGGTACTTGATAATGCTCACTGCCACTCAGAGTTGGCCTAATGGCACACAATATTTCAGAGGTCTTCTCGTGTTCACCCACATCTCTGCTTTTAATTCTGCCAGAACTCACTCACAGCTATGCTTCACATAATACCCGCAATCACCAGAGCATCCTTCTGGTAATGCCTAGACTTACCCACAGTGATGCTCCTGATAATAGCCAGTCATATTTTTATTTTTACATTTTTCGTTATTGTAGCTATTTGGATTATTACTACCCTTCTCATGGTGAACCTTTGACATCAATAAAATAACCTGAGCTCAACCCCCTGCCAGCTATGTCTCAAAGCAGACTGGTTTCCACTAAAGGAGTGGACTACTGCAGCCCTCCATGACCTCAGGGAAGGCACCTAGAGACACACAGGATGTCAGGCAGAGGCCAACAGCAAGGTCCAGTCCAGGTCCAGCTGCCACTTCTCAGGTGGGTAGTTTCAGGAAAAGGCCACTTGTGACTTGTTGTGCTCTTGTAACTGTAACAGTAGGTCATGCCTATGAACCTTGGAGTCCACCTCTTTGTCCTGGATACTAGAGGGAGCAGGTCCAGTCCCTCAGATCTCCTCTCAGGTCACAGACAACAGGTCCAGTCCTCTTCTGTTCTTCTTCAGGTCCAGTTGTGTTCTGAATTGGGTGCCTGGGGTTGCAGCATTAATGCCTGGCAAGAGTTAGTGAGTTTGGAATGACTCCTGGGCACATCCTACCTAATGGGATAAAAGTTCCTGTGGCCAACCCTACCCACTTTCGAGATGGCCAAAGTCTTTGGTCACCCTAAATGTGGGCTCTGGGGGCTGGGAGGTGTGTGGGTGCTAGTAACTGTAAGGACAAGTTAACATTACATTTCCACATGTCCTACTTTTAAGCCCTTGTGGGCAACAAAGAATCCATAGGGATGACATAATATTTAAAAAGGTGGTTTTGACCTGGCAAAGGGTTTATTTTGACAGGCCGAATTGCAGTTTTACGCTGCTATAGTCAGCCTACACTTGAAGGCCTTTGTAGTGGCTGCCTTTGTAGTGGTGTTGCAGTCAACTAGTAGCATTTAACTTCCAGGCACTGGGTACACCTTATCCCATATACTATGGACTTTCTGGTAAGTTAATTTTGCCAATTAGCAATATGCCAATTCTACCATGTTTAAAGAGAGAGCACTACTTTTTGGCAGTGGTAAAGCGTACAGACTTTTGAAGCAAGCAACAATATAGGGTCTGGCTAAAGGTGAAAAATCTGGGGTGCCCACACAGAAAAGGTGCATTTTCTACAGTTATCATATTCCAAAATATTATTAAAGGAGTGATACTGGTTGATTTCGTTTTTAAAGCTCCTAATTACGTGTTGGACAGCACTATGGGCCTGATTCACAAAGCAGGAATTATCAGCCATAAACATACCTTTACAAATGAAAGTGTCTTAATTTATGAATGCCAGAAATTCCCAAAAGAAGTTCTGGCAGACATAAATGATTTTATGGCTGCTGATTTCTCCTTTGCAAGTGCTGAGAAATTGCAGTAGTAAACCCCATGGAAAGGGTGAGAGGTAGGCAGGACAAAGAGTCGTTGGCCTTTCAAGTTTGTGGACGACTATAAAAAATTATGCTACTCCAAAAGCTGTCTGGCATGCAGAAGTCAGGATTTGGAAATATTGTACTCCAATGCATTACTGAATTGAAAAAACCTCTGCATATCTTTTGAAAGCTTATAGACCTGTCTGCCTAATGGTGGTCTTCCGCCCAACTTTTTGCCTTCCATTGATTATGCCACCCGCTTAAGTAGCCCTTTAAACATATCTCAGGCCTGCCATTGCAGAGCCTGTGTGTGCAGTTTTCTTTTTTTCTCAAACTTCTTTTTATTGGTTTTAAGTGCAATAGCAACCCGTGCCAATTACAAAGTTGTACATTCCTCTCCCAATATATTCACAGTCTACAGGTAATACAGTTGCTCGACAAACATGGGATTGTTTTAACTTTTGTTCAGTCCATGTCAGTGTTTGCTAGCTCTAAGCTTTTATACTAAACCAAAACTTTCCCCTAGTCCCACCTTCCACCCCCTCCCACCTTGACCCTCCCTTAAACATGTGGTATGTGTTGGATGGAATAAGATTGGATGGTCACTCGTGTGGACTGTAAGCGGAACTTAGAGATGGGAAATTCCAACCAAACCTGTGCAGTCTGATATTAGGGTTGTTCAGGCTTTGGTGTTCATTGACTAAAATTGGAATAGGTGTAGTGTACTTATGGTTGGTGGACATGTTATCAGTGATAGGCCCCGCAACAAGTACTCCACTAGGTGGGCCCCATGAGTATTACATTTTTTTTAAATCATCTCAAAAAATGTCTGCCATTCTTTCCATTGTAAGTGCCCTCCAGAGGCGGGCATGTCACTGAGTAAGGGCGGGCGCTTCTTTTTTCTTCCACGCCGCCGCTATCGCGCATTTAACCGCCCATAAGCACACCCACATAAAGGCCTTATCCCCCTTCGTCTGGTACTGCAGGGAGTCGGTTCTGAGTCCCAGGAGTGCAAATTCAGGAGTGTCTGGTATCGGGTATCCCAGGATTTCCCTGATCTGCGCCAGAATTTCCGCCCAAAAAGAGCGAATCGTCGGGTAATCCCACCAAATAAGGCAAAAGTCTCCCAGAAGCCCGCAGCCTCTCAAACACAGATCAGAGGTCCCTGGGAAGATTCGTTTCAGTTTTGTGGGGTAAAGATACCAGTCATAGAGCGTCTTGTAGTGAGTCTCTCTCATACCCGTGCAGTGATTGTTTTTGGCAATATCTTTCCAGAGGGTTTTCCATTGTCTTTCAGTGATCTCAGTTCCTAACGTATGTTCTCAGAAGTCCATAAAGTGGGGTCAAGGCGTATGTAGTGCGGACAACAACAAAGCATTTAAGAGATAACTCCACATGAGGATCCCATCCTCCTAACAAACTTTTCTATGGGTGTTAATTCTCGGGTAGCTGCTGCTCTGACTTCTGGACTCAATGCCCAGTGCTTGAGCTGGAGATAATGATATTGTTCACTGGGTGGGAGATTAAAATCGCGCTGGCAGTGTTTGAAGGTTGTCATAGTTATGGAAGTGGTCTGATAGTGTGAGGCACCCTTCTTCCCTCCATGCATCAAAAGGTCCTGGCTGTGTTGCCGGTGGGAAAGTGGGATTGAAATGGATCGGGCTGTATGGGTAGGGAAAGATCATCCATTCTACAGCTTTCGTAACCTCATCCCACACCTTAAGTGTGGTCTGAGCGGATGTATTCAAGTAGGCATTCCTAGGTCGATCCTCCCTTGGTTTCCAGAGCTTATCCCAGGTAGTTCTACCCACTATTGCCCTATCCATGCGTAACCAATGTTTATCTGATTCTCTTAGGGACCATTGTGTGATTACTCTGAGTTGCGCTGCTTTATAGTATAGGGCAAAGTCTGGGAGGGCCACGCCTCCATCGCCTCTAGATCTTCTGAGAAGTTTAAAGGGGAGCAGAGCCCGTCTGTTCTGCCAGACATAATGCGTGGCCATTGTGCGTAATGTAGAGAAGAAATTGCGATCCAGGGTTATAGGGAGGGCTTGAAATAGATATGGCAGTTTGGAAGAATTGTCATTTTGACTGTGTGTATACGGCCCAACCAGGAGATATATAACGGTCCCCACCTTTTGAGGTCAGTTTGTAACTGTTACTGAAGGGGCGGGTAATCCGACCTGTATAATCCACCTGTATTAGCTGTGATCCTCACCCCCAGATATGTTATGTTGTGTTTTGCCTATTGAAAAGGGAAGTCCCTTACCAGGGAGGTCATCTCGCCCTCTGAGAGGGTAAGATGTAAAATAAAGGACTTAGAGAGGTTAACCCGAAACCCAGCTATTTTTTTGACGCATGGAAGTTCTTCCTGTAGGACAATCAGAGATGCCTGTGGTTCTGTTAGTGTTAGAAGAACATCATCTGCGAACAGTGAAATTTTATGCTTTTCTGAGCCAAACTGCTTGCCCTTGATATCTGGTTCTGTCCTTATCCTGGCAGCGAAGGGCTCGATACTTAGGGCAAACAATAATGGCGATAAAGGACACCCCTGTCTTGTCCCCCTGCCCAATTTGAAGGTGTCTGAGCTGACTCCGTTGACTACAACTTTGGACCGTGGTTGCAGATAGTTTGCTTTGATCATGTTAATAAAGGTCTTGCAGAACCCAAATCGCTTTAACTTCTGGAAGAGCAAAGGCCATTCAACTCTATCAAACGGCTTTTTGGCGTCTAGCCCCAGTAGGATTGTTGGGAATCGATGCTTCGAGGCCTTTTCCACCAAGTGGAGAACCCTCCGAATATTATCTTGGGTTTGTCGTCCTTTAATGAACCCTGATTGATCGGGGTGTATCAATTTGGGCATCAGGTCTTCCAGTCTGTTAGCCAATATTTTGGAATATAACTTGGCATCCAGGTTTAAAAACGCTATCAGCCTATATGAGGAGCCTAATTGTGCATTTTTCCCTGATTTGGGGAGGACTGTTATTAGGGCTTCACTCATTGAGTGTTTGACCACTGTGCCGGATGCAATATGATTAAACAGAGAGGTCAGATGGGGCACCAGTTCTATTGTGAATGTTTTATAGAAATGAGTCGTTAGACCATCTGGTCCTGGTGACTTGTGTGGTTTTAATGCCTTGATAGCTAATTGTACCTCTTCTTCAGTTATCGGAGCGCTTAAGAGTTCATTCTGAGAAGTTGTGACCTGGGGGAGACTGAGCGAGTCCAAGTATGCCTCCTGGGCCAGAGGATCTCTTTCATCTGCCTGATGTAGAGTCTCATAGTATGCCCTGAAAATCCATGCTTTCCCTGCCTCTGTGTTTTCTAGTTTACCATGTGTGCCTCGAACGTCCCCAATGTACTCTCATTCTCTTTTAACTCTAAGTTGTCGCGCCAAGTGGGCCCAACCTTATTTCCCTGTTTGTATGAGATTCGCCACAAGCGCAGGATAGTCAATTCCGCTCTATTGGTATAAATCTCGTTTATTTTCCCCTACAAGGCAGTCAGATTGCATTGGAGGGTTTTCATGGGTTCTTTTTTATGTGTCTGCTGTAATTCTCGGAGTTCCTCCTCCAGCGCTATTCGTTCATTAGCCCTTTACCTGTTCAGCGTTGAGTTTAGTTCAATACATTTGCCCCTTATAACTATTTTAAAGGCATCCCAATTGTTGGACGGTGTGGTCTCTTGTGGGTGGTTCATTTGGAAATATTTTTTAATTGCCATGCACAACTGATCCCGTAGTAATCTGTCCCGTGTAATGGAGGTAGGGAAGAACCATCTTGAGGTTTTAGGGGGACGTGCGTTCCAATCAAGAGATATGGAAACCGGTGTGTGGTCTGAGATAGTGATGAGGTGGATTTTTGCGGCTCGGAGGTCACTCAGTTGCCCTTGGCTAAGGAAGATATAGTCTAGCCTTAAGTAGGATTGATGAACGTGGGAGAAGAATGTGAAGTCTTTAATCGTGGGATGCAGCGTACGCCACGTGTCCCTAAGTTCCAGATCTAGGATGTTTTGTTTTATCGCTTTGGAGAAACTGCCTGTGTCGGCCCGACGCTGGTGGGTGCTATCTAATTCTGAATGCCATGTGAGATTGAAGACTCCCATGAGTACGAGGGGGCCCTCTGTGAAGTCTCCTACTAACGCTAGTATGGCGACGATAAATTCGAGTTGACCCACGTATGGTGCATATGCTGAGACAAATGTGCAAAGCTTCCTCTGTAGTCTGACCTTCATCATTGTAATCCTCCCATCTTTATCTGTTTTATACCCCTCAGGTTGAGACTTCATAGCGGACTGGAACATCAGCGCCACTCCTTTCTGTTTTGTACTTGCTGAGGATTTATAGATCAGAGGGTAATTTTTGTGTTTCAACCTGTGGTCCTCTGGTCTCTTAAGGTGCGTCTCCTGCAGTGCTACCACATCATAGTGGTGATCTTACAGATATTTCCATATCTTTTGTCTTTTGAGAGGCGCGTTGAGACCCCTTACATTCCAGGATACTATATTTATCATCCTAGACTAATCCAGTCTCTTTCCTCATAGTGAACAGCCTTAGATCCCTGTCTTTTGCTCTTAAGCCTGTCTCCAGTCCCTCGCCTCCCAGAGCCTGAGTTACCGCCCCTATATTTTGTGTGTTCCCTCTCTCTGTTAAGCTCTTGTGCCACCCTTACATTCCACCCGTGTGGTGTGTGAAACTTATGTATCCCCAACCCCCCCAACCCAACTTGTGGGATGAACTGTCCAAACTTAACTTTACTCGTTTGGTGGTTAACCATTAATGTGGGCGGCTCGGTCCGTGTCCGCCGCTGCGGCTGGTCGCTTGCTGCTTCATGTCAGGGCACTAGAACCTCCATGACCCTGGTGAAATTTATAAGTAGTGACGTAAATTCCCCCTTATCTTAACACATGCACTGAACCATTTCACCTTAAACAGTTATATATCCATCTCTCCGTCTTAGTCAGCCCTTATGGAGAGGAAATATGTAGTATGAGAACCCAGTCGGGGCGTCGCCGTAGAGTGGCAGCTTGTCAAGTATAGTCTGTCACTTCTTCGGATTTCGCAGTCGACGTTGGGTGTGCCACTGATTTTTCTTTTCTCGTTCATTGGAATTCCCCGTGTGCAATTCATGGTAGTCTGCCGTGTCTGGGTCTGGCAACCCCAAGAGGTCTAGGGCGTCCTCCAGGTCTGTAACATGGCATTCTTTCTTGTTGTCGGCAATCGATAGTCCAAAGGGGTACGTCCAGAGGTATCTGATGTGTTTGTGGCACAATTTTTCTGTTACAGGTCTGAATTGTTGGCTACGTTGAAGGGTTGCTTGCGACAAGTCCTGATATAAGGTGCAGTTGAATCCTTGATAGGTGATCACGTCTTTTTTCCCGGGCCGCTTGCAATATCACTTCCTTCACTTTAAATGAGTGTAGTTTGACTAGGACATCCCGTGTACGGCGTTGTTCTCCTGGGGCCAACCTCCCTGCCCGGTGGCATCTCTCTTGATGCGCATGTGGTCTTTGCCTAATATTTCTCCATACAGGCCCACTACAGAAGCTTACAGATGTGGTCCCTCTGCCCCCTCCTCCAGGTCCCGGATTCTTACATTATCCCATCTGGACCTGTTTTCAAGGTCTTAATTTTTCAGTAGAGCTGCGTGGAGTTGAGTTTGGAGGTCCTTTACTGCTTCTTTCGTTTCAGTCGCTTTTTGTTCTATATCAAGAGTTTTGGCCTCCAGATCTAGTGTCCTGGTCCCTATGGAGTCCACATCCTGTTGCAGTGAGGACATGAGATCGGTTAGTTTTGCCTTTAGTTGGTCGATGGATGCTGCCATGTCCTGCTTGAGATCTGCACTTAGTTCTGCTTTAAAGTCTCTATGAGAGGCCACTAGTTCGTCTTTGGTGAGGGCCATATCCCTTCTTGTGTCTTCCTGCTTGCAAGCGTCTTTTTTTTCAGTTGGACTGAAATAGCTGGACACCCTGTTTGAGGGTTTCTTAGGTGGCATGTGCACTGTCCCTTGGCTGCCTGTTGACTTCTGTTAGGGGAATTTCTCCCACGGAGTATTTATGCTGGAGTTGTGTAAGTTGTCTCCTAGGCATGTTTATCCTAAGTATTCACCATGCCTGGGTCAGACGTGGATTTCCATTATTGCTTTAGCGCTGTTCGGTGCAACCCCCTTCCATAGGCATTCAGGCTTAGCCCTGTTTTTTTTCCATGTGCCTCGCTGGCCTTGCGGAGCACAGGGAGAGGTAGCTTCCCTCAGGTGTTCCTTTATTGGAGAGACATGCAGCCTCGGGCCCCAGCTGCCATTTTAAAGTCACGCACCGGCCAGGAACTGTCTCCGCGCCCCTCCTCGATTCCGCTGCCTCTTCCAAAGCCCGCTGTGCTCTCCTTCCCATGGGAGCCCATCTCAACGCACTCCGCATGGCTCCTCACCACCTTTGTCGGGGCATCACCTCCGTCAGGCTTCCTCTGCTGCTGGCTCTTCCTTACACTCATGCCTCAGTTGTTCAGTTGCGGAAGTCTCCTCCGGTGAGTTTTCGATTCTCGGGTGCTGAGTCGGTTTGTCAGTCTGCACGCTATGGTTATTGTCCCCCCAGGGTGAAGCGGTCAGGAGTGGGCTGCTGTCCGGCATCTTCTTACGCTTGCCCGCTCTGCCATTTTGACTGCTCGCGGTTTGCTCTTCTTCTGGCACAGATCAGTGCTGTACTGCATTCATCCAGGCTTTTGCTGATCTGTCATCAGTCCCTGGGTCTTGCTGTGGGCAATCCGTACCTAGCACTGTGGATTCACCCCGGTTCTCTTGTTAGTCAGTCACCGCGGCACGCAGTCAGTGTGGATTACTTCCACCCAGCCATCTTGCCTGGCCACGCCCCTCTGTGTGTGCAGTTTTAAACTGCCATTTCAACTTGGCAAAATAAACCTTTTGCCAGGCCCAAACCTTCCTTTTTGATACATATAAATCACTCATAGGTTATGATCTGGACAGCCAAGAGTGCAGGGTGCAATGTATTTAAAAAGCAGGACTTGTACTATTAAGTTTTACATGTCCTAGTAGGGGAAATACTCTTAAAATAATTTTTCACTACTGCAAAACCTATATCTCCCATTGGATAACAATGGGATAACCTTATTACATTTTATAAGAGTAATTTCCAAATGGGAAGATATAAGTTTGGTTTTTCTGGAATCCTAATTTAAAATCTTAATTTATGGTGAAGTCGGATTCTGAATTCTGAAAATGCCACTTTTAGAAAGTTGGCATTTTCTTGCCTTAGCAATTTGGTGCCTGCAAATTGTCTCTGGTCACATGACTGGGTGCAGTTGGCAGTTGGGCTTTGTGTATTTCTCCTAGACAGCCACAAACAATGGGAGCTTAGGTGTGACTGAATGGGCCAACACTGACAGGATGGGGGAGGAGCTGTTCCCAGCCTCACTTACACCTGAATAGACTTTCAATCAATCAATCAGTGGATTTCTATAGCACTGCTAATCACCCGGGAGGGTATTCAGGCTGCATACCCCTTGCAGTTGTTCTTGAGCCAGGGCCAGGAAGGCAGGACACCTGTGCACTTCAAAGGTATGCCACTAGAAGCTCTTCCCCACTTCAGGGGCACAACAGGGTATAAATACTGGACCTCAAACACCAACTCTTCAGTACACTTCTGGACCTTTAGATACTCTGCCAGGAAGAAGAACTGCTGTGCTGCTGAAAGGACTGACACTCTGCTGCTCTGAAGGAATCAATGGAGGTCTTTAACAGGTGGTACTGCTTACAACTCGGTTTGACTGGGCTGTGTAACCTCATTAAAATGATCATTCTCCCCTGACATTTGTATTTTTTAGATGTATCCCTCTCTATTTCTCTAAGACCTTCTTTAATAAGATCGAGGCCTGTTGGAAGAAGTTTATATGAAGCTAAAAGAAAGCTTGATGTAGCATACAGCTTTTTCAGTTTACCCAGGGATAAAGGCGGGGTCTCCCTCCCGGCAATGCGGGTGTATTACTTGGCTGCTTTTCTGTCGCGATGTAGGCTGGTTCTGGGCAGGAAAACATGGATGCTGGGCCATAGGTTTGTGGACTATTTGCCTCTGGATGATTCCATTGCCCCTTGTATTGGCATGAACGATGTTGTCTACTTTAAGGGGACCCGGTTTAAAACCCTGAGGGTGTTCCATCTAATCTGGGGGTATCTTAAAGTATTTCCAGATACTACTCCTTTTAACTGATACACTTACTTTGGGTATAACCCTAACTTACCTCGTTGTATCCACCATCGCTTTCAGGAGAACAGGGAGGCGGCTAAACTTTACACCGTGGGACAAATGTTTAAGGGTGACGTACTTCTGCCCTATGAGACTGTGCAGCAACGTTTTTTTCCTCCCCATATGGGCTTCTTTAGATAGTTACAATTTCGACATTTTATAACAGGTATTAAAAAAGATGAGATTGGTTGTTCGCAAAATAGTCTTTTAGCTTTTCTAATGATAGGCCCGCAAAAGGGGTATATTAGCCTGGCCTATAAGTTAATTCCTTTGGCTGAGCTGGAGTGGCGGGTTGATCTCTTCCAGTTAAAGGCAGACAAATAGAGCAGATTTCTTAGCATGGAAGTGACTGCTGATGATATGAGGCTTAGTAATTCTCTTGCGCAGAGTGTCCTTAATGTTTCTCGAATAGAATCCCATAATATCAAATGTATAATTGACTTCTATTACTCACGCCACCGTTTATTCATTATGAAGCTTACAAAGGATAAGAAATTTTTCAGTGTGGGGCTGATGGGGCAAATGCAGTTCATGTTTTTGCTGCGTGCCTGGTTATATGTAACTACTGGGCCTTTGTTTTTAGGAAAGTTAATAGTATCTCTAATGTTGATGTTGCGTGGGATTTGAAATTGAGTATGATGGGGCACTCACCTGTTATTCCACTCAATATTGTGGGCATATATTTTTTTCTATTTCTCTTGCCAGACTTGTCCTGGCACGATACTAGTTATTGAGAGAGGCTCCAAGTCCCTTGATATTGTGGCATGAATTTCTCAATATGCGTTTTCTGGAAATGTTTCTTCTAGATAATAATGTTTGCAGAATGAGGCTGAGAAGGATTTGGGATCCACTCATGGTCTGGAAGGGTTGGACTTTGGCTGGGCAAGACACCTTGTCCTCTCTATAATGTCTTCTTTTGGGCTTTAAATAATTTGTTTTGGTATGATGCTTCCTGAATTACTGTATTATTGTTTCTTCATACCGCCTGTCCCCCTAATAGTTTTAACATCTTTGATTTTGTTGGTATTGTTTTGTCTGATGTTATGTACCTATTTTTATTGTTGATAATTGTTAGACCTGGCATCCTTGGTGTGGGTTTCCCCCTGTATTTTTGCCTTTGCCTCCTGTGTTTTTACTGTGTGTTGGACTTCATTTTTGCTGGTCTAGATGCTTTGGGCTCTTTGCCACTGCTGTTCAGTGCTAAAGTGCAAGTGCTCCCTCTGTAAATGGTGTTTATGGATTGGTGATTCCATGATTGGCATATTTGATTTACTGGTAGTTCCCTAGTACAGTGCACTGTGTGTGCCCAGGGCCTGTAAAGCAAATGCTGCTAGTGGGCCTGCAGCACTGATTGTGCCACCCACACGAGCAGCCTGTAAATGTAACTCAGACCTGCTACTGCAGAGTCTGTGAGCAGTTTGTTACTGCCATGTCGAACTGGCAAGTGTACCCACTTGCCAGGCCCTAACCTTCCATTTTCCTACATGTGAGTCACCCCTAAGGTAGGCACAAGGCACCCCTGTGGGCAGGGTGCAGTGTATGTAAAAGGTAGGACATGCCCTAATGTGTGTGGTATGTCCTGATAGTGAAATACTGCCAATTTCGTTTTTAGGTCGAGCATTCGAGACCTATTGTAACTTCTCGTGTGCTTAAAGCCATCCCCCTGCTTGTGATTTGTTTGTGTTAGTGTCCTTTAAAACTACTTGCTTGCTAGTGGTCAGTCCTGCATTTTTGTCCCTCCTTTTTCTTCTCCGTACCTCCCAGGCAGCAGGTACTAAGTACGGTATCATTACGCTGTGGTTGTTGATTTGCTGTTTGAAGGACTATTTTTCTCGACTTTCTGCCTGTGCTTCCATGTTAATGCAGCATTTGTCCCTCCCAATTATGTATTTGGCGACTGTATTTTTTTTTTTATTACTTGTGTCCTGCACTCCAAAGGTATTGCAGTGCAGGCTGAAACATTGGTCCCGAGCTTCAATGACAGCTGCTCTAGCCATTATTACTCTTTTCGCAATGTTTTAATGTCGAGCGTCACTTGGGCTTTTTTTGGTAGGATAGTGGTTTGGTTTTGGGCTTTCTTTTAGGGGGATTGGGCTTGTTTCGCTTTGGCAATGATGACGGTGATATTTCCCCGAAAGCACATCAGCTCCAGCAATACATGTGTGAGTTTTGTTGTTTATGTTTGATTTGTTTGTGTGTGTATTGCTATATGATGGCCCTGCATCCATCAGGCTGTAGGATTTTGTAGCGATGGGGACATGGTGGGGGGTGGTCTTGTACTCCACAGGAGCCCCAGATGTTTTCCGCAGTAGTGGCTCCTGGAGGGAGTGCTGCGGGGCAGTGAGGCGGGGCGGGGGAGGGGCAGGGTCGGGGGTAGTAAACTCCGGCATACGGCCGAATGGAGGTAAGTACATAAATAAATCCAAAAAAACGAATTACATCGCGCGCGCCGCATCGCCATTTGGCGTTGCAGCACGCGCAATGTAATTCGGGGCGGGGGAGTGGCATATAGCATATGCCACTTCCCCGCCCCACCGCCCCGCAACACTCCCTCCAGGAGCCGTGACTGGTTTTCCGCTTATGCAGAGGATGCCTTCTGCATCCCCCAAACGCCTCTCTTTTTGCAGCTTCACCCGCCCTCCCTCATGTTGCTAGCCCCCTCCTTGTTTTATTTCTATTTACTGCGCTCTTGAAAGCAGTATCTGTTTACCAGCCGTTCGTTAAGTAAAAGCGATCTCCAGATTAATACCTTCAGGGAGAGAAGCCCGACTTTCACAGAAAAGGCTCAAGTGCACATGCCTCGCGCCACAGCATTTACCGAATACATTATGCTTCCTCACCAGTGGCTCCTGCTCTTCCTGCCACCACTGCTCGCCCAGGTCGTCTGCCATGTTTCCAAACACTCTGCGCACCACAATTAGGCCAAAACAGCACTCATCTGCAAGATTCACAAAGTGTGCCAGCTACCCTCATACGTGTCTGGCAGCTTAGTTTGCGCAGCTTTTACTTTGCATTCCAAACCTTGCCCGGCTTCAGTCCCCACCTTTATTCGTTTTTTTTACATTACACAGGGGAGCATACGAAACAAGAGCGCCAACTTCCCCATTGAATACACCGGCACTGAACCGCCTGCTGCTGGACGAAATAATTGCTAATCTTTCACTTTTATATACGGGAAAGGTAGATTAGCAGATAATGCTTAAGCTTTAAACGTGTTTGTTTAGAGCACACATTTGCAGCAAAGTACTTGTTGTGCACAATCAGAACTCGGGGGTACCTCCGGTGCGCTCTCTCTGGGAACCCAGAATTGGACAGATATGGTCGAAAACGAAAGAACTTGGCCTGCCTGTACTGTCTGCGTAGTCTACTCGGCTCAGCTAAACCGCATTTAAAGCAAGTATCCCCACCCCGCATGGGTTAGAAAGAATCGAGTTGTACATGAATGTATTTTTAAATTCATGCAACTAAGATTACATTATTTACAAGGACACTCACATGCGTTTTTCATTAAGTCGTTGTGTTGCAGGACTTGTCTGTAGGTGTGTGTGTTTTATGTCAGATGACCTTTCTGATCTAAGAAGATATTTCTCTGTGTGGTGTCAAATGTGCTTTTTTCTGCAAACCTACATTTGGGAATGACAAGGTTAAATCTTTATTTTGATGTACTGAGTTTTAAAAATGCAGAAACAAGATGCTATTTTTTGGGCGGAATACATTGTAAAAATGCTATTTTTAATACTTCCGTTAAGAAATATGAGTGCATTGTGTGAATGCTTTCTTTGATAGATTAAGGAGATAGCGTGCGTTAACGTCTTTTTAAATTAATAATACATGTAATCATCAGTAAGCCAATCATGGCTAAAGATGACAGCGCGAAGTTTAGAGACAAAACACTTTCTCTTGGCTTCACTGTATATTTCACATATCAGAGAGATAGCTAAATGTTATCAATATAAACTAATTTCAAACAAAGCCAGAGCATATTAGTATTGCAACTGCCTGAACAGCTTCCAGGCTCCCATATCAAGAATATTTCTGCAAAGACATTTTTAACAACCATATTATCTTATCAAGTGTTGATTCAATGATCACATCTACAATTTCTATTTTTGTCTGCACAATTTTTACCCCAGTCCGTTACAGAGACACTCTTTCTGGACAATCGTAGTTGGTGGGACCTTTACATGGACTGGCATCTGTGGGGTTAATCAGTTTCAAATTCACAGGTACATTGCCTGTAAAACCATGTTTCATGCAAAAATGTGTTTTTGGTACTGTTGTATTGATTGCTTTGTTAAAGTTGTTGCCATATTATTCATCATCAAACTCTTTATTTCGGTAAAATACCATAAAAGAAACAAAGATTCGAGGAATAGGTTTCGTACATATCAATATAAATCAAACAGTGCGCATCGATAGTTAAAACAGTACAGATTAAAAAATGGCGATTCGTTTAAAAGTTGAACTAACACACGTTAAAAAGCATGAAATTAGAAGCTCCAGGTACTATTGGGGTCATGGTTTTCGTCGCGGGTACAGGCCAACAGAGAGGGTTAATGTGCAAGCTAAGCAAGGTCCCGTTTCTAAAGTAAAAATGTGTTGGATGATAGCAATTACGTTCACCAGTAATGCGGGTCCTCGTTTTCGTCTCGGATTCCAACCAGGAAGGAAGATTGAAGTGCAAATTTAGCAATGTCCTGTTAATAAAGTGCAAGCAAGATTTGCGGTACATACTTGGCAAAGTCCCGGTTCTAAGATACAAATGACTTAGATACTAGTGAATAGATTCGTAGGGTCCCGTTTCAAAAATGAAAATGTGTTGAATGATAGCAATTGCGTTCACCAGTAATACGGGTCATGGTTTTCGTCGCAGGTTCCAACCAGGAAGGAGGATTGAAGTGCAAATTTAACAATGTCCCGTTACTGAAGTGCAGGCAAAACTTGCGATGCATTCATGGCAAAGTCCCGATTCTAAGATACAAATGCCTTGGATTCTAATGATTGGATTCGTCAGTTAAACAGGTCATTAATTCCATCTCAGGTTCTTACCAACAAAGACGTAGATGTGCAAATTTGGCAAAAAAACTTTACTAAAAAGCAAATGCTAATAGTTATAACCTTCAATCGTTATAGTAAAACAATAAAAACATTTTAGATTTGCTTGTAAACAGGAATGAAAAGTATTGCTTGCATTTTTAGGATTGCTGACCTATAAGGCGAGTGTGCTTTGTGGGGAACTAATCATATCCTCAGCTCTCAGGAATAGGCCGGGGGGCAGTCAACGCACTCTTTCTGATCGCCCATGCAATACCCAAATATTTCGCAGTTGCGCACACAAATAGTGGTCTTGCATCCGATTTCAGTATGCGCAGGGCCAACTCTAAAATCACGAGTACCGAGTTCTCTGCAGACTGGAGAAAGCCATCTGCTCCTTGGTTTAGTGTATGCTGTGCAAGCAAAGAGAAAATGGGCAGTAGATTCTTGCGGGCAGGGACAACAAGGGCAGCCCTTTGGCTGTGCTTTATTGTGCAGCCATGAGTTTGTAAATGCGTTGATCGGCAGGCTGCCAAACCTGAACTGAGTGTATAACTTCCTGTCGGCCGGCACTTTGATGATATCAAGCTAGCTTTCGAGGGTACAGCTAAGTTTAAAGTCACTGAATTCTTCATTTAGTCTCCCCTGGTTGCCAGCTCTGTGGGCGATTTGCTCTACCCCTGCCCAATAGAGTGATTTGATCTGTCTTCTAGTGAGGGGTATTGGACAGCCAATGTTATGGCCTGCGAGGCCTATGTGTGACATAAGACTTTTGACATGTTTGATCCAACCAATTTTGTGCATGGTGTCTAAAGCACAGACCTCCTGGAAGGCAGCGGCATAGAGCGACAGTTCCGGGGTGGAAACGGAGCAGCATAGAGCGACAGTTCCGGGGTGGAAACGGAGCTTCGCTAAGTCACTTATGGGTTTGATGCCCATGTCGAGCATTAATGGGCGAGTAGGGGTACTCTGCGGCAAGGAAACCAAATTTTTAAGAAACTTGTTCTCCAGTGATGTCAGGTCACTTGCTTTTGCCATACCCCACAGCTCAGCTCCTTAGAATGCACTACTCACGGCTTTGCAGCTGTACAATTTCAGTGCTGGTGCAATAGGCTTGGTGTGCGAGTGGCTGTGTTCTTTGCGCAGAGCCCCGGTTACCTGGGAAAATTTGAGGAAGGCTTTACTAAGATGGTGCTTCCAGGCCATATCCTTAGATAGTTTGATTCCCAGATAATCGAAGGAACTGACTCTCTCTAATGGGACGTTGTCTAGGAGCAGATTACCCTTGAAGGACTTGTGGGGATTTAATAGCATAAGCTTAGTTTTTGATGTATTTATTTCAAGCCCCCTCTCTTCGAAAAAGAGCTTAAAATGATCTAGTAGTTTTTGCAAGCCCTTTGGGGTCTTCGAAACGAGAAGGGTGTCATCTGCGAAAAGGAGGGTAGGTATTCTTTGCTTGGCTAAGGACGGGGGATCCGCTGGGATTGCAGATAGAAGCTCGGCAATGTGGTTGATGTATAATGAAAATAAAGTTGGAGCCAAGACACATCCTTCACGGACTCCCCGCTGTACGTTGATGGGATTGGTGACCTGTCCCTGGCTGCCCCACCTGACCCTGGCGAAGTTCTCTTCATGGAGCCTGATTAAAAGTGCGAGGATGCCCGGAGGCATGCCCATCTCCCTGAGCACCTGCCAAAGGTTGTCCCTGGGAACAAGATCAAATGCGGTTTTTAAATCGATGAATGCAATATACAGGCTTCCTTTGCCCAGCAGGACCACCTTCCAGTACAGCATGAACAGGCGAAAAAACTGGTCGACTGTGCCAGTTTTCCGTCGGAAGCCCGCTTGGAGGGAAGAGAGAATATCGTTCTCTTCCATCCAATCAGTAATTTTAGCTAAAAGCGAGCGACCGACGACTTTCTGGACACAGTCGATCAGGCTAATTGGTTGATAGTTAACAGGAATGGACCTGTCGCCCTTTTTGAAAATGGGGATCACTTCAGCCCCTTTCCATGATTCTGGGATGGTCCCTCCTCCCGCGATGTCATTGGCGAGGGTCAATATGTAAGTAGCCCAGTTTTCCCTATCAGATGGAAAGAGATCCCCTGGGATGCCATCCGGGCCGGAGGCCTTGGCGGGTATAATTGCATCCAGTGAGGCCAGTATTTCCTCTCTAGTGACTGAGAGGTCATATGGTAGTTGCATTAGATCAGGAACTACAGGTTCCATAGCATAGCTTGTAAGAGTTGAATACAAAGAACCAAAATGTTCCTGCCACGCATGGGCCGGGATGTTGTTGGCTAATGGTGGAGACCTTTCATGATTACTCTTGCCCACGAGTGACCAGAACAGTCTGGCGTCTGGACTTGAAATGGACTCACCGAGTTCTACCCACGTCCTTTCATCCCAGTCCCTCTTGGCCTTCGATTGGGCCAATTTATATTGCCTCCTCAATTCCCGAATTAGCGGCATGTCCCCTTGCCGTAGGGCGAGGGACAGCCGCCTTTTTAGGGATCTACTCTCTTTTGAAAACCATGAGGTAGTTTTTATAATTTTCGCTTTGCTCGACCTAAGCTTATGTTGATAGACAATAAAGTTTATGGCCATGTGGTCAAAAAATTTAGAGTGTAAGCCACTACAGCTTACTCGTGTGGATGGGTCACTTGACCGGGATGACAGCTATTCCAGGATTCTCAAGATCACATTTTAGGGTGTTAAGCTTGGATTCATCCGCCAGGATTGTGGGCCATTTAAGCCGACGATTATCATTAGAGGGGATCACCTCCCTTGTGGAGAGGAAATCGTGGGCTGTCCTGGCCTTTACGCTCCTCGGGTGGTCGATTATAAGGCTAAGAAGGTTGTGATCTCTTTCGCAAGTCTGGATGATAGACATGTCTACTACGAGTGGCCATAGGCAAAGGTCCACAAGAATATAATCAATCCGGCTCGACCCTTTGGGCCCACCAAAATTCATTCCCCCTTTTTTGTCTGAAAGGGTCCTGCCATTGGCAGCCCGTAGCCTATGTAATAGGGTTACAGAATTTAACTGGATTGCTGCTTGTGACCACTTCTTTATTGGTGGCAAATCCAGTGAGGGAACTGACCACATATTATCCTCCTTGTTAACCTCTGGAATGTCTTCCCGATCAAGGGGCTCAAACGTTACGTTAAAATCACCTGCCACAATTAAGGGGTGGTCAGTCTGTCTTGCATCCAGTATCTCGTCTAGTGACTGCAGAGTTGATGACCTACCTACTCTGGAACTCCTTGCGTAAAGATTAAAACATAAAAAATATCTATGGACTTTCCTAGGTGGCCTTTGAGTCTAACCCAAAGGATGTCACTGTTGTTAGTGGGAGGCTCCTCTATTACATAGCTTAGTGTAATTTGGATCAGTGTGAGTAGCCCTCCAGAGGGGCGGCCGTGTTTGGAGGGAATTGCCGGTTTGTAAAACGTTACAAACCCTGGGATATAAACAGGGGTCAAACTCCAGGTTTCCTGCATGATACAAATCTCATGCTGGTTAATTACCCCAGTCCAGACTGGACTACTGCAACAGCCTTTATGCAGGTTCCAACAAGTCTGTTTTGCACAAGCTTCAGATGGTTCAACATGCAGCAGCACGTTTAGTGCTGAAATGGCCCAGGAGGTCCTCTGCATCAGCAGCCTTAGAAACACTTCACTGGCTGCCAATTCATAAACGAGTGCTATTCAAGGTCCTGCTAATTACCTTCAGGACTGTTCACTCCTCAGGTCCTTATTATCTTCGAACCAGATTTATGCGCTATATGCTTTATGCGCCCTCCCGGAGTCTTAGGTCGTCTAACGCTAATCTGCTAAAAATGCCAGCTTTTAGATTGGCCTCGAAAGGAGGAAAATCGCTTGCAGTGATTGGGTCTAAGGCATGGAATAAACTCCCAATCCAGCTTTGTCAGATCCAATCCGAGACTCTCTTTAGGAAAGCCCTAAAGACCTGGATTTTTTCAGCATCGGATGCCCTGTGCAAATCTCTTATCTAACACCTGTTTCCCTCGCCTTTGGCAGTCACCCAGTAGGCTTCCAACTCTGGGTTCCGTTCAGCGCCAAGATGCTCCTCAGAGTGACAGTAGCGCTCTACAAGTGTCTAATTACAATTACAGTGGCGGAGACCTAATTTCCCCCTTATGCCTGCCACATTCCACGAAGCTATTTTTAGTTTCCTTGTGTCTTGGGGGTGTATGGGGCTAGGGGACAACGGTGCTTGGACTATTTCGACCATATCAGAGTTCAAATAAGTGTGTGTGGTTTCGTCCCCATCTTGATCATTATCTCCTGTTTGTCGGGAGGTTTCAGTGCGTGGGGGAGAATGGGGCCTTGATGACTCTTCCTCATACTCAGGGAGACCACCCTCCGAACCCTTGTGCATCAGTGTGAGGATTGAATCAGAATCTATACTGAGATTGCACGCGTATTTCTGGGGGGGTTCTGGGGATAGTCAGTCATTCTGTGATAGGGAAGAAGAAGATAAATCCCTTTGGGACATCGCTACATTCTTGCAATTAGCATCGGGTGAGCGGATGTTGGGCTTCAATTGGATGTTGGTATTAGTTGGGGGGCAGGATCTAGCTTCCAGGGCGACTAGTTCATACACTAGGTTTTCACTTGTCAAAATTAGTTCTACTGCGTCAACTGGGCTATTTTGTACAGCACATCTCCTTGCTCTCAGGATGTCATCCCTTATCACCGATCGACAACCCCTTACGTGCCTAATCCAATGGATGGCTTTATTCTTTAGGGCCTCACCATGTTCGTGTTTGTTGTAACAGTCAAGCTTTGGTACATTGATCATATAAATAATGGACTGGGGAGCAGCTTTGAGGGTTGGGCATGGCCTTAGGAGTGGAGGCACCTCACTACGGCCTACAGTCCGATGGAATGGATCATTCGCCGTGGCCGTGAAGGTCCCGGTGAAGGTCCCGGTCTGGCCCCTAGGATGATCCTTGGGGCCTTCTCGGGGATTGTCATGGGTGAGTGATTTGCAATGATGGTCCCCTTTACAGCCACCTCGATTTGCAGCTAGGAGTGTGGGGTTAGTAATTGAAGTATTGGGTATTGTTTGTGTGCTATGGATAGTGGGATGATTTGATTTTACGATCGTACATGTACTCGGGGGGCACTTGGGTAGTAATGTCTTGGGTGTATTGCGATCTTCTATGATAAGAAGTAGTTTTGAGATAAGTGTGGTTAATGTCCCTATTGTTTCTTTAAGGGCCAGAATTTCCCTCTGGAGGTCAACATTAGTTGGTGCTGAAACAGTACCCAGCACCCTGCAGCTCCCTTGGTCAGAGTTTGTGCACCACCCGCAAGGATCTATATCACTGGGGCCCATGCCCTCCTTATGCGTGTGGGTATCAAGCGTAGCTGTGTGTTCCGCAAGGGGTTCAAATCTATTGCTCAAGAGTAGGTCAGATGGAGTCCTGCCTTGGGCTTCGCTATGGTTGCCCAGGGAGCTAATGGGGAGCACTTCCGGGTCTTCGGGGACTTTTGCAGGCCGTTTCTTGCCAGCTGCCTTTTGGAACAGGCTAGGTATACTGCCTGTGCCTCTATTGGCGGCTACAGTAGTGGGAGAAGGGGATGGTTGGGGTGCCTTAAGTGAGGGGAGAAGTGAGGAATTGGATGGTGCAGGTGACGTGAGCAGGCCCTCACAATCAGAAAGTAAAGTCTCAATTCGATCTATCACACTTTCCCCGCATTCCCCTTCCCTCTCAGCGCCCGGGCTAGGGTTCTGGAGCCGTTTCTTTGTCTTTTTCCTCAGGGCACCTCCCGAACCTCCCTCAATTACTTTCCGTTTCCCCATAATTAGGGAAAATGCAACTGGGCGGAACAAGACAGAAAATAGCTATTTACTACCGGTGGAACTAGTTATAGCTTTGGGGGAGAGAGGGATAGTCACAGTACCTCTGGTGTGAACAGTCCGTGGTCCATATGCCTTTAGTTACCTTAGGTTGCAGATTTTCAGGGGGGTGGCCCAGCCCAGCCTCCTCCGGGCTCTGACGGGCAAGGACGGGCCCGCCCTTGGCCCGGGCTTCGCCCGGGCGCGTCCCTTGCCGCGGGGGGTGAGGCAGCGCTTTGAGCCATATTATTCGTCCAGGACTGTGCTGCACATTATGTTATATAATTGTACTGTACATTATGTTATATAAAAGAGAACTATTAGCACACACACTCGCCATAAGTTGGACATTGGTCACTAAGAGGGCGCACAATCGACATACTGCACGGTGACGGTCCAACTCAGCTCAAGAGCCAACGACAACTGAATCACTCACCTTAATTAGCACCTTGTGCAGGAGTGCGCAGTTGCAACACGTTCTTCTCTTGCACAGTGTTTCGGTAGGAGAGTGCCGCACAGTGTGTCAACATATATTGTGACATTTGAACTTATTTCATGTTCCAGCTATGCATCAGTTATAAGTCAAATGAGTTCTGTTGCTGCACATAGGCACTGGACATTTGCGTTTGTTTTGGCTATACCCATCGAGCATGGTGAGTTTGGGTACCTTGTCATGGAATGTGGTCACATGACCTGTTCATGAGTATGCATATCTAACCTCTGCTCTTCGTGGGGTAGATTACCTCAATCTCTGGTGATTACGTGATTCTGTCAATTCCCCATAGTGTCGTAGATGTGTAAGAAGGTAGCCCTGCTTTTCGCAGTTTCTGTTGTATATGCACACTCCCTGATTTCTCTTCTTGGTGATGGCTTTTCCATGCTGTCTATTCTCTTTCCATACTCTCGTTGGGCCTGCAAGCATACAACATAGACAGGCCTAACCATCACCAAACCTTTATGCATCATTTTATTTAATTCAACCCATCTCCTAATGCATCATTTTTGTCTCATGATTTAGGGGTGTGCAGACCTGAAAAAAAAAAATTCTTATTAACTTTCCACAATTCTTGGCAATAGTTTTTTTTTTTACTTACTATCTTCTAGTTCATTATGTTTTGTGCATATAGGTTTTCTTGTCTGTTTTCAAATCCGGACTTTCAAACCCTTTTTAAGTTGTTTTGAGAAAAACATGTCACCAATATTCAGCTAGATTTCAGAGCTAAAGGGTTATAAATTTAACTCATGAGAAAAAAAAATCCAATTTGAATGAAAGTCTAGATTCACAAGGAAATAGTGCCTATTATCGTGGATTAAAACGACCCCGTGGCTTAAATTCAGGAAAATTTGGAAACTTTAAGAACTATGGGCTTGCCAGCAATCAATCTCTACATGAGACTTCACGTACATAATTAAAAGAAAAGCACACTACGTTCATGATTATCTTCTCTCACAACTGGCGACATTTTTCAATAGCCCTCAAACCTGCATGTCTGAAATATTGCCATTACATTAGCTCTTGAAAGGTTCAGACATATAATGATTTGAGTCAAGTTATCAGACAGCTTTCACGTGTTTCTGAAACCTTTTTTTATGTCTTCACAGGAGCCCATTATGAGTTTCCCAGAGCAGTCGGGGCAACTATGAGTGGTCTAATATTTCTGTACCAAAAATTATGTGGTCTTGAAACGCCAGACCTTGTTTTACTGGGTGTGAATCGAAACTCATTGAGAAGACAAGTAGCTACAGGCAGAGACACATCAAAGCCCAAAAGTCCACCTCTCATCTCCCTCCCCCACCATCTGGGTGCCCCATCTTCTCGTCTCTCTCTCTCTCTCACACCTCTCTTTCATTCTCAAACGCAATCTTCCTGCCACTCTCATATTAGTTCACTTCAGGTATTCAAGCACAATTTCTTTCCCGTGCCTTTTGAACGTTTCTGTCCCTCAAACCCATGCTCGCCTCCGCTTCTTAGGGTCTCTTCTGCGTACACTCTTTATGCATCTATGGCCTACTCTCCCATTTTTCTCTTTCTCACACACTCTTTCTGCTCCTCCATCTACAGCTCATTCACCACTCTGTGTACAAACTACCTATCCCTCTCTATCTTCTTTCTATCTATTTTTGCAGCTCTCAACCCTATCTATTCACCATGCCACATAATTCCACTATACAAATCTACTCCCCACCACACAATTCCACTCTACACAATTCCACAACTAACCATTCCAATTCAACCTACATAATTCCACTCCAAACAAAATACATCCGGCCCACTCTAAACCAAAACACATAGGTAAAAGACATTTTCCTTTACAATACCAATAGCTCTAACATTCACAAGTGCGAGACCTATTGCATTGCAAATGCTTGTTCACTATTGAAAGGCTATCTGTCCCATAGGATAGAATGGGGAGTTTACGTATAACATTTTATAAGTATAACTGCCCATGGGAACAAGATAGAGAAATAGGGTTTAGTATGCCTGAACTCAGAATATAAGGGTGCATCTTTTAGTGAGGATGATTTTTACATTCTGTGTTTGAAAATGCCACTTTTAGAAAGTAGGTATTTTCTTGCTTAGTCATCCTGTGTGCCTCTGCTAGGTTTGTGTATTGACTGTCTGGCTTTGGAGTGACAGGGGCTGGGGATGTGCATTCTGCTCAGACAGCCACTTGGGGGGTGAGGTGTGTCCTGCCTTTCCAGGGTGAGTCAGGGCTGGGCTGAATAGACAAGGGCTGCATTCAGAGTAGGGGGAGGAGATTTCTTTCACACCTGAATGGGCTTGGTCTGCCTTGGACAATGCTGCCTCCACCCCTTGCCAGGAAGCTACACCAGAGTGGACAAAACTGGTTTTGGCTGGGCAAAAAGCTTCTCTGCCACCAGAGAACAAAGGATTTTGTGCTATAAAAAGTGAGGCCCAGACCCCAGACATTTTGATTACTTCTGGGATTCAAGAGGAACCTTTGCTGTGTGCTGTCTGGGGTTGGCCTGCAGTGGCTGTTTCTGTCCAGGAAAGGACAAGGACTTTGCTGTGTACTGTGTCCCCTGCTTGAGGAAGATCTCCAAGGGCTTGAAGTGGAGCTTGCCTCCTGTTCTGAAGTCTCAGGAACACAAAGACTTCCCCCCCAGCTCCTCCGCAACGTCCTTGCTGGGAGTTCTGACCTGCCAAGAGGTGCTTGCTGCTGTTCTGGGCCTCTGGAGGTTGCTCCTGCTGTTGGGAGCTGGAAAAGTAACGCAACGACGAGAAGCGCAATGCATCCGCACCTGTTTCAGACGCATCACCGAAGAAACCGACTCAGTGCCGGCCCACGGCGAGAGAAATCGCTGCACGCTGCATCGAGTGCACCGATCTACAAAGTCCGAGATCACCGCACCGATTCCGATGCAGGCCCTGCTGTGCGGCTGCAAGAACCAACGCATCATGGGACCGCGACTGGAGAAACCAACGCAGCGCTGTTGCTGCTGCTGCATCGAGAGCCGACACATCCCGGATCCTCACGCATCGCACCAGGGCACTAAATCTACATCAACGCTGGGACCGCAGTAAGAAACTGACGCATCACCTCCCCGCACAGTAAGAAACCGACGCATCACCTCCCCTTCAGTAAGGAACAAACGTATCACCTCCCCTGCGTGGCAGTAAGGAACCAACACATCACCTCCCCTGGAGTAGTAAGGAACTGACTCATCACCTTCCCTGAGCATAAGGAACCGACACATCACCTTCCCTGCGGCTGTTTTTGTTTATGATTTTGACGCATCCATGGTACTTTGTGTTGAAAGTGTTGCATCTATAGTTTACTATGGACAGAACTGTTTCTACCTTTTAAAAGTCATATTTTGATAATTGTATTGTGGATTTTTGTTGTTTTGGTCTTGTTTGGTTTAGATAAAGATTACCTATTTTTCTAAACTGGTGTGGTGTCCATTTGTAGCGTTTTCACTGTATTACTGTGTGTGTGAGCACAAGTGCTTTACACACTGCCTCTAAGATAAGCCTATCTGCTCGTGCCAAACTACCAAGGGGGTGAACAGGGGTTATTTTAGAAGTGTATCCCCCTTACCCTGACTAGGAAGAAGGGTCCCTACTTGGACAAAGTTGCAAAACATTGCCAACTGGAGACCTCCATTTCTAACAATAATGTTCTCCAAATAAAACCAAAGGAAAGAACTCATGCAGTGGTGGGCATCCCAAAGTTTGTGAAGGCAGAGTGAAATGTTAAGTGTGCATATCAAGCCAAAAAGCAGACTTTGGGCACAGAATTACAAGAGGGGGAAGAGGTCACGACGTGGCAGGTGTGAGAGACAGCACATAAACAATAAGGGGTATACTCAATGGATCTTCTAAAGTGCAGTATCTGTTTCCTATAAGAATTTACCAGGGAACTCATCTAGAAGAACTGTATTCATAGGAACTATTACAGAAAACCCCAATTTGACTTGTGATTCAAAACATTAAGCAAACTCAATAAATCCCAACTAAAACTCTCAGGAGTGTCTGGTGTGCTGTGATTAGCTGCAACACCCTCCAATAATTGTAGGAGCTCAGCAGATGCAAAATTAGTAGCTTCATTGCAGAAAAGGGGCTGATAAATAATGATGCTTGGTCGCCATATTCGGTGATTTGTTTTGAATTTTTTAACTTCAAATAGGACCAGATGTATGACAAGATTTTGCAATTGCAATCCCTGTGATTTACAAAATCACTGGGTTTGTCACCACAAAATGCTTTCCCAATGTACAAATCTTATTTTAAGATTCAGCAATGTTTTTCTGATTTGTAACATGGGATTTGCGACTCATACTGAATTGAAATTTGAAAGGGGCAAAAAAAGGAGCATTAGTTACTTCGGTATTGCGATTCGGTATGCACTCTATTAGTGTTTCGCAAGCACAGTTCCGGTCGAAAACCATGGATCAGTTAACAATTCTGCAAAGGAAGTGGTAACTGATTTGCAGAAAGGAAGGGGTCAACGGGGGGGGTCTGCAGGGCAAGGGGTCTGCGTTGCAGTTGACACAGACACAACGCCACCCACATTATCCCATCTGTGTTGGGTCTGTTGAGACCCAGGAAAGGCAGAAGATGTTGGGGGGGGTGGTCGATTAACTACCATTCCACTGCAGCACGCAGGTCTCTGAAGAAGCGGAGGAACGACGTGGAAGTGAGCGCCTCCTCTGGTGCTCACCACAGTTGGTAATCACTTTCATTATCCACTATTGTTAGCTCACTACAGCAAATGATCAGATTTTGATCTAGATGTTCATATTAGAGGCTTCCAATAAAAGCCATACACAACTAAAAAAGTGATGAACAAGAGGTTATTAAGATAATATTGTTTTCCATTTATGATATATGGTCTTACAAGCATAAAATGATTCTGTGCACTATTTGAAAAGTTATTTTGTACTATATATCGTGTTTTTGCAACATATTTAGTGATTCACTTACCCAATATTAATTTGATTGTAATACTGATATTTTAGATATTTTGAACAAATAAACTAGTGTGAGCGTATTCCTGTTTCAAGAGAGGAGCTGGATTGCAACGAGAAGGAAGCACTGGTGGAGCTACCAATAGTGCAGCAGGTGCCATGCACTGGGGCCCAGGGGGTTGAGGGCCCCATTGCTCCCCAATGACAGCAGTTTTAATACAATATCAAGGGATGGGGACATTTTCTTTGCTTGCATTATGGCCCATGTCACCCTAGGTTAGAAGTGGGAAGCGCATCAAGTTTAATGCTCAGTCCACAAATTTCTGAAGGTATTGGTCCTGGAGTCCTCCATGACAAGATGAGACCTAAGAGCCCAGGCCGGGCTTTAAGATCTGGCATCTGGGTTTGGTGTTTGTAGCTACATGTAGACTTTCTGCTGTTCGGAAGAAAGGTGTTAGGATGTGAAGAACCCTGGCCAGGAACCATCTGTCTGCAGCCAGCAGATTGAAATATACTGCACCCTCTTTCATAAACAATAAATATAGTATTTTCCATAACTGAACCCTGTCCACTTCCCCTTCCAATTTCTCCATTCCTTCCAGGGCCATCCGGTGGATGACGTCACAATATACCTCAAACCCCAAGTAGGCGTCATCAATTAAAGCAACATTCTCGAATGCTTATTGGAGGTGATTGGGAAATAGAGCTGCTTTTTCAACCCTTTAGCACTGGTATATGAAGGCTATTTTTCTTCCTTCCAGTGATACTTTTTTAAAGTAATGCTAGCTTTGAACTTGCAGACTGTATGGCTGCACACGTCAACTTACTTGTCATACAAATAAGTTATAACGCAGTTTAAAGTGATGTCAAAAGTGGAAATATCGCTTCTGTTCCTGCTATGCCTGCACTCTGTAATCTACAATACATTTTTTAATAAAACAGCACATGCGTTTGTTGCCCACACATGGTTTCTAATTCTAGGGGGGTACGAGCTTCACACACGTAACCCCGAGCGTGTGTGTCAGCGACTTGAAGAGCAGATCGCAGCGCCCCACATGCGAAGTAACATTATAGAAACCGAATGCCTGTTGTTGGAGTCGGACACTGAATATAAAACTGCCGCAACATAATATGAGAGGAAAAAAGTCATCTTCCCACACAAGATGTAATGCTTTGTGCATTCCTCTCTGGTAATTGTGTGGGCAAAGGTGAATACTGAACTGCTACAACAGCATTGTTTGGCGAGAGCCCACATGTTTCTTTCTGAAAGGGAAAAGGCCCTCCTACTGATGGAGGTTATCAGTGCTGCAGTGTTCAGCTTGTGCCGCACATGTCTGCAAGGTGCGATCTGCAAATTATGATGTTATTGTCAGTAGAGGTGTTTCTGGGGAGTCTTATAAAATATCCTATTCACCTTAAGAACATATCATTAGTGATAAGACGTATATGGGCGGTGAGCACGCTGACATTTTACATTTGAGATTGCATAGTGCAGCGAGTCATAACATTTTGGCTTCTGTGGACCCCCACTTAATCATTACTGGAATCCAGGAACCCCAACTGAGTCATTATGAGAAGCTGGGGACCCCCACTGAGTCATTGTTGGAAGCTGGGGACCGCTGCACTAAGCATTTTGTATGATTTGAACTTCAAAACAATGTACAAAAATACAAAAACAAGTATACACCAAACAAATGCTCAAATATTTATATATTTTTTATAATTCACAAGCATATATTGAAAAAGTTTTCACATTTGCAATGTTGCTTCTCTATTTGTATACATTTTGTATTCATATTAAGGTCTCAATTTGAATATTAAATAATTTTGCAATACAGTTAAGGACCCCCTGCATAGGCTTCATGGACACCCAGCAGTCCACGGACCACAGGGTAGGAACCTCTGCCCTAGTGCAAAGCCACTACGATGTTTTGATTAAAATGCTAGGGTAATTAAATTAAAATTAACACTGCTTAGCTTTTATGTATTTATTTCCCTCATAGAGCGCCCAGCATCGGGGCACAAATGCACACACAGAGATTGCAGAGAAGGCCATTTTCCTAAGAACCAATAGGCCTCAGTATCGGCTGCTACCAGACCTGGGTAGTGGGGCAGGGGTGACAAAAAAAGAAAACAGAAACCAATAAAAAACACTTACCTGAAACGGCAGCCGCCTCTCCTTCGTCCTCCATCCCTCCGACATCTTCCTGTACTCCCGGCCAGCAGCAGGAAACGCCTGCCCTCCCAGCCTCCCCATAGCAAATCACAATGCTGCAATGCCACGTTGTGATTGGTCTGAGCACCGTGGATCGGCGCTCAGATGGGGACTGGGAGGGTTTGCATGTTCCTCACCAGGCTGTGTAATGCAGCCTGGTGGGGGACATGCAAAGTGTGCAGGACTGCTTGGGGCGGCCTGAGAGTGCCAGCCAAGCAGTCCTGCGCACTTCAGGAGTGAAAACCACTCCTCTCCCTACTCCGGCAGCCCCGCCCTGCCCCGCCCAAGAGCCACTGAAGTATATAGGAAAAATAAAATGATAATATCAATAGTTAGTTGAGTGGGGCGATGCTCCTCCGCCTTAGTGGAGGAGCCACCACTGATAGGCCTGTGCATGCACATGCATAAAGAAGCATGCATGCATCAATTCATACCGAAGACTAGAGATGCAGGCTGATGCATAGCGGGGGAGCACGGTGCTGTGCACCTCAGGGAACATCTGAGGAGCTCTGTGCGATATATATTTCAAGGGAAGGTAGTAATGTACAATGGGCACAGTTCATGATGCACTTAGGTTTGCATTAGATTAGTAAAGAGTGATGTCAGTGAGGTCTCAAGTTACCCCTTGGCAGGTGGAAGCAGGTCATTCGTTCTGAATTTAGAAGTAGTATTTTCCCTATGATAAAAGTGGGACGATAAGTACAACAATACAAGGAAAAAAACTATCCTATCAACTTGTGAAAGATTTTCACCGTGTGAGGAGGGGCGAGGCCTTCGGGAGGGCGGGGGGGCAGGCTTAGTGCCAAGCAAAGCCTGAGGCACTTGAAACTCACCTCAAGCTTCTGAGGTTGCTGCCAATGTCCTGGGTAGGTTTAACACACCCTATTGGACATCGTAGGCGCAGAGCCTCCACACAGTTAGCTGGAAACCTATTCCCTGTTGGGGTTTCTCTTTTTCGTGAGCACACAGTGTGATTTCAGCGCCTCAGTGTGTGACCATGTGAAGGATGTCGATATCGTGTAACACACAGTGACACCATGTGGGTTGGAAGGTCTGTATCCAGGTTGGATAAGCTATTCATGCTTGATATTTTTAAAGCTAAATGAGAGCATTTTTTAAGCTTATGTTCTCATGCATTCAGGTGATTTGTTTAAAGAGCCAGATGACATTTTGTAAATATGTACACACAGGAGCACATATACAGAAATGCTGGCTTCAAATTTGGTACTATGTTGGACAGCTCTTGCTCTGGAGTTGACACTGAAGATCTAAATAATGTGATACCCGGAAGTGTCTACTATTTGTCAGAAATTCCTAGGGCTACTTTGCTTCTAGCAAATGAGCCCCTAGCTGAAGCAGACAGATCTCCTTTCTCAGTCCTGCTACGAGTTCAGCTCGGTTGGGGCCTGGAATAAGATAATGATGGAATAAAATAATGTAATTCTTTACTATTATCGTTGACTCTGTTCATGTGACTTTGTACTGCTTCCTTTTCAAACACTCATGCTGCAGGAACATAACCCATGCTGGATAAATACAATGTGGCATTTCATTTGTAACGTTTTTTTTTACAACTGTGATCACATTGAATTTGTGGATGTAAGAAAGTGGATTATTAGTTGAAGTGGATGTTAGTCATCTTCAAGTAATAATTCCTGACTAAGTCTAGTTAGGTCTAAATAAGTTAAACTTGAACTCTACCCTTGGTAATTGAAGCACAGACCAGACATGCTTAACGTAAGAGAAATGTGTAAAGCATTATTAGTACCATAACTGTTAGAAAGTAGAAAACACAACACAATAAAAACCAGCTCCAATTTATAGAAATAGAAAAAGCTTTAATGAGCAAATAGACACCAACTTGACAAAAATCAGATGAAGGGAAATGGAGATATAAGTTTTTTAAGTTTTAGATGTTTCTTGCGCCAACCGCGGGTACCTGGTCATCCTAAACCAATTCAAAGTCAAACATTAAGGCTGACCTCGAAGGGGCGTAGGTCGGATACAGAGACCTAGTTCTTCCCACTGGAAAGTTTAACTTCTGACTTAGCAGTTTTTCTGAAGAAAAGTCTCGTAGATGGGGTTACAGGAGGTCAGGCTGCAGGCTGGATCTGATGTAGAACTCATCGGCGGAGGCCAGCTGGAGTGCGGGACCTCAGTGGGAGCCTCGGCGGGAAGTTCGAGGCCCTTCACATAAACTGTGGGGAAAGTTGTGAGCAGGCAACTCCAATGTCTGTGCCCAGGAAGGTCTCGGCAGTTGACTGATCCTTGACGTTGGCCTAGTTGAATCCTTATGCATTTGGAATTAGAATCTTTTCTGAAAGTCGAATTTCTTTCAGCGAGACAAAACATCAAGATAAATCCCACCTGGAGTTCGACGTCGGCAGCTGCAGCTCGTCGGCGGTCCAGTGGAAGTCTCTGGTTCTTTTTACAAAAAGTTTGGAAAAAGCATCCAGTCTTGCAGTCTTGGAGGGAGAAGAGTACACTTCTTGGAGGGAAAAGACTACACTCTAGCACCAGGCAAGGGTCCAGGACCTTTGGTGGCCACTTGGGAGTTAGGACTTAGTTTCCCAGAAGCCACTAGTAGGGTCCAGGACAAATCTAGTTGGATCAGCAGAATCTTGGGCTTCTTGCAGCTTTTGTGTTCCTGAAGCTTAACAGGAAGCTAGACAACTAGCCGCTGGACACCACTCATCAGTCCTGGCTTACAGTGGGAGAAGGTCCAAGTGACTGTAAATGCAGTCCTCTTTCTAAAGGCAAGGGTTTAGCAGGTGCAGTCCTTCTTCTGTCTTCCTCAGGTCCAGAGATGTTCTGAAAAAGGTACACAAGGGGGCCACTTTTAGCATAGCATTAGCTTGTGGCTGGGGAGATTACCAAATCAATGAGAAATCGGTTCCCTGGGGCAACCCTACCCACTTTGACATTATTGCCTGGGTGATGGCCCTAAACAATCCGTTAGTGCCCTGCTCTGCCAGAATCCAACCCAACAGAATCTTTCTTCCCTTGGTCAGAGCTCTATGCACACCTCGGAGTTGTGCCTAGGAAAATGCAAAACCAATTCTGGGATAGGTCTTTCCCCCACTGGGACTGGTGCCACTCTGGCTACTTGGACAATGGCAGGAGTAGATCTAGGTGTCAGTTACATCTGCCTGTGACAGGTGCTGCCCCTTTGAAGCTTGTACAGTTTGTGGTCACAATTCCCTAGGTCATCCTGTAAGGAGGGGGTCACACCTCCTCCCAGCCAAGGCCCTTCGCTTCCATGTCTTGAGAGCAATTCACAACTCCCAGCAGGTTGCCAGGTGACAGTTGGGGATTATCTCAGAAAGGGTTGCTAGCGGCTTTAGGCAGGAAAATGGCAACTTTCTAAAAGTGATGTATTTAAAATCCAACTTTACCATCAGATTGGATTTAAAATTTCTATTAATGTGAGTCCTTGAATCATGGTTCTAGCTATTCCCAAACTGAAGTTGTACATTATAAAGTGTTGTAATTTAACCCAGTGCTTTTCTATGGGAGAGTCAGCCTTGCACAGCGAAAAACTGTGGAGATTTTTCACTGGCAGGACATGTAAAACTTAGGGCTTCATTTATATATTGGCCGTTGTTCCATCAGAGCGATGGAATAAGTACCTCCATTGCACTGGTGGAGGACCCAACTGCCGAATTTATATTTTACTACGAAGCTGGCTGTCATTTATAAAGCATTTGCAGGAACCGCCACCATGGTGGTTCCTGTCAATGCAATGCGCTGTTTGGTGCAGGGCGCATCAGCATGACACAACCCTACACCAAACAGTATTCTTTGTTTATTTTTTTTTTAAATCACAAGACAGGATTTTATGTTTATGTTTATGAGATTTATAAAGCGCTCAATTACCCATGGGTGTCTCGGCGCTGAGGACAGCAGGCAAATACCACATATCGGAGGAACTTACTGATTAAACAACCAGGTCTTTGTCATTTCCCTGAAGGTTAGCAAAGATTGGCAAGATCTGATCTTTAGTGGAAGAGAATTCCAGAGTTTTGCAGTGGCGACTATAAAACGCTTATCGCCCCATGAGGCAGTTTTAGTGCGTGGGACCCTAAGCAAAAAAGCAGTGGATGAGCGAAGGGCTCGGGCCGGAATATAGGTCGCTAGCTCCTTTATTAGAAACTGAGGTCCTGTGTTACGGGAAGCCTTGTAAGCAATACACAAGGCCTTGAACTTTATGCGGTTCTTCACAGAAAGCCAGTGATACTTCTGAATAACATGAGAGATTGGCTTGTATTTAGGGGTTCCTGATAGCATCCTGGCGGCTGCGTTCTGGACTGACTGTAGCTTATGAATGACCTTGTTCTGGGCGTTTACAAGAAGCCCGTTACAGTAGTCAATGGTAGACATGACTAGTGTACTAACCAGAGTTTTTCCTGCAGTCAGAGGCAGAAATGGTAAAATCTTTTTTATCATACGTAACTTGTGGAATGAGGCTGAGACCACTGAGTTAGCATGAGGCAGAAAAGTCAATTTGTCATCGTATATGACGCCCAAGTTCCTAACCCTGGTAACTGGGAGTGGGGGGGGACCAAGTGAGGCAGGCCACCACGAGGAAGACCAGATAGGAGATAGCTTGCCAAATGTTATAACCTCTGTTTTATCAGAGTTCAACTTAAGGCAGTTGCTGGTCATCCAGCTGCTGATTGCAAGCATGCCTTTTTGAAAGTTGGCTGCTACCTTTTCACCATCATTGTGTATAGTCAACACCAATTGCGTATCGTCGGCATAAGATGTAAGGCCCATCCCATGTACCTTGATTACTCTAGCTAAGTCCGACATTTTCTTTTTAAAATTAAAAAACATAATGCTCCCTTCACCATTTATCTGCCGTGGTGGGGGGAGAAATATTTGGTTTTTACTGTAACCTCCCCACCAGGGTTTGCCTGGCAGTGACGGTCAGTAAACAAATGACTACATGTCCGCCCATCCTGATTGGGTGGGCGGACATGTAGCCATTTCTCCGGCAGCCCTTACTTCGTCAGGCTATCGGAGAGGTTTGGCTATGGCGGTGACCACCATAGTCAAACCGAAGGTCTGCCCGCATTTAAATCAGGCAGGTGGACCTTGTTGTTGGCCTTATGTATACTCTGTCGCCGTTGCGATGGAGCATACATACCACCAACATACAAATGAGACCCGAAATCACATATGTGATACATTTCAAATACAATGCACCCTGTGCTGTGGGCATTAGGAGCCTGTTTTAGGGGTGACTTATATGTGTTACAAATTAAGGTTTAGGCCTGGCAAAATATTATGTTTGTGAATCAATAAGGGGGACAAAAACGGACTAATCTTTATCCAGGTCCAGCATACATGTCAGTGAATGAACCTCTACACAATTGGTATGCAGTTCCTAATGTTAAAAGCAGGAGAAGGTGTTTTTTTTCCAAGAGCTCCACGTGGAGGTGTGGAGTTGTAAAAAGTGGGGAGAAGAATCCTCTCCTCTTGGAAAAAGACCCTCACACACCCAGCCTGCTAGGTGTCATGCTTCATCATCGGGTCTGCTCCTTATCGGGTCGGCGCTGCAATCCCCGATCGGCACCCGCGATGGGGCCTTCTTGGCGGAGATCTTTATTCCATATGCCGGTGGGTGAAGTGCGTGTGAGGGCCCTAAAACAGTGTAGGTGATATGGATGTGTAGGGAAGTAAAAAAGGGGGAGGTGGTCCACTCAAAATAATTTTATTAAACGTGGCCCCTACCCTGGTTAAAAAGAAAACAAGACGCGTATCTCCACTCTAAGGATGTCGAGATTATGCGCTTGTAAAAAAGGTCAACATGTTTCTTGCCCAACAATATATTAAATGGCAATTCTTCAGGACCAACGATGATCTACCTACACTTTTTGGTAGTGGTCAACAATAAAGTGAAATAAAATAGTGACCACCGTTACAGCACCCTAAAAAGTGGTACCTGTAGATCAAAAAAACACAACCCCATTAGGGTCAAGGATGCGCGGCATCAGTACCGGCTGGTGTAGACACTAATGTGTAGTGTCGGTTAATCTGGAACAAGGCGGCGGATGTCCTACCCTCACTTTATTGTTGACCACTACCAAATAGTGTAGGTAGATCATCGTTGGTCCTGAAGAATTGCCATTTAATATATTGTTGGGCAAGAAACATGTTGACCTTTTTTACAAGCGCATAATGTGTGTGCTGATGAACCTCTTTAAGGTGAGGCAAAACAATAACAAGCTCTAATCATGGTTGTTTTCTGTTGCAAGATGCTACATTTCGGAGGAGTGGTTATTCGGCCTGCGTGAGAACGGGTAGAAATTGTAAATGGGGAATTTAGCCTCTTATATTTGAATTTTAAAGTAGAAGGTCTAAAGGTGAACCTGAGGGTAGGAGCTGGCGGTGGACTGCTCTATGAGCATTCTACCAGGGCCGGACTGGGAACCAAAACCGGACCTGGCAAAGTGCTCGGCCGCCCCCCGGGGGTTTGGGGGTGCGGTGGAGCTGTTTGCCAGGACTGGTTTTGGCCGATTTTGTTACAGGGGCCGATATTGCAGCTATGCTGCAAAAACGGCCCTGTAACAAAACGGCCCCCAGGGGCCCAAAACCGGCCCCCAGCCCTGGCGGCTCACCGGGGAAATGCCCGGTGCCCGCTACGGCCAGTCCGGCCCTGCATTCTACCTGTAACCTGTACAGCGGTGACCTATGAATTAAAGAAAATGTTTTATCTGCTTGCTTCGCTTTATAAACAAAAAATAAACATTTCTAGGCTCCGCCATTTTTGAGACATGGAGCTCGAGGAGGAGTTTGGAGGATGTGGAACATCTGCCAAAAAGCAACCTTTGCCCCAGGCTCCCTGTTTAGAGTGTGAGACACAGTGCAGGGTGGCATTTAAGGAGGGTGGGGGGGTAGGGGGACAAACATAAAAGTAAAGAAATAAGTAAAGAAAAAATAATCCCACTTACCTTCCTGGCGTGACGTCCTTCTCCTTGCTCGGGTCATCTCCAGGCAGGCTCCAGGAAACCGCAGTACCCAATCCTGGCGGTGCTCGCATGCTGTATGAGAGCAGCACCAGGATTGGAGGGAGAGGACACGAGCCCTATGCTGTCTCTAATCCATCGGTCCTAGACAGCTGGGTTAGAGAGGTTTAAAATGCACATATCTGGCTGGCCGTCGCAAGACGGCCAGCCAAAAAGACATGCACACTTTAAACTTAAAGTGCCCTGCCCATCACTGATTTCTGCTCCTGCCTGACAGCAGCAGAAATCAGAAAGCCACGCCCCCGTCCTGACGCACGGCTCGGGATGTGGTTTTGAAAAAAATTGGTAATAAATGACCTTTATTACCATTTTATTTTTCTATCTCTGGGGGAAATTTTTTAGTGGGGTGGCGCTCCTCCACCTTCACGGAGGAGCCGCTCCTGCCGGCGAGACATCAGTGTAATCTAGAGCGGACAGGACATCAGCAGCTTTTTGGCGGTTGTCCCATTGTCCACCAAACTCAATCCATGCGTAATTTGCTCAGAATTAGAGAGTTGATGGTGCTGTTGTACGATGGTTGGGACATTGCTATGATCAACGCTATGTGCTTCAAGTATTACGAAGGATTATCAAATTAAGGGGGTCATTACGATGACGGGCGGATCGCCACCGCCCGTATGGCGGTGGCGATCTGCCTGCCATTCCCCTCCGCCCGCATGCCATTTCCCCCCTGCCACATTACGATGGCAGGGGGGAGCCCGGCGGACGGAAAGACCGTCCGCCGGTTTTCTGCCGGTCACACAGGTGACCGGGCGGAAAAGGGCACTAATATGGTGGCGGTGTCCGCAAGACACCGCCATCCATATTAGGATGGTTGCGGAGAGCAGCCTTTCCATGGCGGCAACGCCGCCATGGAAAGGCATACGGTCTTCGCTATTGGGGGCCCGTTGCGGGCCCCCAGAGTGTTGGAGGGGTGGGGGGTGCACATGGGGGTACCTATGGTACCCCCCTGCATTGGCATGAACAAGGTGGCAGGCACCGCGCGGTGCCTGTCACCTTGTGCATGCCAATGCACGACGTGCATTCCCAGCATTGTGGCGGGCGGTGCTGTGAACACCGCCCGCCACAATGTTGGGAATAGGGGATGCCATGGTGGCATCCTAATACTCGCGGTGGGACCGCCGCTCCTATGGTGGACGGTCCCATTCACCGCTACGGTGGCGGGCGGACTTTGTCCGCCCGTCATCGTAATGTGCCCCAAAGTGACTGATCGCAGCATGACGTGTGCTTTTTTCTATACCATCATTTTGTAAAGGTGTTTATGTCTATAACTTTGGAAAAGCTTTTTTGCATATTGTATAATATGCGCCCATAATGCCAAACAATGATGTAACTGCAATGATTATACACAGCCCTTTCCCACAAGCCGGAACCCGTTCCACTGATTAAACCACTGCTATGTGTGAATGATGTGAATTTGAAAAGCTGCTAGCTTACCTCTGTGCTCTGGCAGAGATGTTGCTTTTCTGCACGGTAAACTCTACTGCTTTTTAATCAGGCGCACATTTTAATCTTTACACGTTTTTGAGCTTTCCCTTAAATAAAAACAATATCTCTCCGTTTTGCTCCTGTAATCCCTTTGGAATCAGTCGATGTTGGCGTGCACGCTCGGAGCGGTCAGGTGTATTTTATTATACAGACGATGAGTAGCGGTGTAACTCTCCCAGAGAAGCTTCCATGAGACACATCAGCTGAATGACAGTGAGCCCATCTGTAGGCGAGAGATACCATTCTTCTTCTGTCATACATTGATATAGCACACGGATTCATCAAACCCCCAGTTTCAGCATCATTGTGAGCCAAGCATAAAAAGAACTTTAAAATGACCACATCTGAATGGGTGCAGCCTTCTGAAGATGAAAGGAGGGTCACCCCCACCGGCGCCACTCACCTTATCCCGAAGGTTATCAGTAAAAGAGAGAAAATATTCTTTTCTGTGCTGTAAACCTCTCATGGTATCCACAGAGTGCATGCCTGTTATGTTATGTTATGTTAAAAGTGATTTATAGAGCGCTCGTTCACCAGGCGGTTTCTTGGCGCTAAGGAGGGGCGTCCGTGGTTGCAGATAGTATGAGTTTAGTTATATGCTTGGGTAAAGAGCCAGGTCTTAAGTGATTTCCTAAACTTGATGTAAGAGTCAGCAGTACGCAGATGTGGGGGCATGGTGTTCCAAAACTGGGGGGCCAGAATCGTATATCTCAGTCCTCCATGTTTTTTCCGTTTGAAGGTATGGGGGATCAACAGATTTTTGCTGGAGGAGCGTAGATCACGGGAAGGGATGTACTGTTGTGTGTTAGAAGCGATGAAAACGGGTCCATGACCTGAGAGGGCTCTGTAGATGATGCAGCCCAACTTAAATAGGCAGCGTTGAAGTAGAGAAAGCCAGTGAAGGCTTTTCAGCATAGGACTTACTCGTTGATGTTTGGGCTGACCAAAGATGAGCCTGGCTGCCTGGTTCTGGACGAGTTGCAGCCGATGTAACTGGTAGTCTGGTATACCCGTATAAAGGGAGTTTGCGTAATCGATCCGCGATATGACCAGAGCGAGTACCACTTGGGTCAGGGCTGCAGTGGAAAGAAATCTGCTGATTTTCCGAATTCTTCGGAGTTGGAAAAAGCATGCAGAGACCACTGAACTGATCTGAGCCTTCATGGTAAGATCGTTACTGATGATAATTCCTAAGCTTTTTACTGAGTTAGCAGGGAGAGGAGGGCTCCCTAACAGCGGTGGCCAGAAGTTAGAATCCCAGGGATTGGCCAAACCGCCTGTGAGGATCAACTCTGTTTTGTCTGGGTTTAATTTGAGTTGATTGGTGTTCATCCAGTCACTGATGAAATTCATAATAGATTGAAAGTTGGACACAGATGATACGGAGGTGTCAATGTTGAATATCAGCTGAAGGTCGTCAGCGTAGTTGAAAACTATGACCTCTCTTTTTCGCAGGGCCAAGACTAAAGGGAAGATATACAGATTGAAAAGTAGGGGTGAAAGGGAGGAGCCCTGCGGGACCCCACAGGTTAATTTCTTTTCCGCTGCTCTAAAGTTGGCCAGACGAACCGATTGGGAACGGTTGCTGAGAAAGGAGGTGGTCCATTTCAGGGGCAGGCCCTGGATCCCAGCACAGCCGACACGGTCGATCAGAAGTTGATGATCGACCGTGTCGAAGGCAGCTGACAGATCGAGGAGGACCAGGGCCTGAGTATTGTCCTGATCAGCCCCCCTTCTCAGTTCGTCCATGACCGCCAGAATGACGGATTCGGTGGAATGTTTGGGTCTGAAGCCTGCCTGATGGGGGTCCATATAATGGGTCTGTTCTATAAAAGAGCTGAAGCAGGTGGCAACATGGGCTTCAAGGATCTTACTCAGATATGGTAACAGAGAAATAGGGCGGTAGTTGGCCGGTATTGAAGGGTCTAAGCTAGGTTTCTTGATAATGGGGACCACTTCCGCCATTTAAAAAAATTAGGGACTGTCCCTTGGGCCAATGAATTATTGAGAAGCTGTAGGGGGGTTAGGGTAGCGCAGAAAAATGTCCCGAAGAATATAGGGAGGACAGCTGTCCATGGGGGATCCGGATCCCACTTTTGTAAGTAGGGCGAAAAGGCTTCTCTGGTGATAGGTGGAATACTATCTAGATACGACAAGTTCTTACATGGGTGATGGAGGGCCAGAGGAGTAGAGGATTTAGGGATGCTGGCTTTAATGGTGGCAATTTTCTCGATAAAGAAAATATTGATTGAGTCACACAAAGATTGCGAAGGAGCGGGTTTGACAGTGACTCGGTCTAATTTGGAGAGTTCATCCACGATTAAGAAAATATCCTTCGCTTTATTTGTGGAGTGTAGTATCTTGGCAGAAAAATATTCTGTCTTAGCTTGAAGGATAGCGGTTTTGTAGTCTCTTAAGAGGGACACAAAATTGGCCTTTTGATTGGGGCTATAATCGCATCGCCATTTACGTTCAGCTTTCCTCAAGGTTGTTTTCTTTATTTTCAGGTCTGCCGAAAACCAGCGTTGGGCGTCATGAGGCCTCTTTCTTTTAACTTTCCTTAATGGTGCTATCTTATCTCTGGCCGAGTCCAGCCAGGTGTTAAGATTTTCGACTTGCACATGGAGAGACTCCTCCGAAACCAGGGGGGGTGAAACTGCTAACACGGAGCAGAGTTCATTGGTATCCACCCGCCACCAATTTCTGGCCATAAAATTGCCGGTTTGAGGAACATGATTTGGCCGGGCGTTGGGGATGAAGAAGGAGATAAAATAATGATCTGACCATGGGCAGGGAAGAACCTGTAGATGGGAGATTTCTAGGTTGGCAGTCCAAACCTGATCTAAGGTATGCCCTTTGGTATGGGTAGCTACTTTTATGTGCTGGAGGCAGTTCATACCTGCTAATAGTTGCGTAAATTCGATAGAGCAGGGGCTTTCTTGTGGGTCATTTGGCCAGAAATTAAAATCACCAATGATCAGAATTCGAGCATTGTTGACCACCACCTCAGCCATCATATCACCTACTAATTGGGGGAATGTGGGCATATGATGAGGGGGTCTATAGAATAGGGCACAGATGAATGAGGAAAGGTTAGATTCAAATTTTAGCAAAAGGCTGTCAACTGAGGGGATACCTATGGGGACTAGTGAAGTAAATTTAAGTTTCTGGTGGATTATGGCTGTGACTCCTCCTCCTGCCTTTCCCGCAGATCTATCTGTCTGGAGGATGTAATAGTTGCCAGGGAGTGCCGCGAGAATATCGGGGGCAGAATCCGCTGTCAACCATGTTTCGGAGAGGAGGAGTATGTCAGGCTTCTCCGTATCCAGAAGGCAGAAAATCTCCAGTTGGTGTTTCACCATTGAGCGTGTGTTTAAATAGTATATTGCCAGTCCCTCTGCTGCCTGGTGTATAGAAGTAATAGGTAGTGGCTGGCGTTGGTTGGTGGGTGTCGGCTCTTGACTGGAGCCTTTGGGTGTATTTTCAGGGTGGAGGTTCCTACGGGACAGGAATCCAAGAATATTTAATTTGGCCTTGGTGCGGGGGCTGATGGGCCCGGTCCCTTGCATTGATTTGAGTTCTTGCACAGTATATGTAATGAGAGGGGCATAATGCATGGCCCCTGCCGGGCACGGACGGGCGCAGACGGGCTTGCCTTTGGCGCGCTGGCGGCGCGCCGGCGGCACGCCCGCTGCGCACATCCGCTGCGCGGGGGGAATGGCATCTGAATTAAGTAGGGATTGAGGCCCCGCCCCCTCCGGTCTCCAACACGGAAGAGGGAGAAAATGCAAATCCGTTGCCGATACTCCCTCCACTCAAACGGGACAAGGACCCGCGGTGGACCGGGGAGCAGTGCGGTTCGAGAAACAGGTAATGGATCTGGTAAAAAGCAGAGATATCAGCAGTAATTTAAAAATAAGGCTTTGTGCTTTTTTTTAAAAATATAGGCACACAAGTAGCACGATACAGCTCAGCACTCAGCTGAGAATGCAGCCAGCGCGCGTCCGCTGCGCGTGGGGAATGGCATCTGAATTAAGTAGGGATTGAGGCCCCGCCCCCTCCGGTCTCCAGCCCGGAAGAGGGAGAAAATGCCAATCCGTTGCCGATACTCCCTCCACTCAAACGGGACAAGGACCTGCGGTGGACCGGGGAGCAGTGCGGTTCGAGAAACAGGTAATGGATCTGGTAAAAAGCAGAGATATCAGCAGTAATTTAAAAATAAGGCTTTGTGCTTTTTAAAAAAAATATAGGCACACAAGTAACACGATACAGCTCAGCACTCAGCTGAGAATGCAGCCAGCGTGCGTCCGCTGCGCGTGGGGAATGGCATCTGAATTAAGTAGGGATTGAGGCCCCGCCCCCTCCGGTCTCCAGCCCGGAAGAGGGAGAAAATGCCAATCTGTTGCCGATACTCCCTCCACTCAAACGGGACAAGGACCCGCGGTGGACCGGGGAGCAGTGCGGTTCGAGAAACAGGTAATGGATCTGGTAAAAAGCAGAGATATCAGCAGTAATTTAAAAATAAGGCTTTGTGCTTTTTAAAAAAAATATAGGCACACAAGTAACACGATACAGCTCAGCACTCAGCTGAGAATGCAGCCAGCGCGCGTCCGCTGCGCGTGGGGAATGGCATCTGAATTAAGTAGGGATTGAGGCCCCTCCCCCTCCGGTCTCCAGCCCGGAAGAGGGAGAAAATGCCAATCCGTTGCCGATACTCCCTCCACTCAAACGGGACAAGGACCCGCGGTGGACCGGGGAGCAGTGCGGTTCGAGAAACAGGTAATGGATCTGGTAAAAAGCAGAGATATCAGCAGTAATTTAAAAATAAGGCTTTGTGCTTTTTAAAAAAAATATAGGCACACAAGTAACACGATACAGCTCAGCACTCAGCTGAGAATGCAGCCAGCGCGCGTCCCTCTGAGGAGTTCATAAACTGACCATCTGTGTACGTGGCTGCTGGGGCTTTCCTTGGGCAAGTAACATGATGAACAACACTCAGGGGTCGATTCCGATTCGGGCCGGAAAAAGCACCGACCGACTCGGAGCCGGAAATTATACCGACCGACACGTACCTGTGGCGCCCGACACGCCAAGTACGATGCAAGGCGTGCAAAATCCGACCGACACGTACCGAACCCAAGTCGTACGACCGAGCCGCACGGAAAACAGCAATCCGGTCGGAAAAACACGCGAATCCAACCGACCGACACGCACCCGGAACAAATCTGACCGAAACGTACACGCGAACTCCAAACCGCAAAGTACGATGCAAGGCGCGAAAACCACGAGCGAGTCGGACGGAGGACAAGGCGTACGACCGACATGCATACAAAACCGAGCCGAAGCAACACAAAACACCGCGACCGACGCGTACGCAGCATACAAAACTGCCCAAACACTGCGTGAACGAAACGGAGAACACCGTACGAGACAAATGCAGGGTCCGACTCGGTCACAAGAACGTTTCCAACATGCACAGACAGTACAAAGGAAAAATCACACAAAAAAAGGCCAAACAAGCAATTACAAAGCCAATAAATACTGGGGGGTGGGGACAGAGAACAAAGACACACCCACAACTCCACCCATATAACGGACACAAATCACAACCATGATCCTTTGCAAATGCCATTCCACTGCCAGCACCCAAGAGACATCAACCACACACCCACAGCTCATCCCTCACACAAGCCACACACCATCAGCACACCAACAAATACCTACCTCACATACACCCAGCAAAACACACACTCACACACCCTCACCTGCACACCAACACACACATCACTCACCATCACCACCCATCACCATGCCCCCAAGAAGAATCACAAGTTCCTAGATTGTGAATTGGAAGTCATGGTAGACGAGATCCTCAGGGTAGAGCCACAGCTGTTTGGCACACTGGTCCAACAGACCCCCATCTCCCAGAAAACCAAGATGTGGGAGAGGATCATCAACAGGGTGAACGCACAATCACCATGTCTGCGCACAAAGAGCGACATCCAGAACAGGTGGTATGACGTGCGCAGGAGGGTACGGGACCTGCTCAAGAAAGACTACTTCCTGAGCCAATACACCGGCAGTGGCCCTCCTGCCAAGCCAATATACCTCAGGCCCTGGGAGGAGAAGGTGCGGGCCATCCTTCCGCCAGTGAGCGTATATGGACTAGAGAACATCCCAGAGCCTGGTGAGTACACAACAAATGTACACAATATTCTGCCACAAAACACACACACATCACTGTCAAGGGAGAGTCAAACCATGCACTCATAGCAATTACACAGCAACCAGAACAGAATCATCCCAAAATGTGTGTCAGTCAGATAAACACAACACATGCCATCAAAAAAGTCACATCCAACTGTGCCATCACATGTACAAACACAACTACAACTACAGCTAGGCAGTGGCACAAATAGAACTAACAAACACATCCAGACATGTAGCCACCACAACAACACCAACACACAGTGAAGAACACTCAAAGGAAGGAATTCTGTGTATGCTGGCCAAGTCAGTGTAGCCAATAGCATCATGGGAGTCGCAGTCACACATATTGCCCCCCCCCCAACTGTCCCATCAACACCACCCTGAACCATGCTCACATCACAGGGAGTGGAGAAGGACTCACAAGATGGCTGACACTGGCTACTGCTGTGGGGAGCACAAGGCCCTGCTGGCAACTGTGCACCAACAAACAGCAGGACACCACTGACTGACATCCTGAGAGACAACTTCCACTTCCTGCAATGCAAGCACGTTCCATGGTGGGATATCTGGCTGGCTGGGTGGGAAGGAGGACTTGCAGCACTGACCATAGTCACAAGCACCTCCCCTCACACCCCCTCAACACAAACTCCACAGAACCCACCTGGTAGAATGCAAGGCCTCCCATCCTAACTCAAGATCCCACAAAGAACCACCACCCTGGGTTATGTTGTGTGAAGCACAGGGACACTCTTGGGACTTTTAGCCAAACAACTGCCAGGACAACACTCCCAGCCATCCTGTCAGCACAGCCAGCCCACCCCACAGGGAAGCAGAGTCAAAATGAAGGAAGCATGGGCATGCTGGGAAGGGGGGTGGAGGCAATAGCATGATGGGAGTGGTAGTCACAGACATTGCTCAGCCTCACAACTGGCCCATCAACACCACCCTGAACCAGGCTCACATCACAGGGAGGGGAGAAGGACACACAAGATGGCTGACACTGGCTACTGCTGTGGGGAGCACAAGGCCCTGCTGGCAACTGTGCACCAACAAACAGCAGGACACCACTGACTGACATCCTGAGAGACAACTTCCACTCCCTGCAATGCAAGCACGTTCCATGGTGGGATATCTGGCTGGCTGGGTGGGAAGGAGGACTTGCAGCACTGACCATAGTCACAAGCACCTCCCCTCACACCCCCCTCAACACAAACTCCACAGAACCCACCTGGGAGAATGCAATGCCTCACATCCTAACTCAAGATCCCACAAAGAACCACCACCCTGGGTTATGTTGTGTGAAGCACAGGGACACTCTTGGGACTTTTAGCCAAACAACTGCCAGGACAACACTCCCAGCCATCCTGTCAGCACAGCCAGCCCACCCCACAGGGAAGCAGAGTCAAAAGGAAGGAAGCATGGGCATGCTGGGAAGGGGGTGGAGGCAATAGCATGATGGGAGTCGTAGTCACAGCTCTACATCCCCCACCACATGGCCCAGCAAGCTCACACTCACGCATGCACATCCCACAGAGAGTGGAAAGGCCCATCAAAGATGTCTGACACTGTTGCTGTGTCGTGGGGAGCACAAGGCCCTGCTGGGAACTGCACACCAACCAACAGCAGGACACCACTGTCAGCCATCTTGCCATTGCCCTCACACCCACACACACTGAACTACCCACAAAAGCAAGTAAGTATGGGAATGCTGGCAAGTGGGGTGGAGGCAATAGCATGATGGGAGTGGCAGTCACTGATATTGGTCACCCCCACAACTGTCCCATCAACACCACCCTGAACCATGCTCACATCACAGGGAGTGGAGAAGGACTCAAAAGATGGCTGACACTGGCTACTGCTGTGGGGAGCACAAGGCCCTGCTGGCAACTGTGCACCAACAAACAGCAGGACACCACTGACTGACATCCTGAGAGACAACTTCCACTCCCTGCAATGCAAGCACGTTCCATGGTGGGATATCTGGCTGGCGGGGTGGGAAGGAGGACTTGCAGCACTGACCATAGTCACAAGCACCTCCCCTCACACCCCCTCAACACAAACTCCACAGAACCCACCTGGGAGAATGCAATGCCTCACATCCTAACTCAAGATCCCACAAAGAACCACCACCCTGGGTTATGTTGTGTGAAGCACAGGGACACTCTTGGGACTTTTAGCCAAACAACTGCCAGGACAACACTCCCAGCCATCCTGTCAGCACAGCCAGCCCACCCCACAGGGAAGCAGAGTCAAAAGGAAGGAAGCATGGGCATGCTGGGAAGGGGGGTGGAGGCAATAGCATGATGGGAGTCGTAGTCACAGCTCTACATCCCCCTCCACATGGCCCAGCAAGCTCACACTCACGCATGCACATCCCACAGAGAGTGGAAAGGCCCATCAAAGATGTCTGACACTGTTGCTGTGTCGTGGGGAGCACAAGGCCCTGCTGGGAACTGCACACCAACCAACAGCTGGACACCACTGTCAGCCATCTTGCCATTGCCCTCACACCCACACACACTGAACTCCCCACAAAAGCAAGTAAGTATGGGAATGCTGGCAAGTGGGGTGGAGGCAATAGCATGATGGGAGTGGCAGTCACTGATATTGGTCACCCCCACAACTGTCCCATCAACACCACCCTGAACCATGCTCACATCACAGGGAGTGGAGAAGGACTCACAAGATGGCTGACACTGGCTACTGCTGTGGGGAGCACAAGGCCCTGCTGGCAACTGTGCACCAACAAACAGCAGGACACCACTGTCAGCCATCTTGCCATTGCCCTCACACCCACACACACTGAACTCCCCACAAAAGCAAGTAAGTATGGGAATGCTGGCAAGTGGGGTGGAGGCAATAGCATGATGGGAGTGGCAGTCACTGATATTGGTCACCCCCACAACTGTCCCATCAACACCACCCTGAACCATGCTCACATCACAGGGAGTGGAGAAGGACTCACAAGATGGCTGACACTGGCTACTGCTGTGGGGAGCACAAGGCCCTGCTGGCAACTGTGCACCAACAAACAGCAGGACACCACTGACTGACATCCTGAGAGACAACTTCCACTCCCTGCAATGCAAGCACGTTCCATGGTGGGATATCTGGCTGGCTGGGTGGGAAGGAGGACTTGCAGCACTGACCATAGTCACAAGCACCTCCCCTCACACCCCCTCAACACAAACTCCACAGAACCCACCTGGGAGAATGCAATGCCTCACATCCTAACTCAAGATCCCACAAAGAACCACCACCCTGGGTTATGTTGTGTGAAGCACAGGGACACTCTTGGGACTTTTAGCCAAACAACTGCCAGGACAACACTCCCAGCCATCCTGTCAGCACAGCCAGCCCACCCCACAGGGAAGCAGAGTCAAAAGGAAGGAAGCATGGGCATGCTGGGAAGGGGGTGGAGGCAATAGCATGATGGGAGTCGTAGTCACAGCTCTACATCCCCCACCACATGGCCCAGCAAGCTCACACTCACGCATGCACATCCCACAGAGAGTGGAAAGGCCCATCAAAGATGTCTGACACTGTTGCTGTGTCGTGGGGAGCACAAGGCCCTGCTGGGAACTGCACACCAACCAACAGCAGGACACCACTGTCAGCCATCTTGCCATTGCCCTCACACCCACACACACTGAACTCCCCACAAAAGCAAGTAAGTATGGGAATGCTGGCAAGTGGGGTGGAGGCAATAGCATGATGGGAGTGGCAGTCACTGATATTGGTCACCCCCACAACTGTCCCATCAACACCACCCTGAACCATGCTCACATCACAGGGAGTGGAGAAGGACTCACAAGATGGCTGACACTGGCTACTGCTGTGGGGAGCACAAGGCCCTGCTGGCAACTGTGCACCAACAAACAGCAGGACACCACTGTCAGCCATCTTGCCATTGCCCTCACACCCACACACACTGAACTCCCCACAAAAGCAAGTAAGTATGGGAATGCTGGCAAGTGGGGTGGAGGCAATAGCATGATGGGAGTGGCAGTCACTGATATTGGTCACCCCCACAACTGTCCCATCAACACCACCCTGAACCATGCTCACATCACAGGGAGTGGAGAAGGACTCACAAGATGGCTGACACTGGCTACTGCTGTGGGGAGCACAAGGCCCTGCTGGCAACTGTGCACCAACAAACAGCAGGACACCACTGACTGACATCCTGAGAGACAACTTCCACTCCCTGCAATGCAAGCACAGTCCATGGTGGGATAACTGACTGGCTGGGTGGGTGGGAAGGAGGGCCGGCTGTCAACCAAACACAACCAATGCAGACCATGTTCACACCCCAACAAATACATAGAAATGCCCAAATAATGCAGGACAATGTGCCACACCAATATCAACCCCTGACTGTGACGACTTAGGACAATGCAATGTACAGGCCCGCACCCAGAGGCACAGTCACAACTGTCATGTGTGTCAACCATTGATGCCTGCAGAAACATAACATACATTGTGTGTGTCTCCCAAAAACAGGTGATGATGGGGACACAGCAGCAGACGCTGAGGAGTCCCAGTCCCAGGCTCAAGAGGATGTGGAGCTCACTGGTGTCGTACAGCCTCTGCCCTCCTCGGACGAAGAAGACCAACCTGGCACATCCGGTGCAAGTCTACATGCAGCACCAGCAGGACCACCAGCTGCAGCACCAGCAGGACCACCAGCTGCACCCCTGCACCCACCCCTCCAACGACTGTCAACACAAATACCATCCCTGCCGACATGGACAGAACAAGGAGCAACACCAGCACAGGGACCCTGGACCTACCTGGGGCCATGGACACCACCACCACCACCAACCTCCAAGGTGGACCAGGGTCATCTGTGCGTGCCACTGCACGCACTGCACATGTCAGCAGGGGTGGTGGGAGGGGTGGGAGACAGAGGTCGCTGCTTGCAGAGGTTGCTGGTGTGCATGTTGACCAACAACTGGTACGCATAGCTGATGCGTACCAGTCCAGCACCGGAGACCTCAGCCAGGTAGTGGGGCTCCTCAGAGACATGAAACAGCAACAGGCTGCCCATCATGCCCGCTTGGACTCTCACATGTCCCACGTGGAGTCACACATGTCCCGCGTGGACTCACACATGTCCCGCGTGGAGTCCAAGTGGGATGCACTGCATGAGATGACGGCGGTGCACAGGGACATTTTACAATGCCTCCGCCAGATGAACAGCAACCAGTCCACACCTCCCTGTGTGCCAACAACATCTGGTGCTGCCCAAACTGCAACTGCCACAGGGAGGGAGGATGACTCTGGCGGAGAGTCCCCTGCACCGCAGCAGCCTGTACTTGAGGGGCCCCCCCAAGAAGAGGGGTCGTCCGAAGAGGGGCAAGTGAGAGGCCGATGGCCAAGCGCAACTCCCAGGAAGCCTGAACCTGTTCTGGATGTTCACCTTTGTGCACAGACTGTTCACCCTGTTGACGGCAACACTACTCCCACACATTGCATGGGGAGTACAAGTTGGACCAATGTGTCAGACAACTGTGGCCCCGATACTGGGGATTCTGTCTACCAGGACTTTCAATTCACCTAGGAACTTGTGATTGCAAGATTTATGTACAGCACTACCCATCCTATGCACTATTCACACAGATGTATCACAATAAACACACTAATACACCATACTTGCCTCTGTTGTGATTCCAACGTGGGTGCTGTTATGGGGATGATGAACTGCAAAATTACACTGTGTATGCGAACTGCAACAGCAAGTACAACACAGGCATGTGAGTAAAGGCAACGTGACACATATGAGGGAGACACACCACCAGGGCTACACAACACATACACACCTAGGCCATCTGACTCATTGCCTACACTGATGTTGCCAGGGAAGACGGTGCCATGCACAGACACCACACCCATTCCCAGTTGTAGTCAAGTAGCCCATAGGTGCAGTAAGCAAATGGCAGTCAAATGTGTGACCACAGACAACGCACATCACAAGAGTGAAGCACAGGTTTATTACACAGTTGCAACATGTCGTAACCACTACAGATGCAAGGTAATCCCACCTGGCAGCGGGCACACAGTCAACAACTGTAGACGGAAGGAAGTCCATGGGTGTGGCGCACATCACCTGTAGGGACACAACAGCTACCAGCCTGGAAGTGCACTCACGTCGTCGGTGGACACAGTTGACCAAACGAATCTGAAAGTACCCTGTGAAGGACAGAAATGACACACAGTCAAAAGCAATGGAGTACAGGACAGAACAGCAAAACTCATGCACAATACATGTTACAAGATACCCACCCAGAACCAAGTTAGCATGTCAACACTGTTGGGGAGTACAGCCCACCTGTAAGCACACATCGCAACACACATCCAGTCAAGTAGCCCATGGACACACTCCAACAGCACCAGAGCACCACCTACACATATCATGCCAACTCACATCATTGACATGACACCTCAGGATACTCACATTCAGCTAAAGAAGTTGGTGATGAGCTGTGTGCGGACATCACCCTCATCATCATCATCATCATCGTCACTGGCATCGTGGTCCAGGCCAGGATCCTCCACAGGTGGCGGATGTTGGTCATTGTCATCCTGGATGAGAGGCAACTCCTTCCGCACTGCCAGGTTGTGGAGCATGCAGCAGACGATGATAATCTTGCACACTTTCGCAGGGGCATATGGGAGGGACCCTCCGGTCTTGTCCAGGCAGCGGAAGCGGCTCTTCAGGAGACCAAATGTCCGCTCAATCACTCTCCTGGTCTGACCATGTGCCTCATTGTAGCGCATCTGGGCTGGTGTCACAGGGTTCCTGAGGGGTGTCAGCAACCACAGCATGTTGGGGTATCCCGAGTCACCTACGGACAGACAAGTGCACATTAGCTGACTTGGAAAAGTGGGCGGAATACTACAGATCAGATCACACACAATGGCACAAAGTCAGTACACACCGACAAGCCAGGCACGCTGGTTCTGCATCTGTGCCATCATCCTGGGGATGCGACTACTCCTCATCACAAAGGCATTGTGTGCTGAACCAGGGAAACAGGCACACACGTGTGTGATGGTCATGTCTGCAAGACACACCACCAGTGCATTGACCGAGTGGTAGTGCTTGCGGTTACGGTAGGCCTGCTCCTGGGCCTGTGGTGGTACCAAAGCCACATGTGTCCCATCAATGGAGCCAATGACATGCGGCATCCTCCCCAGGGCATAAAAGTCACTCTTCACGTCAGTGAGTCGTCGCAGTCTAGGGAAATAGATGTACCGGTTCAGGAATAGCAACATTGCCGCCAAAACATCGCGGAGCACACGGCTCAACATGGTCTGTGACATCCCACCAGCAGTCGCCACAGTATGTTGGAAGGTACCGGTGGCAAAGAAGTGTAGGGCTGCCATCACCTTCACCTTGGGGGTCAGCGCTGTAGGATACGGCCGGCCAGGATGCAAATGTGGGGACAACTGCGCTGCCAAATCCTCAATCAGCTGCCTGGTGAAGCGGTACCGTCGGATGCTGTCCCGTTCCACCATCGTTGCCAGGTTTGGGAATGGTCGATGGACAGCAGGAGCCCTGCAGTGCAGAGGAGAAGTAAGCAAGATTGTCAGTCACCCCACATATGCGGCATTGAACACACTCAATATCCCAACATACATCATTATGAGGCACAACTACATGAAGTGTGCAGTTCCGTAAGGACATGTATGGTACATTCATGGCCAACATCTGTCAACACGGTCCAACAAGTGGCATCAATTAGTCCCAGGTTGGCCCATTGGATATCATGAGGCCGTGTCACAGTTCCCATCTCCTGCTGCCGTGTCACAATCACCCCCCACAGTGACATGTGAGGACAGATGTGCCCCAGGCACCACAGCTCAACGACAGGTACATTCCCAGGGACCCTGTATTGCCACATGGACACTGGCATTACATGGAGTATCATGTAAACACCACAGCAAAACAACCAGGACCCCCACAGGTAGTGGTCCCACTTGCCACGGCAGGACAGACATGGACGTCTGTGACACACACACGCACAACATCAAAGTCCATGCACACACAACGTGGATGTGGAGACTGTCTCCCATTGTGCACATGAAATCAGAGACATCGTAAACACTACATGCACAAAGACTGTGGAGGACCATCACTATTGTGCCACTGGGACACCCTGGCTCAAACATACCGTCCCACATGGGACTCAGGGGGTATGTGACATGACATACACATACACCACCGTGAAATGTGACCATGGCACATGCACAGATATGAACAGTTGCACATCACAGTGGTCATGTACACGTAACACCCAGGATCCTGTCCCCATGAACACGTGCACAGCCTGGGGGTGGCTGCCCACAGGTGACACCCACAGGACAACATGTACACCAACATACACACAATAGGAAATGCAGCCTTACATGCCTTATGATAAAGTTTGGACAGGCTGTCGTGATGTAGGTGTGCCCTCACTCCCTGGGAGCTATCTGTGGCTGGCATATGTCCATCTGAGACAGGCATGCTGACATATGCCAGTCACATGTACAGTGATGCGTTGAACAGCAATGGACCGATCGGTGCCCCCGGCCGGCCCATTGCATTCAATGTGTGCGGGTACGCGTTGTACCCCTGTACGCGTTGTACTGCAATGGACCGATCGGTGCCCCGGCCGGCCCATTGCATTCAATGTGTGCGGGTACGTGTTGTACCCCTGTACGCGTTGAACCGCAATGGACCGATCGGTGCCCCGGCCGGCCCATTGATTCAATGTGTGCGGGCACGCGTTGTACCCCTGTACGCGTTGTACCGCAATGGACCGATCGGTGCCCCGGCCGGCCCATTGCATTCAATGTGTGCGGGTACGCGTTGTACCCCTGTATGCGTTGTACTGCAATGGACCGATCGGTGCCCCCGGCCGGCTCATTGCATTCAATGTGTGCGGGTACGCGTTGTACCCCTGTACGCGTTGAACTGCAATGGACCGATCGGTGCCCCCGGCCGGCCCATTGCATTCAATGTGTGCGGGTACGCGTTGTACCCCTGTACGCGTTGTACCGCAATGGACCGATCGGTGCGCACCCATTGACAATGGGCTTGCCTGGCAACGGATGCGTTTTCGAATTTCGAACGAGTCGGTTGCTGTAAATTCAGTTGGTCACCCACAACAATGTTGCAAAATCATGTATGTCATGAAGTTGAAGATTTGAAGGATGCTGTGGGCGTGTTTTGGTGCTGCTATTCCATGGATTGGCCAGATTCAGAAGATGCAAACGACTTGGACCTATCACTTTGGACACAAGGGACAGTATCTGCATCTCCAGCACATATATATTGCTGGCTGTTCCCCTGAGAGCTCACTTGCCTGCACTACATGCTCCAGGACGACATCTGCCACTGCACTGCTGCTGTCTCTGCCCCTCTGGACCCTGCAATGGCACGTACTGTGGAGAGAGCCCCAGCCTTCAGCCTTGAGGAGAACCAGGCCCTGCTGGACAGCCTACTTCCACAGTACAGCAAGCTGTATGGGACACCAGGGGAGCAGGTGAGTGTTCTGTGCGCTGCCTTTCTGAATGTGCATATTGTCTGACTAGCAAGGCTGAAAGTCTGCACGCCACTGGCTAGCAGGCTCACTGAGTAGTTGTCACCCCCATAGTGTGTAGTGACATGCACTGGACAGGTATGGTGCAGTGACAGTGCATTTGAACAAGGTTTTACTTCCCATGCAATGATACCATGTAGTGACGTCTGGCAAACTGTCCATGGGCAGCTTTGCACTGCCTGTGTACATCATGTGCCCCTGTGATTGAGACATGTATATACAACTGTGTCATGCACGGATATGTTGCATGTGTAGTAATGGCCTTTTCACTTTGTCATCCTGACAGGTTAATGCCCATCGGAAGCAGGAGATCTGGAAGGACATCGTCCGGGCTGTCCGGTCCGTGGGGGTCTACAAGCGCCGGATCCGCAACTGCCATAAGAGGTGGCAGGACCTTCGGGGCTGGACCCGGAGGATTGCACGGGTCCAGCTGAAGCTGTCGCCTCCTCGCAGGAGGGGCGAAACACGGACCCTGACCCCCACATGCTCCAGATCCTGGCGGTGGTGTTTCCAGACCTGGATGGGCAGCTGAAGGCCAGACAGCAGCAAGGAGGGGGTGAGTCAAAGACTGCACTGTGAACTCTGTATTACATGCTTTGTGCCCTCCTCTGGCCTGGTTCAACTGCCACAGTGCAGCAGTCATGTTGTCCAGGAGCCATGTCCCTCTATTGTGCACTGCCCACTGCTCATCTGATACCCAGGTGTGGCCCTTACATTCAGGGAATTGTGTCACTTGGGACTGTGTCCTTGCAGTTTGCTTCACTAAACGTGGGGGACAGCATCTGTTTCCCTAACTCTGTTGTGGGCATCATGGGTGGGTCCATTGTTCACACTACGCCTGTGTTCGGACATGTAATCTGCGTGTTGCTTTGATATGCGGTCCACTTGCTGAGCTGAGCCACCACATGTGCCTGGGGTATGTGGCACACGCCCATGCAGCGGGTGGGAACAATGTTTGGGCCCCAGGAGTGTGCAGATTACGTGTGTCACACATACATAGCCAGCTATCCACTGTCCAGGGCTCATCCCTCATTCATGTGGGGCAGGACAGTCATGCCTACTCCAGGCCATGCAATGCACTCTGTACTCCCACTCCCGTGTATCAGCTGACACATTGTGCGCAGTGATTTGACCCCTCAGGTGTCTGCCTCTGTGTCAGTGTGCTGTGGATTAGTTGCCAGGACTGCTGGGGTGTTTCTTGGTAGGGGCTCAGCATGCCCCTGGAGATGTGACCATAGGAGACGATACTTGTGTGTCACATAGGTGTTTGATCAGCTGCCCGTGCAGACTGGGGTATGCGAATGTGAAGTTCAGGCAGCTGTTCCCCATTCACAGCAGATTGTGAGGGGCTCAGGTTCAGAGGGTAGTGTCACAGGTCTCCCATATGTCCAATAGGTATGACCTGGACAGAGAAGGGTTAAGATGATGTGTTGTGTGGGGGATGTACATGTGCACTTGTGCAGCTCCAGGACTTGCATTCCCCATGACCTACTATTGTGACACAGTGCAGAGTGTTGTTGTCTGGCTGCCAAGTCATACATCACTGAGACAGTGATGTATGACTTAGCAGTCATGCCTCCGCCATGGCATGTGTCTACTTATTGGTGATCCTGCAGGGGAGTGACATGTGCTACATGCACACCATTGTGGCGATGGCTATCAGGACATGGGTCCATCATGGTGTCTGTCGCTGGTATGCATCACATGCATTTCCTATTTGACTCTGGGCATCCCTTTCATCCGGAAACCTGTACTGACTCAGTGGCAAGAGCTGTGATGTGTGCATGTCCACATGCCACACCGTGTCCTCTGCACTGTCCAACTACTGTGTACTTGGTGCATGTGTCCACACTGGGGTGTTGCCATCCAACAGACACCAGACAGATGAGTGCAAGGCCATGTGGGATGTGAGTGCCATGGTTGGCATCAGACTGACAATTGGCTTCTCCTGTTCAGTTAGGGCACTTTTAGCAATGTACAACTAATGATGCCAGGGCTTGCTCTGTAATGTGCTGTGCTCACAGTGGTGTGTGCGTTTGGTGCAGGTGACTGATGTCTGTCTGTTTCCCCATTGTTTGCAGATACATCCACGGCCACGGAAGGGGACAGCTCCACGGACCAGGAGGAGCCGGAGAGCCAGACTGGGTCAGCAGCCGAGGAATGGTCGGAGGGACCCAGTGGCACGGAGGGCGAGGGGAGCCACACCGAGGAGTCCTCAGCACCATCCACCTCAGCTGAGGACCAGAGCAACTCGGAGGATGACTCCCTTATGGAGGCGGGTGTCAGCAGCCACCACACCCCAGCTAGTGTTGCTGTCCCCGCCACCACCAGCACCACCACCGCCCTCCCATCGGCTCCCATTCCCCAGGTTCGTGGAGGCTCCCATGTTCGGGAGCGTGTCTCCTTTGGGCCAGGCACCGCACCCCCTGCCCCTGTGTCCCCTGCTGCCCTGAGTGAGGAGTCTGTGTACCTCCTTCGCCAGCTCCATGTAGGGCAGACAGCCATGCTGAGTGTCCTCCATGCGCACACCGCTCTGTTGACTCAGCTGGTGTCGTTCATGGAGGGCATCTCATCGGGCATGTCTGACCTACAGAGGGGCAATAGGTCCATGGACTCCTCCCTAACGGCAGCAGTGTCCCTCCTCAGACAGTCCCTCACCCCTCCTGCCTCTGCTCCATCCACACTCCCCAGCACCTTACCCGTCCCAAGCACACACACACCGGCACAGGCACACACCAGCACACACACATCCAGCACACAGACACACACGCCACAAACAAAACGCACACGCACGCACAGTCAGGGGACTGAAACCAGACTCACAGGGGATGGGGCCCTGGTACACACACACGCATCCACGAGCACTGTGCAGTCCTCAGTTGCCTCTCCCTCCAAAACACCCTCCCTTGCCTCACCTGCAACCCCAAAGACCCAGCGCCTCTTCCTCAGTGACCTCGGCCTCTTCCCCTCCGATCCAGCTGCTCCAGCATCCAGGGGGAAGAGGAAGCCCCCCCACACGGAGCAGAGTGCCCCTCACCCCCTCCCCCAGGCACAGACAGACTGAGGCCCCCACCCGCAAGTCCCCCTGGAGTGGTAAGAGCAAGACCCCGCCGCCGCCCTGCACCTCAGGCACCAGGTCTCCTTCCTCCATCCCTCAGGCCCCCACTCCACAGGTGCCCCCACCACTCCCTGCCCCAGGTTCCCCCACCCACAGATATACCATCCCCAAGAGGATCCGGCCTTCTCCCCTGCCACTTGCTCTCCCGGCACCACACCCCCGCTGCGCTTGTCTGTGCCACTGATGTGGTGAGGGTGTCCTCCCCCTCTGTCCAGCCCACCTTGCCTGTTCCCCATTCTCCTCCCCTGGTGGTAGGCACTGCAGTGGAGTCCACTACCACCCTGTCTGACTTGGGCACTGCAGTGGCGGACCTGTCCACTCCATCTGCAGGGTCCACTGCAGTCGTGCCGGCACCCACAACATCTGAGTCATGCCCCCAGTTGTGCCGGCACACACCATGTCAGACACCTCCACTGCAGTTGTCAGTGGCTCTCCAGCACCCACCACCACTTCCCTGCTTCCTCCTGGTGAGCCCTGATCCTGTCCCTGCGGTGCCTGGCCTACCCCCGGTTGCCCCTCCTAGTGGATTGTCCCTGGTTTTGTGCAGGCATGCGTAGGGTGACATCTGCCACTGTCACCCTGTTTGGACTTTAACAATGGACTGGCCATTGGCCTTTGTGTTTTTTCTAGACTTTGTTTTCATTCCACACATATGCTGAATAAAGCAACTTTCTGTTCTCTAGTGCTTATGCTTCTGATGTACATGTTGTTGATGATGCTAACCATGCCCTTGCTGCAGTGATGGTGATATTTGGTCTCATGATAATGAAGTGTTACTGTGCAGGAACCCATGTGGTCCAGGGGGAATGTGTCCTATCCTGTGGTGTATCCATGTCATCCATAGCAGCATCTGAGGGTGTCATGTGTTCAGTATTTGGCAATGGGATTTCCTACTTAGATTAGCTATTTCACATCTGTGGCTTCCACCCCTGCACATCTGTTGTGCCTGCCATTGTTCAATTCGTCTACTTCCCTGACCGTGTGGCCATCTCCACTGGACATGCAGGTTTGGGCATCAATGGGGAAGGACTCATCTGTGTTGTCAGTGCAACATTGCTATACAAGTGTGTTGGATCTGTGCTGATGATTCCGTTGGCACTTCCATGACCAGGCTGATGTGACGGGAGCCCTCATTTGGTGCTAATTGTTGATTGTGTGACCAAGTGCTCAGCTGACATGATGGGGCCCTACTGAGGCAACATATGGCACAGCTTTCCTCACACAGGAGTGGAGTCCCCTCATGGCAGTGTGTACTCCTGTGACATTGCCTGCGCCCAAGGTGTGTGTTGTATGTGCATGTCTGTGTGTTCACTTCCGTTTAGCTATGCATGCTGTGATCCCTAGTGTTGTACCTGTTTGTGATGCTAGCTGAGTTGACCTATGTTCCCCCAAAGTTTTCTCCCTGGGTTCTCTGTGATGTGGGTGCATGGCACATTACTGGTCATCAGGGTGTCACCCATAGGTGTGTTTGCTGTCAGGGCTGAGTTTGTGTGCAGATGCAGATGGGTCACAGTCAGGTTTCCCCTTGGCACTTGTTGTTTGCCCCTGTCATGTGATTTCCAGTTTGTGTTATCTTTCAGTGATTGTGACACGTTGTGTGTGTGACTGCTGGCACTCCTCAGGGTCCGGGCTGCAATGTTGGTTGTTGTCTATGTGTGTTCTTTGTGGGTGACCTTGGCTTCTTCATTGGTGTGTGACTGTGGCTGGGATCCCATTGGTTGGTGTGGTATTGCCGTCATGTCCATGTACAGCGTAGTGTGCAGTGTGTCAGACATTCAGGAGTCTTGTTGAGTGGCCATGTGTGATGTGTTTCTGCACCTTGGTTCCCACCCACCACCCTGGAATAGTCATGGGTGCATGTGCAATGTCACCAGTGCATGTGTACTTCACTGCTGCACATTGTTGGAGGTCGAGGGGTGTGGTGTTGAGTGTGTGCAGATGAGAGTTGTTGCCCGGCTAGGCCCCTGCCTCCATGTTGGCCTTGGCTTACTGGCCATGCTGATTGATTTGTGCTTGTGTAGGTGTGATGGTAGTTAGTTGCTCAGGACACATGACTGTGGTTCACAGTGTGAACGACATTTAGCTTTGTCATCACAGTGGGATTGTAATGCAGCCCAGGGTCACCACATTGTGGGGGCCCTGGGGGTGGTGCTGTGGTGTGTCTGTGTCTTGCTGTGTCAGTTGCTGTCCCTACGTGCCTGTGTGACATGTGTGATTTGTGCTCCCTCTCATCTGACAATGCCTGCTTGCCCACATAGGGGATTTGGATCCATGAGTTACCTTTGTGTGGCACTGAATGCACATCTGTATGATTGGTATTCATGTCTCCTCATGTGTTGTGTGGTTGCCTGGGGACACTGGCACCCCCCACCCTCACCTGTTGTGTATGATGTGCAGGGTGGGTCTGCCTGTTTGTGTTTGTGCATCTGCACCACTGCATTGGCATATCTTGGGTGTGCCATTGGCTGTATGTAGTTTGGTGGGTTTCCCCTGCTGTCCCTGGGACTCCTAGGTCATCGGTCAGCACAATGATCATGGTTTGTGTGTCCCATTGCTGCCATGGTATGGTATCTGTTCACCTCACATTTGCAGTCTCCACAGGGTATCTGCATTTGTGTGCCCATTGGTGCAAATATGTGGGTCTGCATTCTGATGGTCACTTCTGTCATTGTGTCATTGATGAATGTTGACGGTGTCAGCCCCCATGGGTGTTGTTTGTCTGCACATGGCCAAAGGTATGTCTTATTTGCACTGCAGTATTTGGCTCCCCCAATTTATGTTGCAATGGGACACATACACTACTTTGCCACTGATGTGTTTTTTGTTCTGTGACCAGGAATCATCCATGCAGTTTGGCAGTTGCACCTCTTTCTTTGTCAACACTTACCTTTTGGTCACTGTGATGATGGGGGTTTGGACCCCATTGCCACAATGTTCAAAATGTGCTTCAGCTATGGACCCCACACTTACATTTTGGTCACTGTGATGATGGGGGTTTGGACCCCATTGCCACAATGTTCAAAATGTGCTTGAGCTATGGACCCCACACTTACATTTTGGTCACTGTGATGATGGGTGTTTGGACCCCATTGCCACAATGGTCATGGCCTGCTTGCATTGTGGGTGCCACACACATATATGTGTGGCACATGTGCTAGGGGGTCACATTGTATGTTCAAAGTCATGTTCGGTGTTGTAGGCATTTGACACAGTCTACACACACTTGTCATGGTGTTGGGGGGATGTCTTTTTCTTGCATTCCCTAGGTTGTGGTGTGCTGGTTGTGTCATGCATTGTCCATCCTATGAGTGGGGGTGGGAGTAGTGGTAGGCATCCAGCCCCCCCAGGGTGAGGGTGGTAGTAGTGGTAGGCTTCCAGCCCCCCCTGGCTAGGGTGGTGGTAGGCATCCAGCCCCCCCTGGGTGAGGGTGGTAGTAGTGGTAGGCATCTGGCACCCCCATGGCTGAGGGTGGTAGTGGTGGTAGGCATCCAGCCCCCCTGGCTAAGGGTGGTAGTAGTGGTAGGCATCCAGCCCCCCTGGGTGAGGGTGGTAGTAGTGGTAGGCATCCAGCCCCCCTGGGTGAGGGTGGTAGTAGTGGTAGGCATCCAGCCCCCTGGGTGAGGGTGGTAGTAGTGGTAGGCATCCAGCCCCCTGGGTGTGGGTGGTAGTAGTGGTAGGCATCCAGCCCCCTGGCTGTGGGTGGTAGTAGTGGTAGGCATCCAGCCCCCCTGGCTAAGGGTGGTGGTAGGCATCCAGCCCCCTGGGTGAGGGTGGTAGTAGTGGTAGGCATCTGGCACCCCCATGGCTGAGGGTGGTAGTGGTGGTAGGCATCCAGCCCCCTGGCTAAGGGTGGTAGTAGTGGTAGGCATCCAGCCCCCTGGGTGAGGGTGGTAGTAGTGGTAGGCATCCAGCCCCCCTGGGTGAGGGTGGTAGTAGTGGTAGGCATCCAGCCCCCCTGGGTGAGGGTGGTAGTAGTGGTAGGCATCCAGCCCCCCTGGGTGTGGGTGGTAGTAGTGGTAGGCATCCAGCCCCCTGGCTAAGGGTGGTAGTAGTGGTAGGCATCCAGCCCCCTGGCTAAGGGTGGTGGTAGGCATCCAGCCCCCCTGGGTGAGGGTGGTAGTAGTGGTAGGCATCTGGCACCCCCATGGCTAAGGGTGGTAGTGGTGGTGGGCATCTGGCACCACCCTGGCTAAGGGTGGTAGTAGTGGTAGGCATCCAGCCCCCCTTGGTGAGGGTGGTAGTAGTGGTAGGCATCCAGCCCCCTGGCTCAGGGTGGTAGTAGTGGTAGGCATCCAGCCCCCCCTGGCTAAGGGTGGTGGTAGGCATCCAGCCCCCCCCTGGCTCAGGGTGGTAATAGTGGTGGGCATCCAGCCCCCCCTGGGTGAGGGTGGTAGTAGTGGTAGGCATCCAGCCCCCCCTGGGTGTGGGTTGTAGTAGTGGTAGGCATCCAGCCCCCCCTGGCTAAGGGTGGTAGTAGTGGTAGGCATCCAGCCCCCCCTGGCTAAGGGTGGTGGTAGGCATCCAGCCCCCTGGGTGAGGGTGGTAGTAGTGGTAGGCATCCAGCCCCCTGGCTAAGAGTGGTAGTAGTGGTAGGCATCCAGCCCCCCTGGGTGAGGGTGGTAGTAGTGGTAGGCATCCAGCCCCCCTGGGTGAGGGTGGTAGTAGTGGTAGGCATCCAGCCCCCCTGGCTAAGGGTGGTGGTAGGCATCCAGCCCCCTGGGTGAGGGTGGTAGTAGTGGTAGGCATCTGGCACCCCCATGGCTGAGGGTGGTAGTGGTGGTAGGCATCCAGCCCCCTGGCTAAGGGTGGTAGTAGTGGTAGGCATCCAGCCCCCTGGGTGAGGGTGGTAGTAGTGGTAGGCATCCAGCCCCCCTGGGTGAGGGTGGCAGTAGTGGTAGGCATCCAGCCCCCCTGGGTGAGGGTGGTAGTAGTGGTAGGCATCCAGCCCCCTGGCTAAGGGTGGTGGTAGGCATCCAGCCCCCTGGGTGAGGGTGGTTGTAGTGGTAGGCATCCAGCCCCCCTGGGTGAGGCTGGTAGTAGTGGTAGGCATCCAGCCCCCCCTGGGTGTGGGTGGTAGTAGTGGTAGGCATCCAGCCCCCCCTGGCTAAGGGTGGTAGTAGTGGTAGGCATCCAGCCCCCTGGCTAAGGGTGTTGGTAGGCATACAGCCCCCTGGGTGAGGGTGGTAGTAGTGGTAGGCATCTGGCACCCCCATGGCTGAGGGTGGTAGTGGTGGTAGGCATCCAGCCCCCTGGCTAAGGGTGGTAGTAGTGGTAGGCATCCAGCCCCCCTGGGTGAGGGTGGTAGTAGTGGTAGGCATCCAGCCCCCTGGCTAAGGGTGGTAGTAGTGGTAGGCATCCAGCCCCCTGGCTAAGGGTGGTGGTAGGCATCCAGCCCCCCTGGGTGAGGGTGGTAGTAGTGGTAGGCATCTGGCACCCCCATGGCTGAGGGTGGTAGTGGTGGTAGGCATCCAGCCCCCTGGCTAAGGGTGGTAGTAGTGGTAGGCATCCAGCCCCCTGGGTGAGGGTGGTAGTAGTGGTAGGCATCCAGCCCCCTGGGTGAGGGTGGTAGTAGTGGTAGGCATCCAGCCCCCCTGGGTGTGGGTGGTAGTAGTGGTAGGCATCCAGCCCCCTGGCTAAGGGTGGTAGTAGTGGTAGGCATCCAGCCCCCTGGCTAAGGGTGGTGGTAGGCATCCAGCCCCCCTGGGTGAGGGTGGTAGTAGTGGTAGGCATCTGGCACCCCCATGGCTGAGGGTGGTAGTGGTGGTAGGCATCCAGCCCCCCCTGGCTAAGGGTGGTAGTAGTGGTAGGCATCCAGCCCCCTGGGTGAGGGTGGTAGTAGTGGTAGGCATCCAGCCCCCCTGGGTGAGGGTGGTAGTAGTGGTAGGCATCCAGCCCCCCTGCGTGTGGGTGGTAGTAGTGGTAGGCATCCAGCCCCCTGGCTAAGGGTGGTAGTAGTGGTAGGCATCCAGCCCCCTGGCTAAGGGTGGTGGTAGGCATCCAGCCCCCTGGGTGAGGGTGGTAGTAGTGGTAGGCATCTGGCACCCCCATGGCTAAGGGTGGTAGTGGTGGTGGGCATCTGGCACCACCCTGGCTAAGGGTGGTAGTAGTGGTAGGCATCCAGCCCCCCTGGGTGAGGGTGGTAGTAGTGGTAGGCATCCAGCCCCCTGGCTCAGGGTGGTAGTAGTGGTAGGCATCCAGCCCCCCTGGCTAAGGGTGGTGGTGAGCATCCAGCCCCCTGGCTCAGGGTGGTAATAGTGGTGGGCATCCAGCCCCCTGGGTGTGGGTGGTAGTAGTGGTAGGCATCCAGCCCCCCCTGGCTAAGGGTGGTAGTAATGGTAGGCATCCAGCCCCCCCTGGCTAAGGGTGGTGGTAGGCATCCAGCCCCCCCTGGGTGAGGGTGTAGTAGTGGTAGGCATCTGGCACCCCCATGGCTAAGGGTGGTAGTGGTGGTGGGCATCTGGCACCACCCTGGCTAAGGGTGGTAGTAGTGGTAGGCATCCAGCCCCCCCTGGGTGAGGGTGGTAGTAGTGGTAGGCATCCAGCCCCCCCTGGCTCAGGGTGGTAGTAGTGGTAGGCTTCCAGCCCCCCCTGGCTAAGGGTGGTGGTAGGCATCCAGCCCCCCCTGGCTCAGGGTGGTAATAGTGGTGGGCATCCAGCCCCCCCTGGGTGTGGGTGGTAGTAGTGGTAGGCATCCAGCCCCCCCTGGCTAAGGGTGGTAGTAGTGGTAGGCATCCAGCCCCCCCTGGGTGAGGGTGGTAGTAGTGGTAGGCATCCTGCCCCCTGGGTAGGGGTGGTGGTGCGCATTCAGGCCCCTGTGTGCATATGTGGCATTGGTGATGGGCATCCCGCCCCTATGGTGCTGCTGTTGCTGGTGTAAGTATATTCTGCATCCCTCTGTGTGTGTGTGATGTGTCGTGTACGTGTTGTATGTGTTTTGTGGTTGGTGTCTGACTTACCTTCTGCGCCGTACGCGTCCGTGCCTGTTCCGGTAGTAAATGTAGAATATTGGTATGATCGGGACGAAGGGATTCATGGTTGGTTCGTGTCGTTCGTCATTCTCGTTGCTTCGCGTCGTCCTCGTTGCTTCACGTCGTCCTCGTCGCTTCGCCTCGTCCTCGTCGCTGGCGTGTTCGTCTCGTAGCCGTGGATCGTGTTGTGGCGCAAATCGGAGCTTATGTGCGCCTCTCCCGGATGCTTTGACGTGCCGTGCGTAGCGACTGGTTCGGCGCGTACGGGAAGCGCATCGTACTTATTCGGCCGGACGGAGCTGCATTTTCCCTTCCGTGCGACTCGATTCGGCGTTTCCGGATTCGCCTCGGTCGGGGAACAGGACCTGGTTTGGGTGAGTACGCCTCGGCCGGATTCTGTGCTGTTGTGCACATCGTACTTACTCGTTCGGTGTGCTGTACGGATCGGTCGGGAAACAGGCTTTCGCATGGCTTTTTTCCCGACCGAATGGTATTGGGTGCGCCTCCGACCGGGATCGGAATCGGCCCCTCAGTCTCATGAAGTGAATGTGATATTTGTGTCTCGGGTTTCTATGTCACTTTATTGTATGACATGTTCTGTTTCAACACGCCTGAACCAGAGAAATGTTACCTTCAAGTACGTTGCAATATATTGCATTGCAATATGTTTAATGTTATATGAGGTATCACTTTTGTATCAAATAAAGCGCTTTTTAATATGCAGTTCAATTTAAAAAGTACACTTTAATTTTATTGCATCAATAACGCCAAAATGCATGTAATGTATTCAACTATTACTGCTTTGTGGGACATGAGCACCAGTGATTCAAGTTCCAGATACAAGTAGGGGTGGGCGTAAAAAAATTGGTAACACATGTTTCGACATTTTTAAAATGCAGGTATGCGCCATATTTCCAAAAATACGACGCACCCCTGTGTTTCCCCTAGTGCTGGTGCAAATAAAGCTGCCTAGCGCCAGTGCATTCACCCTTGTGCCATTTTTGAAAGGGTGCCTGCGCTGCGGCTACTGTTTATGTGCAGGAAGGGACATCTATATCTATATATACCACTATATACCATCTATATGTCACCTTTCAAGGGCTCAGGACTGGATTGGCACCACTTGGCAAGGCAGGACTCACAGATGGCAGAGTCCAGGTGCTGTTGCAGAGTTGAAGAAAGCCTTTGATGGCCCTGATACTTTAGAAGAGAGGGCAAGCCAGCAATCCCTTGGAGTCACTCTGGGTTCAAGTGAGATGGGTCCAGTCCTTGTCCACAGCAGAGATCAGCAGGCAGCAGGGCAGCTCAGCAAAGCAGTTCCTTCAGAGCAGCAGTCAGGCAAAGTGGCAATCCTTGTGGCACAGCAGTCGTTACTCCTGGCAGAGTTTTTCACAAGTCCAGTTGTGTACTGTCTTGGTTGTGGTCAGAGCCCCAATACGTATACCCAAATGTGCCTTTGAAGTAGAGGTGACTTCAAAGCAGGCCCTTGAGTGCACAGATCCCCTTTCATCCCAGCCCTGTCTGCCAGGCTATATGTAAGGGGTAATCAGTCCTCTGTGTGGGACACAGTACACTGCCTATTCAGGTGTGTCAGCCCACCCCTCTCTTCCTGTCCAGGAAGACCTATCAGAATGGAGATGAATGCAGGTGAGTTCTCTGTCACACCCACCCTTCCTGTGTTTGTGGGTGTCTAGAGGGAATGCACAAGTGTAGCTGTCACCAATCCCAGACATGTATTGGAGACAGGCTGCAAGGCACACAGAGCAGTAAGAGCAGAGAAATGTCCACTTTCTAAAAGTGGAATTTCTAAAACAGTAATGTTAAATCCAACTTTACCAGTAATGAAGATTTATCATTACAATTCCACATATATGAAACATGATGCAGCTTCTCCTTTCTAATCAGGAATTGCAGCTTAAAAGTGTTCAAGAAATTCCCAATGCTAGCCTATGAGAAGATTAGGCCTCACAGTAGTGAAAAACAAAGTTAGCTGTTTGTCGCTACCAGGACATGTAAAACATCAAAGTATATGCCCTGCCTTTTAGTTACATAGCGCCTTGCCCTTAGGGTGACCTAGGGCCTACCTTAGGGCTGACGTATGTGTGACAAAAGGGGAGTTTAAGGCTTGGCAAGTGGTTTTAAATGCCAAGTCGAAGTAAACTACACACACAGGCCTTACAATGGCAGGCCTGAGATAGGTTTGAAAGGCTACTTGTATGGGTGGCACAACCAGTACTGCAGGCCTACTAGTAGCATTTAGATTACAGGCCCTGGGTGATGTTATAACACTTTACAAGAGACTTATAAATGTGAGAAAGTCATCCTTTTTGCCTTGATCACCCCATTTATTACTTGACACTAGTGGTAACTGACTCTGACTGTGCCCTCGGCTCTGCTTATCAGATCCAGGGCCAGTGCTCTGATTATAAGGTATATGGTAATTACAGCCTAGCTGTAAGTCCCTAGTGTATAATAGGGAATGCAGGTTTAGAGGCCCAGTAGACTTAATGCACTTAAATGTGCACTACTGTGCTGCTTGCTGTCAAATTAAAGGCAGCACTGCTTTTCAGGCTGCCTTTACATTAAACGTATAACCAATATCGACTTTAGAATTAAAGGTACTTCCAAAGTCTCAGACTACCTTATTTTTACATATGTCACCCCAAAGGTCTCCCCTAGGTGCCCCAGGGGTAGGGTGCCTTGTAACTATAAGCAGGGAAAATATGTTTTATAAGCCCTGATGAGGGAAAAACTGCCAATTTTTCCCCTTGTAGAAAACTAGCTCCATAGGCTAACATGGGAATATTTTATTTAAGTATAAATATTGAGCAAGCTAGAAATTTAATTCAAAGACTCAAAATGATAGTTATGATAAATCCAACAACTTGTTACTGTTAGATTTACAATAACTATTACAGAAAATAAGTTATTGAACTTTCTTGTCTGTCAGCCAAACTCCAGCCTTCCACCTGCCCTCTCCTCATTGGCCAGCTGCTGCCAGGCTGATCCAAGCTGTCTTAATGAGGTGTGAAGTGCTAGAGAGACAAAGGATTTTGAGTGGGTGGAGAACTGCAGCTGCAGATGCAAAAGGCAGGCTGGGGATGGAGTGGCCAAACTGGTTTTCAAAGGGAGAATGACACTTTATGACAGCACAGGCTCACCCCCACAGCCTGCACCCCCAGCCACACAGGTGCCCCTGTAATTAGATTAGTGAAAGAGCTGGCAGGGGAGTGTTAGGGAATCTTAGCCACACAAGTGTGTTGGCTTCGCCAGATCTAACCATCCAGGAGTTTCCCCAGCTTGGATTTTGGAAGAATAGTGCTTTCTGGGACAAGAATATGCCATACTTTGGTGGAAGTGGTCACACCTGAGGGTGGCACCCTTAATCCCATTGGTCAGGGGTGCCCTCCTTCTTGTCGCCCAGGAATACTGAATAAATATGGAAGAGTTGGCAAACAACTCAGATCTACTGCCTGGAACACCAAGGAGAAGAAGGACTGTCCTGCTGGAACCCTGATCTGCAGCCAAGCACTGCACCAGCTGCACAATCTGGTACTACAGCCCTAAGGACTTTGCCTGGCTTCACAAGGATTAAGGAGTGAACTTTTAAGGATTTGGCCAGGTGCATACCATCTCAGAGCTTCTGGACCATTGGATAGGTGTTTTGGACACTTTGAACCCACAAGAGGAACTTTAGGAAGAAGTTTCAGACATCTGGAGATGTTTGGAGCAACTTTGGTAAAAAGCTCCATAAGGTGACCAGGTGCATTGTGGGAGTTGTAGTCCCAGATCCCTAGAAACAAACCAGAGTATCTGAACCCTTGGCTGGTGTTATGGACCACTTTCCTGCATCAAGAAACACTTCTGGAAGTAAGTGTAAAAGTGTTACATCATGGGTGGGCTGAACTCTGGACTTTGTCCCAGTCCTGTGCAACCTTTTTTAAACCCTTTGAGCGATATTTGCTTCTAAGCATTAGTTTTACTTTTAATCATTAAAACAATCATAATTCTGGTTCCCTACATTATATATTTTTTTCATTCTGGTGTTTATTTGTTCATAAAAATATAACCTATTTTTATAAATTGGTGTTTATTGGTTTATTGGGTATTGTTTCTTACTTATTTAATGTATTAGTGTTTTAAAATACTTTACACACCTGTCTCCTAAGTTAAGCCTGCCTGCTCGTTACCAGCTACCAAGGGTTGAGCAAGGGAATAATTTACTGAGACCTTGGCTTAACCTTTTATTGTGTTTGTGGCCTTATTAGTGGTAAGAATCACTACTAATAAACCACTTTCCAACAATAAGTAGACTGAATATGCCAATCATGTATACACCAATGTCACCATGTTTAGGGGAGAAGCACATGCACTTTAGCACTGGTTAGCAGTGGTAAAGTGCTCAGAGTCCTAAAGACAACAAAAAGATTTAGCAAAAAGAGGAGGTAAGCAGGCATGAAGTTTGGAGGAAGACCACGCTAAGAATGACAGGTCTAACAGACATTGCAACTGACAATGGGAATGGGAAACCTACTCCAAAGGGTTACTGTTTGTTGCATTTAATGTATTAAAATAAGAAATCAGTATTCATTACTAAAACAACAAATAAAACACATAGGCCCTTATTATGAGTTGGAAGGAACGGAACTACCGTGCAAAATTCCTCTACTTGATTCAGAGTGGACCTATGTTCCAGCATCTTGCTTTCCCAGATTTGTTAACACCTGACCCGGTGTTTCTGAGTAGTAATTTTACCCAGAATGTTGCATGAGGGTCTGGCTGAAAGCCTCAGTCCCCTTTTGTCTGGCAAGGGGGAACATGCAATGCCCCCCTCCTGCCTGAACTTCTCTACTCCCAGACCCACTTGCCATCACTGAAACCTGAGGCTGAATTATACATTTTCCACCTGCTCAGAGCAGGATGTACATGTATGCATTAAACCCCATGGAACTTGGCATTCCATGAGTTTTTACAAAATCTGACCTCACCTGGTAATTCCCCATTCCATGAAGCTCAACTTGTAATTGCATTGTATCGGTGCACTGTTGCTGCACAGTCACAGTAAATTTGCATGCAAGTTTCATCCCGCCAGTGCCGTGAAACTCAGAATTGTGGCCTAAGTGTTGATGATTTGACTTTGAGTTAGAATCCATAAGAGCTTGGGTAATCACATATATGCTTAGTTTTGGATGAGTTCTAATTTTTTGTAAAATAGTTTCTAACATTTTAGAGAGATGACTTTATCACTCCTTTAAAGATGTCCCAATGAAGACATTTTTCGTGCCCTTGAATATAAATGTCTTTTTGCTAAGCCTTAAAGCCTGAAAACATCTTTATTCCAGCACTGCTGGAAGGCTGGAATGAAGCATTTCCCTTGTTCACTTGGCATGTCGCTTCATCTTAAAAGCTGTGTATGCTCAAAGTATTGTAGATTTCAAAGAAAACCTGCTTCAAACATAAGAAAGAACATAATGGCCCACCAGCCAATGCATCTGAGTCTGTCAAAGCAGCGCAGTCATCTTTGTCTTTTCGAAATAAAAATCTGTGCCCTGTTGATACGTGATGTTTGCCTCAGAGCGACAAAAGAGATCAAGCTGTCTGAGCTCCTCCAGGGTTCTCAGTTTACCAATCTAGGATGCATAATTCATTTTTAACTGAGCACTTAAGTTCCTTCTTGTCAAAGAAAATGTCAGTCACAGAACGGCCATTCTCACGTACACTGTAGGAGTTCTTGCAAAATCTAAAAGCATGTATTTTTCTTATCTTATTTAGTGTTTTATATAGCGCGAACAAGACCCAGAAATGGGTATCAGAGCGCTTCACATATACATAGCATTGTAGCTTTAAACAGTACCCGAGCGTATCATATATATATAGCATTGTAGTTTTAAACAGTGCAATAGAAACCTATAAATGGATGTAGTTGTCTCAATGAACATGTGAGGCGAGGAGAAAAAAGAGAAAAACATTTGTACAATCATTAAAACAATTAGAAATAGCCTAGGTTATAGCTTATAATACATTTGGGCTTGTTCGGGGTATTCTCAGTGGTGACAGTAGGTAGCAGTCTTCAAGCAGAAGTCTCCGTGCAAGTAAGGACCATCGGGATGCCCCTAGTGAGAGAGTGAAGAGCTCCAACTAGAGTCTGGTAACGGATGAGCTTACAGAGAGAGATACTCCGCAGGCTTGGGTGGGTATAGTGATTGTCTGAATGGGGCTTCTAGAACATGTAATGAACGGGCTACTGTGGATTAAGGGAGGAATTTGCTCATTAGGAAGGACTTAGCTTCTTTTTTGAATGAAGACGTAGATGAGATTTTCCTGATGCCTGGTGGGAGCAAGTTCCATATTCTTGGTGCAGCTCCGGAGAAGGCTCTGTTGTATGTTTTTTTCTTACGGAAGAGTGGAGGTTTTAGAAGAAGAGTGCCGGCGCTCCGTGAGAGTCTGCTTCCTACAGAAATCGAAATTTTCTGTGCTAGGTACAGTGGGGTTTTGTGATAGATTGCTATGTGAGTTATGCAGGCCATCTTTAGTTGGATTCTTGCTTCATGAGGCAGCCAGTTGAGAGCTTTCAGATGAGGGGTGATGTGGTACATTTTTTTGACCCAGTTAAGAGTCTTGCGGCTGCATTAAGACAGGCTTTAAGCGGGGCTGTTGAGACTTTGGGTAATCCTGATAGAGTGGTACATCCATATTCAAGTCTGGAGATGACTAATGACTGAACTGCAGTTTTGAGGTCTAGTGGTTCTATGTAAGGTTTCATTTTTCTAAGGTAGCTGAGGTGAAAACGGGCATTTTTGGCCATCAAGTTGATGTGTGATTGCATATTAAGGTTATTGTCTAGAGTGATTCCTAGCAACTTGGTGGAGTCCACCAGGATCGGAGTACAGTTTAGTGCAGTGATTAGCTTAGTCCAATCCATCCTAACTGTGGAGTTTTTTGGGGGGAGATTAGAAGGAATTCTGTTTTTTGAGAGTTTAGCTTAAGGTGATTGTTAGCCAATGGATGTTTTTTTTTAATGCTTGGTTCATCGTCTTAATTTCTTCCAGGGAAGTGATCTTGATATATAGCTGAGTGTCGTCCGCATACATGTGGAAGGAGATGTTAGCCTGCTGTAGTATTACGGTTAAGGGTTCGATATAGAGATTAAATAGTGATGGGGATAGTGTTGAGCCTTGTGGTACTCCTAGTAGGTAAGGGGATGGTGTGGATAGATTTTGATTCACCAGGAATCTTTGCGTTCTGTTGTCTAAGAAGGATTTAAACCATTTTAGGACCGTTTGCGATATTTAATTGTTGGAAGGAAATGTCTTCCTGTGGTGTAGCTAGAAATTCTACAGGCAGTTGCCACCAGACCCAGGCTTCACCTCAATTCCAAACAGAGTCTGGTTGTGGCTGTATTTTACCAAATCTAAGCTGAATTACTGTGTTGTTGTGTGTGATCTTCATATATATGAACCAAAAGCAGCAGACAAAGCAAAAAAAAAGCACTTGTGGTACTGAGATAGCATTTGAGATCCACCATGAAATACACAGTGCTGTTACATCACAGCAATGAGAGGCTTCTGCTACTGCCTCCTACTAAAATGAAGAAGGCGCACAAAGCCCTAAGGTTCCTCCACTACCAGGGATGCTGGCGCTGCCAAACCCGAATGATCCAGTTTGTCTTTAATGATCTCCCTGATTTTGTAACTCCCCGACCAAATGACCCTGACCAAACTGGGTGAAGGATCCTGTATTTTGCATCAGACCTTATGTGTGTCTGTTGTTGCGGATGCCAACAACTGCTAAATACCATTTATACTGATAGCATGAGCTTGCTCGGCTTTGTTAGATCTGTGGCATGTACTTACAAGTATATTTGCTATCGAAAGTGAAACTAAGAAGCAATGGACCCTGCTAGACACTAAGATTCATTTTGTTACCTCTGTACTTGGATAGTTAGCCTACTGGACATCAAATGATGTAATCTCTAACATAGATTAAAATGACATCTCTGTCTTTGTGGTGGCAGTTCCATCCATTTTGGAAAGTATGAAGATTTTGATCTAAAATCTGTAAATTGGATTGGGATTGTTGATACTGTTGATGAAAGAGGTGAAACCTGTTATTTTTAACTAGCCGCACTGTGAGAAGCTTCCACCCAATTGTTGTTTCACTTTGTGCGCCTGATAATTCACCTTTGAAAAAGCTGAAGCCAGTGACCAAGGTTGTTTTTGATTTAAAGATGCCATGCGTAGCAGTTTTGTAAAGCTACTATAATTGTGAGCAAACGTTTTGCAATTGTGGGATGCAAGGGAGAAGGAAATAGGATTCCCAATTGAATCTAAATAACATAACATGTTCAAGAGCCACAATTCCTGCACAGGCTACAATATACTAGTTTCAAAATTGCTAGAAATGGCTATAAAACCCCAAATTTCTAACTTAGATTAGTAATTGGAGAAAGATTTAACAAGTATTCTTCAAACATCAAAGTCGCAGCATGCAGGTGTTGAGGTATGACAAATTAAAAGTTGTCATTAGATCTTCATTTTCTATTTAGTGCATTCATGCTTTCAATTTAGCAGGTGTGCAGACAGAATGCAGAGTTGGAAATGTTTAACTACAGAAATATCGAGTCCTAAATATCGTGAGTCCGAAATATAGACAGCAAGAATATTTTGTCAAGAATATCGATTTTAAGGTAAGAAATATAGTTTTTAAAAATATAGAAGTCAATAATATCGTTTGCAAAAATATAGTTCTTTAAAATATCGATTTTTTAAATTAGTGTTATGTATTTTAGTATATATTTTAAATGTATGTGATGTATTTTTTTGTATAAGAATTGTTTATGTTTTATTAATATATGTGTTACATTTTTAGTAGTTATCAATTTTATTTTAATTACATTTTGAGTTTTTAGTTCCGTAACGGGTTGTGGGTTTATTGGGGAATAGGGTGGGAAGTAATTTAATTATAATAAATTAATGATTATTTTTATTTATTAATATTTATTTAATTGAGATTTTATAGTGTTAATTGTGGGAATTCAATTATTATTAATTAATAAGTTGTTAATTAGTATTAATTAATTAATTGAAAATTAAATATGGAAATTGTGTAATTAATTTTAGGTGTGGGTTGTGGGCTTTATAGGGGTAATGGGTGGGAAGTAATTTATTTTTGATTAATTAATAATTTGTTGTTAATTGATATTAACTAATTTATTGAAAATTAATTATGGAAATTGTGTAATTAATTTTAGGTGCGGGTTGTGGGGTTTATAGGGGTAAAGAGTGGGAACTAATTTATGTTTAATTAATAATTAGTTGTTAATAAATATTAATACATTAATTGTAAATTAATTATGGAAATTGTGTAACTAATTTTAGGTGAGGGTTGTGGGGTTTATAGGGGTAAAGTGTGGGAAGTAATCTATGTTTAATTAATTTATAATTAGTTGATCATTAATATTAATTAATTGATATTTAATTAGGGTAATTGTTTATATTTTTGTGTGTGGGGGTTACTTTTGTAGGGGTAAAGGTTGGGGAGTAAATTAATTTTACTTACTTTATAATTAGTTGTTAAATACTATTAGTTTTTTAATTGAAAATAAGTTTTAATTGTGCAATTAATTATTTTACAGTTTAATTTTAGCTGTGGTTTGTGGGGGCTATAGGAGTAAAGTGTGGGAAATTTATTAATTTTTATGAGTTTTAATTTGTTTTTTAATTAATATTTCTTTAATTGGCAATTAATTATGTTAATTATGTGAGTACATTTTTTTATTTAGATGTGGGTTGTGAATTGTGTGGTGTTATAGGGTAGGAAACAAAAAAGTAAATTTATGTAATAATTAATGTTTTTGTTTCTAAATAATTTCTAATTAAAAATATTTATTTGTTTAAAAATTATTTTTTATTTTATTTAATATAATATTTGTAGGTATGTGTCATATGCATTTAACATTATAATATGTTTTTTTAACTTTGTAATATTAAATATGATTGTATTTTAATTTTTAACATATTTATATATTTTTTTATTTATTTTGTTTTTTAAATATTTTTGTTGTTAATATTTTGTTTGTTTTTAATTTTGAACTGACTGGAGCGAGAATATTAATTCTTACCCCTCCGCAATCCAACACTTTCCCTACTATCGCACTGATTGAGTGGGAATAGTAAATTTTACCCCGCCACTATCCAACACTTTCCCTACTGTTGCACTTACTGGAGTTGGAATAGTAATTTTTACCCCTCCGCTATCCAACACTTTCCCAACGGTTGCACTCATTGGAGTGGGAATAGTCATTTTTACCCTTCTTTACCCAACACTTTCTCTACTGTTACAATTATTGGAGTGGGAATAGTAAATTTTATCTCTCTGCAATCCAACAATTTCTCTACTGTTGCACTCACTGGAGTGGGAATAGTAATTTTTACCCCTCCACTATCCAACACTTTCCCTACTTTCCCACGCAGGCCACCTGTTAGACCCCATTTTTTCCAATCACCCAGGGCTGGTGGTGGAACAACCTAGTCCTGTCCCGTGGTCTGACCACCACCTCATAAAATTCTGTCTACCCCCCCCTAAACAACTACCTGTGGAAAACATTGATCCGACTCGCCGACGCAGAAACTGGTCCAAGTTTAACCATGAGAGTTTTTCCAAGGCGCTTCAAAAAACTCCATCCCTGTTGAACAACGATGTCAATCTAACTAACATGTCAATAAATAAGTGGATAATAGAGGCACTTGATGAAGCAGCCCCCTGGACCACAAAGCCCCCTAAGCGTGGGTCAAAATCGGCACCCTGGTTTAACGATGAGCTCAGAATAGCCAAACAGGGATGTAAGCGCCTAGAACGAAAATGGAGGATAGCTTTCTCAAAAGACTCGAAAGAAGCTTACAAAGCAGCACAGAACAAATACCATTCCCTCCTCAAAAAGAGGCGCTCCATGTACTATAAAGAGAGAATCTATATGGCCGAGAACTCCTCTAAGGAACTGTACGCCACTCTAAAAGAGCTCTCGTCCCTGGAGAGAACACTCGCGACACCTAGCAGCTCTGAAGAGCGCTGCGACGTAATTGCAGACTACTTTCTCCAAAAAGTATCCACTATATATGACTCCTTCCCTGAGGAAGCCCGCAACTGCATCAATGGTCCTAATGAGGAACTTAATGAGATCTGCTCAACACCCTTGTGCGAGTTCCTCACCCCACCCGTAGTGGTGCTCAAGGAAATGGCTCTACAAATCAAATCGGGCTCCCCAGATGACCCAGCGGTACCGAACAGATTAAAGGAGTGCATTGAATACCCAAAATACATGAACTAATAAATACATCCTTCAATTGTGGAGAGGTTCCGATGGCATGGAAACACGCGATTGTTATACCTCTAAAGAAAAAGCCCTCAGCCAATCCTGAGCTATTGGAGAACCTACGTCCCATCTCCTTGCTCCCCTACATATCTAAACTCACTGAAAAGGTTGTGAACAAGCAATTGGTGGAGCATATCAACACACACAACCTCCTTCATCCGACGCAGTCTGGCTTTAGAGCATCCTTCTCTACTGAATCCGCTCTCCTCTTCGCAACAGAGACCCTACGGAGTCGAGCGGATGCTGGTCAGACGGTGGCCTTGGTCCTGCTGGACCTAAGTGCCGCCTTTGACACGGTATCCCACAGGCTCCTCATCCAACGCTTAAAGGTGTGTGGTCTTAATGGGGTAGCGCTACAGTGGATACGGTCCTACCTGGAAGATCGTAGCTTCCAAATTGTACAAAACCCCCATCGCTCCAAACCCCTTCCACTCTGCCAAGGGGTCCCACAGGGATCTATTCTGAGTCCCACCCTTTTTAATCTATACATTGGACCGCTGGCCAAGATTATGGACAACTACAAGATCTCCATGGTGTCGTATGCTGACGACACTCAGCTTGTGGTGACCCTGGCACAAGATTCTGGTGAATCTGCGCTACAATTCTCCTCATGTCTCAATGATCTGGCCTCCTGGATGTCCAACAACTGCCTTAAACTGAATGGTAGTAAGACGGAGGTCATGATCGTTGGGAAATCACCCTCCATCTGGGATACAGCCTGGTGGCCTCAAACACTGGGGTCTATCCTTGAGCCCAAAACCGAGGTTAAAAACCTAGGAGTATGGCTCGACCCCAAACTTTCTTTTGAGTCCCAAACCAGGAAAGTGGCAGGGAGATGCTTCAGCACCTTGAAGATGCTGAAAAAAACCCTTGACGTCCTCCCTGTATCAGCCAGAAAGACCTTAGTTCACACTCTGGTGACCTCACAACTCGATTATGGGAACGTCCTCTATCTAGGGGTGCCAAAAGACTGCAGATGCACCTCCAACGTATTAAAAAAGCAGCGGCACGCCTTGTTCTCAATCTTCCTAGCCGTGCTTCCACGACAAAAGCTCTAGACTCCCTACACTGGCTGCCTATAGATAAAAGAGTTATCTTTAAAGCCATGTGTTTTTGTCACAGGAGCCTACAAGGGAAAGGCCCCAGCTACTTACATGACTTTCTCACTCCATACAATCCCAGCCGCCAACTAAGATCGACAGGATCATACCTGCTCAAGGTCCCCAGGATAAGGAAAGCTAGGATGGGCGCCCGATCTTTTGGCTACCTAGCGGCCAAGAACTGGAATACACTACCTCTATGGCTACGCGCAGAGAAATCTGAACCTACCTTCCTCAGAGGACTGAAAACCTGGCTGTACAAACATTAGCCCAGCAGTCTTTTCATGCAGATATGCTTCTAGCGCGGGGGGACACCTTTTGGGGTAGCCAGGCGCTCTACAAATGAACTATTATTATTATTATTATTACTGTTGCACTCATTGGAGTGGTAATAGTAAGTTTTACCCCTCCGCTATCCAACACTTTCCCTACTGTTACACTCATTGGAGTGGGAATAGTAATTGTTACCCCTCCGCTATCCAACACTTTTCCTATTGTTGCACTCACTGGAGTGGGAATAGTAATTTTTACCCCTTCGCTATCTAACACTTTCCCTAGTGTTGCACTGACTGGAGTGGGAATAGTACATTTTATCCCTCCGCTATCCAATACTTTCCCTACTGTTGCACTGACTGGAGTGGGGATAGTAATTTTTACCTCTCTGCAATCCAACACTTTCCCTACTGTTGCACTCACTGGAGTGGGAATAGTAAGTTCTACCCCTGCGCTATCCAACACTTTCCCTACTGTTGCACTCATTGGAATGGGAATAGTAATTTTTACCCGTCCGCTATCCAACACTTTCCCTACTGTTACACTCACTGGAGTGAGAATAGTAATTTTTACCCCTCCGCTTTCCAACACTTTCTCTATTGTTGCACTCACTGGAGTGGGAATAGTAGTTTTTGCCCCTCCGCTATCCAACACTTTCCCTACTGTTGCACTGACTGTAGTGGTAAATTTAAGTTTAAAGAATTTTAAATAGTTTAATGTTATAATTTATAATAGAATGTTTTTTTTAATAGAATTTATCTTATTGGTATATATATATATATATACATATATATATATATATATATATATATATGTATATATATATTCACTGAAAAAACCATAGGTTTCAGGGACGTTATAGTTAGTTGGACATTTCACTAGTACAAAACCAGAGAAATTCGCCAGTTATAGTTAGTTGAGCTAACTATAACTCGCGCTCGCGTAATGCACTGCTGATGACATCACATATTACATCATTCATGACTACACCTAGATAGGTAAGACATGTGCAGAAAGAGAAAGAAAGGCGCAGAAAGAAGCAAGAGAAGTGCAGAAAGAAGGAAGAGAAGTACAGAAAAAGGCAAGAAAAGTGCAGAAAAAAGCAAGAGAGGTGCAAAAAGAGGACGAAAGGTGCAGAAAGAAGCAGGAGAAGTGATGAGAGAGGCAAGAGAGGTGCAGAAATAAGCAAGAGAAGTGCAGAAAGATGCAAGAGAGGCACAGAAAGAAGCAAGAGAGTTGCAAAAAGAAGTGAGGTGCAGAAAGAGGAATAAAGGCGCAGAAAGAGGCAAGTGAGATGCAGAAAGAGGCAAGAGAGATGCATAAAGAGACAAGAGAGGTGCAGAAAGAGGCAAGAGAGGTGCAGAAAGAGGCAAGAGAGGTCCAGAAAGAGGAAGAAAGGTGCAGAAAGAAGCAGGAGAAGTGATGAGAGAGGCAAGAGAGGTGCAGAAATAAGCAAGAGAGGTGCATAAAGAGGCAAGAGAGGTGCATAAAGAGGCAATAGAGGTGCAGAAAGAAGAGAGTGAGCTGCAGAAAGAGGCAAGAGAGGTGCAGAAATAGGCAAGAGAAGTACAGAAAGAGGCAAGAGAGGTGCAGAAAGAAGAGTGAGCTGCAGAAAGAAGCAAGAGAAGTGCAGAAAGAGGCAAGAGAGGTGCAGAAAGAGGCAAGAGAGGTGCAGAAATAGGCAAGAGAGGTGCAGAAAGAAGAGTGAGCTGCAGAAAGAGGGAAGAGAGGTGCAGAAAGAGGCAAGAGAGGTGCAGAAAGAAGAGAGTGAGCTGCAGAAAGAGGCAAGAGAGATGCAGAAAGAGGCGAGAGGTGCAGAAAGAGGCAAGAGAGGTACAGAAAGAGGCAACAGAGGTGCAGAAAGCAGCAAGAGATGTGCAGAAAGAGACAAGAGAGGTGCAGAAAGAGCCAAGAGAGATGCATAAAGAGGCAAGAGAGGTGCTGATAGAAGAGAGTGAGCTGCAGAAAGAGGGAAGAGAAGTGCAGAAAGAGGCAAGAGAGGTGCAGAAAGAAGAGAGTGAGCTGCAGAAAGAGGCAAGAGAGGTTCAGAAAGAGGCAAGAGATGTGCAGAAAGAGGCAAGAGGGGTGCAGAAACTGGTAAGAGGTGTAGAAAGAGGCAAGAGAGGTACAGAAAGAGGAAGAAAGGTGCAGAAAGAGGCAAGTGAGGTGCAGAAAGAGGCAAGAGAAGAGCATAAGGAGGCAAGAGAGGTGCAGAAAGAGGCAAGAGAAGTACAGAAAGAGGAAGAAAGGTGCAGAAAGAGGCAGGAGAGGTCTAGAAACAGGAAGAAAGGCGCAGAAAGAAGCAAGAGAAATGCAGAAAGAGGCAAGAGAGGTGCAGAAAGAGGCAAGAGAGGTGCAGAAAGAGGCAAATGAAGTGCAGAAAGAGGCAAGAGAAGTGCAGAAAGAGGTAAGAGGTATAGAAAGAGGCAAGAGAGGTGCAGAAAGAGGAAGAAAGGTGCAGAAAGAGGCAAGTGAGGTGCATAAAGAGGCAAGAGAAGAGCAGAAAGAGGCAAGAGAGGTGCAGAAAGAGGCAAGAGAGGTGCAGAAAGAAGAAGAAAGGTGCATAAAGAGGCAAGAGAGGTACAGAAAGAGGCAAGAGAGGTGCAGAAAGAAGAGAGTGAGCTGCAGAAAGAGGCAAGAGAGGTGCAGAAAGAGGCAAGAGAGGTGCAGAAAGAGGCAAGAGAGGTAAAAAAGAGACAAGAGAGGTGCATAAAGAGGCAAGAGAGGTGCTGATAGAAGAGAGTGAGCTGCAGAAATAGGGAAGAGAGGTGCAGAAAGAGGCAAGAGAGGTGCAGAAAGAAGAGATTGAGCTGCAGAAATAGGCAAGAGAGGTGCAGAAAGAGGCAAGAGAGGTGCAGAAAGAGGCAAGAGAGGTGCAGAAAGAGGTAAGAGGTTAGAAAGAGGCAAGAGAGGTGCAGAAAGAGGAAGAAAGGCACAGAAAGAGGCAAGTGAGGTACAGAAAGAGGCAAGAGAAGAGCAGAAGGAGGCAAGAGAGGTGCAGAAAGAGGCAAGAGAGGTACAGAAAGAGGAAGAAAAGTGCAGAAAGAGGCAAGAGAAGTGCAGAAAGAGGCAAGAGAGGTGCAGAAAGAAGAAGAAAGGTGCATAAAGAGGCAAGAGAGGTGCATAAAGAGGCAAGAGAGGTACTGATAGAAGGGAGTGAGCTGCAGAAAGAGGGAAGAGAGGTGCAGAAAGAAGAGAGTGAGCTGCAGAAAGAGGCAAGAGAGGTTCAGAAAGAGGCAAGAGAGGTGCAGAAAGAGGCAAGAGAGGTGCAGAAAGAGGTAAGAGGTGTAGAACGAGGCAAGAGAGGAACAGAAAGAGAAAGAAAGGCACAGAAAGAGGCAAGTGAGGTGCAGAAAGAGGCAAGAGAAGAGCAGAAGGAGGCAAGAGAGGTGCAGAAAGAGGCAAGAGAGGTACAGAAAGAGCAAGAAAGGTGCAGAAAGAGACAAGAGAGGTGCAGCAACAGGAAGAAAGGTGCAGAAAGAAGCAAGAGAAGTGCAGAAAGAGGCAAGAGAGGTGCATAAAGAGGCAAGAGAGGTGCAGAAAGATGAGAGTGAGCTGCAGAAAGAGGGAAGAGAGGTGCAGAAAGAGGCAAGCGAGGTGCAGAAAGAGGCTAGAGAGGTGCAGAAAGAAGAGAGTGAGCTGCGGAAAGAGGCAAGAGAGGTGCAGTAAGAGGCAAGAGAAGTGCAGAAAGAGGCAAGAGAAGTGCAGAAAGAGGCAAGAGAGGTACAGAAAGAAGCAAGAGAGGTATATATATGTATATATTCAATCTCCTCTCACTCTTACAAGGAAGGAATCAGCACTCGGGTTGTAGTTTGGAAGTATTTACTCTACAAAGAACGCGATCCACGCGTTTCGGCTAGTCCGAAACTTGATCACGATACAAGACGTCATTGTAGCTTCCTTATTTACATGTAGAAATGGCTCCAGTTGCCAACATTAACAAAGGACTACATATTACATTAAACCAAAAAGCTGTCAGCCATATTGGCTTGGTCACGATGCGAAAATTCAGGATTTCAAACAATAAAGAAAAGAAAACAAGTGTTAATATGCACACAATGTAATTTCAGCATATCTTGCCCCATGACGGCCGTACCTGTATGTTCGTCAACATGACTTGTTCATAATAAACATACTTACGATTGCAAACATCAACATAAACAATGAACTACACATTACTTTAAAGTGAAAGGCTATCGGCCATATTGATCTGGGCACGTTGCATATTATAGAGGTTCTTACACGAAAGAAAAGAAATAAAAAGGGGTGTTAATATACACACACTATCCCTAAATAAAGTTCTAGTGATTATAGTTCCATTCCATTCACAGGTCATTTGATATGTCATGAGTGATGTCTTGAGTGATGTCACTGACCATGTCATGAATGATGTAATGTCTGAGGTCATAAGCAGTGCATTGCGAGGGCATAAGTTATAGTTAGCTCAGGTAACTATAACTGCTGAATTTCAGTGGTTTTGTACGAGTGAAATCTGAGTTTAACTCTAACAGCCCTGTAATCTTTGTTTTTTGCAGTGAATTTCTAGGTTTTTTTTAATGTTAAGATGCCTATCACAATGGATGGTGAGGGGTTGGGAGCAGGGCCTGGCCTGGCATTGTGCTGCCTCCCACCCAAGCTTGCTGCTCCTGCCTCCCCTCCTCCTTGCCATCCATTGTCCAAGTCCATGCCCCTGCTCCCTCATTACAGCCCTGTTTGGCCGTTGTTCTGCTACTGGCCTTCTCGCCTTCTCTGAACAGTTAACTTGCTGCCCCATCCACTTTCTACTATCCTCTGTTGTCTGAATCCATGCACTAGCCTCCTCCCTCCTGTCATGCATGGTCTGATGTGCTGCCACTGCCCTCCATTTAGCATGATGTCCCAGTCCACTCCTCCTGCCCATCATTGCTCTCCTGCTTAGCCTCTGTGCTTAGCTTGCTGCCCCTACTCTCCTTCCCCCTGCCCTCCGATGTCTGTGTGCATGCCCCTGATCCATCCTTTTTGCCCAGCATGTTCCATGGACCTGCCCCTCTTATCTACTCTGAGTTTTCTGTTGAGCTGCCACTCCCCTCCCACCTGCCTAGCATTGCCAGATGACTATAACCTCTCCCTGCCACCTCCACCCTGCCTGTCCACGTTCCATGCCCCTATCCCCTTCCTCCTGTCCTCCATGGTCCATTTTACTGCCACATCCTGCCCTCCCTGGTCTGTTGTGCTGCAACTGCTCCTCGTGCCTGCCCCGCGTGGTCTGTTGTGAGGCTCCTTCCCCTGAACTCTCTTGTCTGTGCCCAGCTCCTACCCCTCCCTTCTAACCTCCATGATCCTTTGTGCATGCCCCCGCACCCTCCTTCTTGCCTATCATGGCCAAATTGTGCTGCCACTAACCCTCTTGCTTGCCATGCATGGTCTTCTGTGCTGCCACGGCCCCTCCCACCTTCCCTGTGTGGTCAGCTAGCTGCCCCTGACCCCCTCCCACCTTCCCTCCATGGTCTGTGTGTATGCCATTGTAGTCTCACTGTTGCCCTCCATGGTGTGTTGTGCTTCTAGTGCCCATCCTGCCTGACCTCCATGGTCAGCTTTCTGCTCCTGCCCTGCCACCTTGCCCCCTGCCCTCCCTTTTCATGTGCAGACCCCTATTCCCTCCCTCCTGGCTTGTCTGTTCCATTGTCATGCCCCTGATCCCTCCCTCCTGCCCTTTATGGTCCGTTATGCTGCAGCTTTCTCTCCTGTCTGTCCAGTATGGTCAGCTTGCTGCCATTGCCTCTTTCCCCTCTGTTCTCTGTTGTCCATGTGCATGGTCCTGTCCACTCCCTATTGCTTTCCATGGTTTGTTGTGCTGCACTGCCGTCCCGCATGCCCTGTGTTGTGTATTGTGCTGCTGCAAACCCTGATGCCTGCCCTGTAAGGCCAGTTAGGTGCACCTGTCCATGTCCCTCCTGTCCTCTGTTATCCGAGTCCATGTCCCTACCCCAATTCCTCCTGCCTTCCATGATCCAATGTACCATACTTGCTAACATTTTGAACTTGGTAAGAGGGAGATTTTGAAAACAAAACTAGGGAATTGATTTTTCCCATTGACTTGCATAGAAAAAGAGGAGATTGTAGACAAGAGACAGATAAAATAAAGCCCTTTTGGGCTTAAAAACATTGGGCGTTTCCTGCCTGAATCGTCTCTGTTGGCATGTATGGTTGTACTACCACTGCCTCTTCCTTCTGCCCTCAATGGTCTATTATAATGCCACAGCCTCTCTTGCCTGTCCTGCATTGTTGGTTTGTTGCCCATGCCCCCCTTTCCACTTCCCTCCATGTTGTGCTGCCACTGCCCTTCCTGGCTGCCCAGTGTGGCCAAATTGTTGCCTCTCCACCCTCCTACCTGTCTTCAATTGTCCGAGTCCGTGCCCCTGACCTCTGCCTCCCAACAGTATCCTAATGAACAACTAGATTGCTAACATTCTATATTTATTACAAAAGTGTGGCACGCCTGACGTCAACTTGATGTAATCAAAACTGTAATACCTAAAGCATTTCCTTTAGAAATTATAGAAATGAGAGGGTCTTATTTGCATAGAAATTATGGTTAGTGCTCTAAAAAACTAAAATGAGGACATATTTTCTGAGTTCTCAAATAGCGACAAAGCACTTTTAAATTATTTATCTTTATGTTTTTTTATCCAATTGACCACTTGATTAAATGTTACGCTTAGGGGAGAGAATGTGGTGTTACTTCCAGAGCTGCAGACTTTGCAACTGGGGAACCATGTTGGAGTTTCTGCTTCAGCTCGACATTCTGTGATTCTGGTCAAATCACTTAATCTCCCCATGCCTACAACCAAAATGAGTTTGTCCTTGTATGATGTAACCAATGCTCATGTAAAGCACTCCAATATCTGACCAGCCTGCACTATATAAAACTGCAAAAAAACAAAGGATAAAAAGTGTTTTCCACACTTCTGTCATTGGGCTATACGTGGGCTACATCTGGGTGATATTTGTGCTACATTTGGGCTCCTTTTTCTCTGGTGGCCATCTTGGGAGACTTCAATTAAATTCATTAAACTTAATGCGATCTGATTTAGAAACATAGATCATAAAAGTGTACATAAAAACAGTAAATCCTCTTTCTTAATACAATACAGTGAGAATTAATTAAAACCAGTAGGTAAAAACGGGTGTTACAAAGCCCGGTTCAGAGCAACTTCAGGTTAACAGAATAGTAAAGTTCAATGTTTCGCAAGATCAATCTCATGTACTTCGTGCAAAATACGCAATAAGGGGTCCAAGTAAGATGCAACGCTCCAATACCTGACCAGTCTGCACTATATAAAACTGCAAAAAAACAAAAATAAAAAGTGTTTTGCACACTTCTGTCATTGGGCTATATGTGGGCTACATCTGGGTGATATTTGTGCTACATTTGGGCTCTTTTGTCTCTGGTGGCCATCTTGGGAGACTTATTTGTTATGAAGTTTCCTAATTTCCTCATTTACTGCAGTCTCCTCAGTAGGAAATGCTTTCAGTTTTTTACTATGATTCCATCAAGAAGGCATTCAGATGTGTCACACATTTGCCGTAAATTCAGAATGTTAGCACTCTAGTTGCTCATTAGATCAGTGTAGTAAAGCTACTGCTCACCAGGGAGTTAACTGAAGGTTTACTGCTGGTATTGAAAATGATTGTTTCAGTCCGCATGTCAGAATTTTCGAATGAAATAGAAGAGGATTTGAGATCACACTTAAAACATGTCCTAATTTTTCTTTCTGCAGCACTAACCATAATTTCTATGGCAAAATGAACCCCCTCATTTGTTCCTTTTTAAATTAAATGTTTTAAGTGTTACCAGTTTATTCCAATCAAGATGGCTTCGGGTGTGCCATAATTTTGTCATATGTAAGACTGTTAGCGCTCTAGTTGTTCTTTAGAACACTCTGGGAAGCTGCAGTAGAACACAAAGGAATCAACTGACAGGCTGCTCCTGTTGAAATATAACAGGAAGACATTTGAGATCTCACTTAAAACATGTCCTAATTTTTCTTTCCAGAGCACTAACCATAATTTCTATGACAAGATGAACCCCATCATTTTGTTCCTTTTTAAATTAAATGTTTTAAGTGTTACCAGTTTATTCCAATCAAGATGCTTCAGGTGTGCCATACTTTTGTCATAAGTAAGGCTGTTAGCACTCTAGTTGTTCTTTAGAACACTCTGGGAAGCTGCAGTAGAACACAAAGGAATCAACTGACAGTCTCTGCCCTTGTTGGATGTACATGTTTTACTGAGAATGTCAGACTTCATTCTCACATGACTGAGAAAGATAATGTAAATTTACAGAAAATATGATCTCATTTTAGCTTCTGGAGCACCTTCCAAACCTCTATGGGACAAGCATGAGAAAATAGTTTTCTCTCAAACATGATTCATGATATCCCAGCAGAAGGGTTTTCACAGGGTAAAATCACCTTAGAACACACCACAATTCCTAAAATTAGTATGGTACCATCAACAAATGAATTCTAATGTAACTAAAGTCTGATATCACCCTTTATAGTTCTCCTTTTGGTGACCCTCAAAACCTTCCATTCACTACAATGCATTTTAATGAGGTGCTATCATGTATATTGGTCCCAAGATGGCTGCCAGCAATTCCAGGATGAAGTGCTGACAGCCAGTCAGATCTCACAATGAGATGTGTGGTTAGGCTCCGCCCAGATATCAATATATTTTTATTTTTGAATTTCTTAAAAACTACTGAATGGATTTACACCATTTAAAAAAAAAAGGGCACTTTCTGAACCAAGAGCTACCTTTTTGCCAAATTTGGTGTAATTCCATTCAGCAGTTCGGGCTGTAGCCTGTTCCAAAATTTCCAATGGAAATTAACATGGAGAAAATGTGCTTTGGGACCCCCTTTTTCTCGGCTCCGCTTCACGAATCACCCTAAAACTTTCAACAGAGAAACTAAGAGGGCCGACCCATTAGTTTTGAAATTTTCGCGAGGATTCGTCAAACGGCGCCAAAGATATTGGCAAATCAAAAAACGCTTTTCTTATGGAAACTAGGTTCTAACTATAACTATAACTAGTAGGTAACATATATATATATATATAGTCAATTTTTATATAATTTTAAAATTATAAAATGAATTAAAATTAATAGTTTAATAATTGTTTTAAATTAATATACGCCTGTTTACACATGGGGTGGTGGGAGGAGCTGGTCCTCAGTGTAACGCACAGGCATTTTATGGAAAATCATATAAAAATGTTTCTTAGATTTATAGATGATATTTTTATTGTTTGGGATGGCTCTATAACAGAAGCAAATGAATTTGTAAATAATATTAATGACAATGACATTAACCTAAATTTTACATCAACCGTTAGCATCCAGTCAATCAGTTTCCTTGATGTAGAAATTGTTATCAAGCATAATAAACTGGAAACAAGATTATTCAGAAAGGAAACTGCGGGGAACTCAGTTTTGCATTCAACAAGTTTTCACCCACGACAGCTGATTAATAGCATCCCCTATGGTGAAATGTTGAGAATTAAAAGAATATGCAGCAATCCTAAGGATTTACAAAAAATGCAACTAGAATGCAAAAACAGATTTCTAGCTAGGGGATACAAATGCAGAACAATAGACGCAGCTATTAAGAAAACCAGCAGTTTAGAGAGGGATTCCTTGTTAAAACCTAAATCTGTAGAGAAAGAAAAGGAAAAAGAATCTTTTCAATTGCGGCTTATTACAACTTACAATATGCAAAATAAAACCATCAAAAATATTGTACAGCGCAATTGGCCTATAGTATTAAATGACCCTATTATAGGCAGTACTTTACCTAAATCTCTGGGCATAACCTATAGGAGGGCTCCTTCCATGAGTGGAAGTCTAGTAAAGAGTAGTCCGGAGGTTGCTGAACCAATAAATTGGCTCACGCAACGAAAGGGGTTTACAAAATGTTCAAACTGTAAGGCCTGCAAGCACGGCATAAACAAAAAACCATATAAAACCCCATTCTGTGATAGGGAGGTAGAGATCACACGTGCGCTGCATTGTAAAACAGATTACGCCATATATGTCTTGGAATGCCCATGCAACCTAAGATATGTAGGGAGTACAAAACTCCCTGCAAATAAAATAATTTTACAACATCTAAGGGCAATAACAAACCAAGATCCAACCTACCCTGTAGCCAGACATTTTCAGGAAACCCACAATAATGACCCAAAACATCTCCTATATTACCTCATAGACTCGGTACCAAAAAACGGAAGAGGAGGTGATAGAGAAGGAATACTGCGAAAACTAGAAACTAGATATATTCTAAATCTCGATAGTAAATTCCCGGGAGGCCTTAACACTACAGAAGATCTTTACACATGTATATAGGAATCCCTTTTATAAGTCAGCAATGTGGGGTTTTTAAGATTCCAAAGCTACATCAGTTTTAAACCATTTTTGCTCATAATTTTAACAGGGATTTGATCCTATGAACATATATACTATTAGTGATTGGAGCTGCGATCTATTTCTAAGGGGGAAAATAAAGGGAGGATATCCAACACCAACGGAAAGTATAAATGAAAAGATACTGAGGCTGCCACCTGACCTTAACCATAAAAATAATGGTTTTTTAAATATTTGCTATTTGCACATTTAGGGTTATATTAACTTTTTAGAAAGTCACTTTTAAGGTCCATATCCGTATTGTTAAGGAAGTGGAACACATTATGCACAGGCACTTTACACCCCATTTCTATATATATATTCTTTTAATGATAGTTAGTAGATAGCACAGGACAGGATGAGGAAAATCTCAGACAAACTAAGTTGAAACATGAATCATAATGATACAAATTGCATTTAAGCATCCATGATAAAAAATGGTCTCTATGGGGTTTTTGACTATATTTTTTACATTCCGTTTTTAGCATAGGACTGACCAAAACAATTTTAATTATTAATTGATTAAAAGAAATTTTAGCCCTTATTTATTATCATATATTATAAATGTATGGAAATAAGTTGTTATGGTACTCACTATATGTTTATTTATGGTTATGTTTATTCGCACCCACGATCAAAGGCAATTGGTGATAGTGCAATATAATATTGTAAGTACATAAAATAAGTATATTAATTGTGGGGAGAGAGAAAAAGAAAAACGGAAATGTATCAAATTTGTAAAACCAAAAACCGCAGTATGTCTTCCATGTCCATGGGGAAATCACCGGAACTTTGCACTAATCACTGTCACTTTAAAAGGGGAGAAAATGGTAATGAGCGTTGTCATGTGATCAAGGTCCAGGAGGGACCGAAACGCGTCATGGCCGACTGAAAATAAACATCTTTTGCACTGAAACGTGGTCCGTGCCTGCTTTCCGTTTCCAGGACTGGTGAAAAGTATTGAAGCAGTGCGAGAGGATATTAGGCTGTCCGAGCTTCTGACAGCCCAACACGGACCCCCACTCGTGAAGAGGCGACGACTGCAAGAAGCGAACACTTCCGGGCTATCTGCCGGGAGTAACTGGACTGTGTTTCCCCGTAAGGATACGAGTCGTCGGCCCCCCCGCGGTCAAAGGAAACCAACTGCCGGAAGCGAACTCCTCCGGAGCCGTGTCGGAGGACGCGTCGTCAGAGGATAGAACGCGGAAGGTAGGAGGTACGAGACATTGAGGGGAGAGTGGTGTGCATGTAGCAGTGACAACGGGATTTATTTCAAATTCACCCGACTCCTGCTTACAATTACGGTAATAATATTGCAATGTCGGCGGCTACGCTCAGGGACCGGGAGGCGGCAGCCTCAGAAATGTTTACTAACAAATCCCCAAGCAGCCTAATTACACCGGAAATTGCCACAAATCCAGCCAATAGCAATAGTAATATCAAGGAGAAAATAAGAGCACTAGAAAGGCTGATGAAATCGGAGCAGGGAAAATGGTGGGAACATAAATCCCTGCAGCGCTACCTAGACGTAGGAAGAATCCCTAGGGGCTTAAGGATACTAATAGCCCCGAGTTATGATCAGCCAAACCCCAATATGATGAGCGATTGGGCGCAAAGCAATTTGGAATCATCGAAAAGACTGGTAGAGATCTTGGTGAAATATGAAGAAATAGACCGGGTGGCTCTCCAAGAAAAAATAGAAAAACTGAATGAGGAAATTGCCCAACTTAATAAACGTGAAGAAGAGCTGAAATTAAGAGAAGAAATGCTAGCACGACTAAAGAAAGAGGAAGACAAGATAAAGGAACGCAAGACATTCAAATTTCATAGAGATAGTGTGGACTATGAAACGGGGCGCATTTTCACATTACAAAAAAATATGACGCCATGAAATCTAATAAAATGAAAATGCAAAATGAAACAGGAACCCAGGCATCTACCAGTAGAGATAAACATGTATACACCTCAAATTCAGACCTGAGCTCAAATATGGAAAGTGAAACGGAGCTGGATGGACAACAAATGGTCCAAAGACCAACATTAACCAAACTTTCCCCAGCAGAAGAAATGAATTTTTTAGTGGAGGACAGAAGGGCGACACTCCGCCCGAGGATGCAGCAGAACGCCAGAGGAAGAGGCGTAACCACAAACGGAGGCAGAGGAGAAAGTCAAACAGATCGGCCAAACAACAGAAAGATGAGAGGGAGAGGGAGAGGCTGGTGGAACCACAAATAAACATCAGTGAGACTCAAGCAAAAACAGTAATTAACCTAACTGACACAACTCTCACAAAAGCCGAACAACAAATTTTGGCACTAGGACTCTCTTTCTGCCCGGAATCTAACTTCAATTATGCAAACACCCGGATGGATGTTTACCGCTTCATAAGAAAATTAAAGCTTAAAAAACATCATGCCCTATCAAAAGAAAAATTAAAAGAAAGAGATAAGGAAATGGAGGAGGAAAATGGTCAGACCGAGGCTTCAAAAGGGTTAACAAATAGTGGAGACTCCACCCTACTAAATACGCTAATGGAATTACAAATGGAATCTATCTCACCCAGGGCTAATAACACTATTATGGAACACAATTCCCAAGAAATCAGGGAGACAACACGAGCTGCTAATATACTAGTAGAGGAGGATATACCCACAAGAAAAACCACACCATTCAAAAGTAAATCAACATTTAATCCAATAATGCCTAGAGACAGCATTGACATCTTTAATGAACAGGTGATTAATGGAATTAAGAAACTAAATCACAAGATCCAACATACCAAACAAAAATGGAATTCAAAAGATAGGCAATACAAACAACTAATTGCCAAACTACAAAGCAACAAAAACATCATTGTGAGAAATGCAGACAAGGGTGGCAACATTGTCTTGTGGGACAGAAAGAAATATATGGAAGAAGCAGCAGTGCAATTAAATGACAGATCATGTTATAAGATAGCAATGTGTGGACATTAAAATCAATACAGGATGACTTTTATGGGAAACTCCTAGCATGGAAAAGCGCTGGTGTTTTAACAGCGGATGAATATAAATTCATAAGAAAGGAAAATCCTACCATCCCAAATATATACTTTATCCCAAAAATACACAAGGATGCTAAAAATCCCCCAGGCCGTCCTATCATCTCGGCACAGAACAGCCTGTTAGAAAACGCAAGCCGATATATAGATTACTTTTTACAAGAATTGGTGCATTCCCTGCCAACGTACATCAGAGACACGAGCGATTTTTTAGCAAAACTGCAAAATTTCGAATGGAAGGAGTGTTATAAATTAATGTTTCTGGATGTAGTGTCACTTTATACCAGCATCAGACACATAGATGGTATAAGGGCATTAGAGTACTTTTTGGGAAAAGGAAAAACAAGACTGTCTACTCATAATGTAATGCTTAGCAATCTGACCCAATTTTGTTTAAACAATAATGTATTTCTATTTGACAAGTGTGTCTATCAGCAGATGCGTGGTGTTGCAATGGGGGCCAGCTTCTCCCCTAGCTACGCCTGTTTACACATGGGGTGGTGGGAGGAGCTGGTCCTCAGTGTAACGCACAGGCATTTTATGGAAAATCATATAAAAATGTTTCTTAGATTTATAGATGATATTTTTATTGTTTGGGATGGCTCTATAACAGAAGCAAATGAATTTGTAAATAATATTAATGACAATGACATTAACCTAAATTTTACATCAACCGTTAGCACCCAGTCAATCAGTTTCCTTGATGTAGAAATTTTTATCAAGCATAATAAACTGGAAACAAGATTATTCAGAAAGGAAACTGCGGGGAACTCAGTTTTGCATTCAACAAGTTTTCACCCACGACAGCTGATTAATAGCATCCCGTATGGTGAAATGTTGAGAATTAAAAGAATATGCAGCAATCCTAAGGATTTACAAAAAATGCAACTAGAATGCAAAAACAGATTTCTAGCTAGGGGATACAAATGCAGAACAATAGACGCAGCTATTAAGAAAACCAGCAGTTTAGAGAGGATTCCTTGTTAAAACCTAAATCTGTAGAGAAAGAAAAGGAAAAAGAATCTTTTCAATTGCGGCTTATTACAACTTACAATATGCAAAATAAAACCATCAAAAATATTGTACAACGCAATTGGCCTATAGTATTAAATGACCCTATTATAGGCAGTACTTTACCTAAATCTCTGGGCATAACCTATAGGAGGGCTCCTTCCATGAGTGGAAGTCTAGTAAAGAGTAGTCTGGAGGTTGTTGAACCAATAAATTGGCTCACGCAACGAAAGGGGTTTACAAAATGTTCAAACTGTAAGGCCTGCAAGCACGGTATAAACAAAAAAACATATAAAACCCCATTCTGTGATAGGGAGGTAGAGATCACATGTGCGCTGCATTGTAAAACAGATTACGCCATATATGTCTTGGAATGCCCATGCAACCCAAGATATGTAGGGAGTACAAAACTCCCTGCAAATAAAAGAATTTTACAACATCTAAGGGCAATAACAAACCAAGATCCAACCTACCCTGTAGCCAGACATTTTCAGGAAACCCACAATAATGACCCAAAACATCTCCTATATTACCTCATAGACTCGGTACCAAAAAACAGAAGAGGAGGTGATAGAGAAGGAATACTGCGAAAACTAGAAACTAGATATATTCTGAATCTCGATAGTAAATTCCCGGGAGGCCTTAACACTACAGAAGATCTTTACACATGTATATAGGAATCCCTTTTATAAGTCAGCAATGTGGGGTTTTTAAGATTCCACAGCTACATCAGTTTTAAACCATTTTTGCTCATAATTTTAACAGGGATTTGATCCTATGAACATATATACTATTAGTGATTGGAGCTGCGATCTATTTCTAAGGGGGAAAATAAAGGGAGGATATCCAACACCAACGGAAAGTATAAATGAAAAGATACTGAGGCTGCCACCTGACCTTAACCATAAAAATAATGGTTTTTTAAATATTTGCTATTTGCACATTTAGGGTTATATTAACTTTTTAGAAAGTCACTTTTAAGGTCCATATCCGTATTGTTAAGGAAGTGGAACACATTATGCACAGGCACTTTACACCCCATTTCTATATATATATTCTTTTAATGATAGTTAGTAGATAGCACAGGACAGGATGAGGAAAATCTCAGACAAACTAAGTTGAAACATGAATCATAATGATACAAATTGCATTTAAGCATCCATGATAAAAAATGGTCTCTATGGGGTTTTTGACTATATTTTTTACATTCCGTTTTTAGCATAGGACTGACCGAAACAATTTTAATTATTAATTGATTAAAAGAAATTTTATCCCTTATTTATTATCATATATTATAAATGTATGGAAATAAGTTGTTATGGTACTCACTATATGTTTATTTATGGTTATGTTTATTCGCACCCACGATCAAAGGCAATTGGTGATAGTGCAATATAATATTGTAAGTACATAAAATAAGTATATTAATTGTGGGGGAGAGAGAAAAAAGAAAAAACGGAAATGTATCAAATTTGTAAAACCAAAAAACCGCAGTATGTCTTCCATGTCCATGGTGAAATCACCGGAACTTTGCACTAATCACTGTCACTTTAAAAGGGGAGAAAATGGTAATGAGCGTTGTCATGTGATCAAGGTCCAGGAGGGACCGAAACGCGTCATTGCCGACTGAAAATAAACATCTTTTGCACTGAAACGTGGTCCGTGCCTGCTTTCCGTTTCCAGGACTGGTGAAAAGTATTGAAGCAGTGCGAGAGGATATATATATATATATATATATATATATATATATATATATATATTTATTATTATGTATGTGTGTTTAACTTTTTTAATTAAGTTTATTTGTTATATTTGTTAAAATGTATATTAAATCTACTATATTTAAAAAAAATTAATTTTATTATTTAATACATTTAATATTATTTTATTTTATATATTTATATATATATATATAAATATAAAAATCGATATTTTGTACAACTATATTTTTAACATCGATATTTTCTTTCGATATTTTTGGGCTTACCTGTTTAAGTATAGGGAGTCGATATTTTTGCATTCTATATTTTTTCATCTATATTTTTTACATCTATATTTTTTACATCAATATTTTGTCAGTTAACCAATTTAGCAATACGTCCTGTCAGAATCTTGTTTAACAAGTGGATATTCATATTCGGTTTCTGGCCTCCTACTGGCCATACTTTATTGTCCCCTTTCATGCCTAATCTCCTGTGGACCTAAGCTTGCAGCTGCTGGGGGGAAATGCAAGGCCATGGAGGCTTGCTCCCCAACACCCAGGTCACGTATCCTTTTGAGAGGAAACCCACAACTCAAAGTTCAATTGTGAAGTAAGCTCTTCCTCAGAACTCTGAATCTGCACTCAGGATGAACTGAAGATCAGATCAGACCTGGGAGGTACAGCTTTTCTTTAATCTTTGGTAGGACTAACAGGGCCAGACTTTAGAAGCCTTGGGAGTTGTGTAGAGAGAAGCATTATAGGTGAGCAAAACCAAACAGATGCCATTTTGCTCTTAAAGATACTATGATATAGTCTTTCCCAGAAAGTATTTTTCTAAAATAGGAAATATTGGGTGGAAGCAGTGTAAGGGCTTTAGGACACTTCACATAGGCATCGTGACCAATCACAGAACTACTTCATCATTTAAGATTCACTTCTTGACCCACTCTCAGCACAGAGCTCACTGTACCCTAATATGAAACAGTGCTTACCTGCTTGCTGGAAACATTCCTGTCTGCCTGATCGATGCTGTTGAAGGGACGTTAATCCTGTTCTGGTTTAGATTTCTGGGACAGAAAGCTGTTAAGAGTGATAGGGAAAATAGCTTCTTGTAGACACCAAGGACACAATGCTTCAGATACTGCCCGGGATCCTGCTTGCCCTGTGGAACATCTCTTCTGACACGCCATAGTGCAGAATATCCTGGAGGAAGAGAAATCCAAGATGCCCTGAAAAGAAAACAAACCATTTATAATGGGATATTCTCCTGCCTGTCATAGTGAATCGTCACCTTTGTGTTTGTAGAGTGAAGATGGTCTTGTGAACTCAGGGATTTACCACTGCTGCTGACAAATGTCAGGAACCAGTTCTAAGTGGTGATTTTTCTGTCGACCTAAATTGCAGTTATGAGAAGATGTCTTACAACTTGAAACTGTGAACTCTTGTCTGAGGAAACTATCTTGAAGATTTGCACATTTACATCAATGTATTTTTTTAGCAGCTGAGACTTTGCTTTTTTTCAGTGATTTTTCCAAAACATATTTTTATCCATTAGCATTACATTTGTTTACGTTTGATGTTTTTTTCATTCTTGTGTCATGTAGCTTATTAAAGTCTTATCCTATTAAAGTCTTATCCTTGAAAGGGCCAGGCCCCTAAATTATGGACCTGTTCTAGAAGCACAATCTGATGGTTCTTTTTAGCAGCATGTAAGCGTAGCGGGGAGAAAATCAATAATAACGCCAATCATTTCAACTGGAATTTCTCTGGAGGCGTATTAACCACAGACAACTACGTAAGGTTAGTTAGTTTATTACAATGCCAAAAATAGCTGGACATAGAGACATCTCAAATTGAAAGTGTCATCCAGCGGGCAAAGTGCAACCATCCTCAGATAACCAGAAAACTGATCCAGTGGGTTACTAGCAACAAGCATTCATACACCGAATACTCACCTGGGCCCATTCATTCATACTACGCTAGCAATTTCCGCTGGTGGGTCAGTTGTACTCTTTATCAATATCCCTGCTACCTATTACTTTTCTGATTGAAGAGTAATGACTTACCAATGGACCCCTTGATAATTGGGAAGTTTAAAATGAGTGACATTCAATACAATTCATAACCTGAAATAATCACTGAGTCAGGACGTTTTAAAATGTTTATCTAAAGATTTAGCAGAGTAAGTTACAAAACCACATAATACTTAAGCGTATATCAAGGATGAAGCATACTAATAATCAATTATCGATCAATGACGGTCCCTCAGAAAGAAGAAGATAGAGACAGCAGCACAGCTAAAGGTTGCATTTATATTTACCTAAAGATGTGAGAACCAAACCCCTAGGCCAAGGAGTTGGAAAGATAGGTCCCAAGAAGGATGAAGACCAAGGACCTCCGGACCAGGTTCAGGACAGGATAGGTGACCTCTCTATCAATGACGCCTGCGTCGTTCCCCTCTCTGACACTTCGCTCCTCCTCGATATCTTCCGTGTCTTCCTTCTAATAGAATCCGCCACCCCCACCTCAGGACCTCTCTGGACAGCGGTTCAGTCTGCAATTGATCAGCTCGTTCCGTGGTTCTCAAAGCTGACAGCCTTAACGCCAATGCTAACGCCAACTAATTAGCTAATTCTATATCTACTATACCCTTCTACACCCAGGAACCTCCCATTAATGTTTCAAAATGATGGGCCCACTACCTCTGATTGGACGGGGACAGGGGGTTGATCCTCACACCATGTCAATTTAGTTCAATTTCTTTAAGCCCATTGTTTTTAAATACCGCCCCTCACAATTAATACATTTGCTTTATTTCCCACCCGTCTCACGACAAAGTTTAATACAAAATGTACATAAAATGTTGCATTTGAGAGAACATCGCGGATGTAGTGGAGTCGGCCATCAGGTCATGGCCTTGGATGTCGTCCAAGTTGACTTCATCGCTGTGCCTTGATTTTCAGAGTGCATGCGCACATCTTATTGGCTTCAAGCTGCCGTTCCGTTAACCCAGGCCCCATTTTACGAACTAATAAAAGTCAAAGGAGAAAACATTAAAATCACAAATAAATATCTTCACTGTATACCCCTTATTTCTACTCTATTCCCATTTAATTATAAATCTATCCCGCATTAATAGCATTAGAATACCACAGTTTTAATTGCAACATATACGCAAGCTTTAGCACGTGAGAACATTTAAGCAGCCATTTTATCACACACTGCGCAGAAGCAAAGTTTTCCCTCCAAGCAAAGAAAGACGTCATACCACGTGATATGGTTGACACATGCGCAATGGAATACCCGCGCTTTAGCGGCTATTTTGGATTAGACAAGCATTACTTATTAGTTTAAACACATAGGCAAGCTTCACTTGGATACTGTGTTCGTGTATGCATTTATTAGTAAAGAAATTACAAAGTTTAAATAATTAATACTATGAGAGGATGGCTTACGAGCAAGTCTCATTGTGAGTTCTTGCTCCATCAAGTGTAGAAATACATCGGAATCAGCATAAAGCCAGATCTGCGAATTAAGTTGAGGCGATGTAATATGAACAAAACTATTAGCTCAAGAAACAGAATGCAGAGGATCAGAGAGCATGAGTCCAAATTTTCCTGCATCGAGGGTTGATGTATATAAAGCATTAACCTGTCCCTGCACTAACGCTAAGAAGACATCCCTACTTAAGTATTTCCAGGAAAGGTCTAAAAGGTGTCAGCATGTGAAGCCTTCCTAAGAAGTCTCTCCACAATTGATGGGTCAGTTAACATGAAGCTCATTCTAAGATGCTCTCTCTCCAAAAGTAGAGAAGAAGTGGGCACTTTCCCTACTCTAACATCACATTATTACAGGTATTTTTCCCAAGAGTCCTTGCAGGTCATGCAATCTGCTCTGAAATCGATCTCATAGGTAATTTTCCACGGAATAGCGATGTTCCTGAGCTGCAACATGTTCACCTTGATTCATAGGCCTTCTCCGGTGTGAAACACAACAATTTCCCTTATCGGCTTCAGGTTAAAATGTATCTCCTTCTCTCCTTGCCAGCCTAATAATACAAAGACATTATTCTTTCTAACGAGGGCGCTTCTTCCACCTGCAACACAAAACGTGAGAAAGAACAAAATCCACAGCACACATGAAATTCAAACGTTAATTCTAAAGCGATAGCTTCCAGGGAAAATGCATTTCAGGCCTACAATGGTTCAGCTAACATAAGAAAAATGGCATATGAGCTTAACAAAATCGCAAAGGAAATGAGGCATGTTCAGTTAATATCCCTACATAAATGAAAAATGACACATTAAGAAACACATTTAATAAATTAATGATTTTCAGTTGTACAACACGAATTCTGCACGTTAATGTTTTCTGCTAGATACATTTACTTTCTATGTTCATTCCTCCATGTTAAATTCAAATGGCCTAAAAAACATAATGTTTGGGTTAATACATTTCAAGATTCTAACTCTTCATTTTAACATGACAAAGGATTATATGTGGATGCACGCTACATGTGTGATTAAAATGCACCCCTACAAATAAAATGCGGTTTCCGCTACATCATTCTTTTACATAAGCTGGTTCAGACTGTTACTATTCTTTAGTCATTTAACTTGTTCTTATTTTAATTACTATTGCACTTGATGACACACCCTGTTTCTTTGCTATGGAAAGAAAGGTTTACATTCAGCATTTGGGCATTTCCGGCAGCAGTGTGCTAGTTTTTCTTTGGGACCATTTTTCTGACAGATCATTGATGCTCTTAGGTGGGTGTCTGCTTACTCCAAATACTGCCACCTTCTTGCTGGCCCAGTGACATCCCCATCTTTGATTATACTCATACTGAGTTTGACCTGCAATGTCTTTGCTCATGGTTTCAGGGTACATTTTACAGTCTGAAGTAGTATCCATTGGCACACGTGATGTTCCTAATTCACATCAGTATCGATATTTGCATACACGTCCTGTTTTCCTCACTCACAACCTCCCTGTTAGTCTACTCTTCATTTACCCTCCCTTAGCCCTGGATTTGCTTCTAGTCTTTACCCTCTCCCCTCTCTTCCTAATGTTATAATGTTCCCTGGGACAACATACTTACTTGTTGTATTGTATTTACAATATTATATTTTTGGCTCCCTGTGCTTGTTATCTGTTCTACATCAATCGAGCTGTCCAACACCCCCGCAAATGGATGGTGATCAACTTGTTGAATGTTATTGGGATGTCTCACTTCATTAAAAGAAAGCAAGTTCCATATTATTTCTGCAAAATTGGGTCTGACATCCCACTTATGCAAGAATCCCACTTCTTAATCGTCGAATCAACAAAACTGAAGTGGGATTGGGTTAGGACTTTAGTTACTCAGCAGTAGTTGTACATACAACTGGGGGATCACAAGAGTTTTACAAATTGTGATAAGTAATGTGGTGTTGCTACCCTCATGAGTGGATCTTCTCCACACAAACTACTTTATTCATGGATGGTTCTGGGGAGACATACACTTTGGGCACGACTCAAATTGTAGGTTCCATTTATGCACCCAATGCAAACAAACCTTTTTATTTTCCTTATCTGGATGATTGACTGAATTTGGCTTGACCCGCTGGATTCTGGAGGTTGACTGGAATCTATCAATTGATCCCCTTCTAAAGAAGCCATGTCCAATATTGATTACTGTGATAATGACAGGGCTGTTCTGAATAAATTATTAGCAATCATGGATAAGAGATATTTGGAGGCTGCTACATTCTAGAAAGGAGGACTATACTTTTCTTTCTTAGACTGCCAGAAAGCACTAACTTTGTAGTCCCGATACAATGGGAGTGATTAATATTTTCACGCCTCTCCTAGTCCACTACCAGCCATACACAGCCTAGTATATTAGTTAGCAGTAGAAACGGAAAAGGGGAAATAGGATAAAAGAGATAATAGAGACAATGGATATTGTCACTGACTTGACAATCAGCTGAAAACTGCTTTCAGCTGGATGAGAGCTGATGTCTAAAATGTATTATCAACCTTGCTACAGTGTACAATATCCTCTATCAGATTTGATATACCTACAGAACATTCCCGTCTTTCCAACTCTCTATGTTTGATGAAACTTTGAGTTTTTCCAGAGATTAAATACAGATGTTATATGTGAAATGATTATCATTCAGACTGTTAGGTTTGAAAATCCCATTCCTGCAATGCACTTGTTTCATGTTATATTAGGTTAGCAGTGTGTGGCTAAATAGATGCCATTTGTATTCACGTTATGCAACCCACTGAGTTATCCCTGCAACGTGCAAGCTTTAGTTAGCAAGCGCGACTCCATTTTGTATTTCGTAATCCCTATTAAGCTGCTTAGGCTGTGTCTGAACTAGGCCTCATCATTCTGATTGCTTGCCTCAGCAGAACACTGTATTTCGTTATTATTTTCTCTCCTGTTCAAGGCTGTTTTCCGACTTACTAATGAATAGGTCGTTCTGCCTTCGCATACCTATCTGAGTGTGTAGTTCTGCTCCCACGTTAGGAGACGCTGAGACTCAGCGCGGTGACCTCGACTTACAGATAACATGTACCCATCTGGCAGGTGGTAGCCCATCTCCCTGTGCCTTCTATGTTCCTGTTCGGCCCAGGTCGATAACTTTCCACTGTGGGTGGGGTTGGAGGCTTCTTCGGAAGAATTACTACTCACTGCAGACTGTTGGGGGGTCAGTCCCTCGGCAGACATCTTAGGTTGCAGGTCAGATTGGACTCCTCTGCAGAGTATTGCTAATAAATGTATGTTTGTATTCTCTAATGTCTGACTGACTCTTCATTCTTGGGAAGGCGTAGCAGGTGGTTGTAAGAAACCCGAGTGGCCCCTAAGGGCCACTTCCTTCAGTTGGCGCCCGAACAGGGACCCGGCAAGGTGATCCAGCTCGCCCGTAATCGGGTTGCAGGGTCGGGTTGCGCTTGGTCGGTTGGGCGGATCGGGGTACCCCACACGATCGAGCTTGGTTTTTGCAGCTGCCCCGCTCGGCTGATCGGGCGTCTCCTCGTCTAGTGGTCACCGGCTGGGGTCCTGAGAAGGTGAAACCTTGGAGTTGACCGTTTGGTCCGAAGAGTCGGCAGTGGAGAATAACTTGACTCGTCCTGTGTGCACCAGGTGAGTGATTTGATTCTTGGAAAAATGGCGCCATTCTTAAACGACACGAGCCTACGGGCTGTGTCTTGGTACAGTCTCTGGACTGTCTTGGAGCAGTTTTCGGACTGCCTTGCTTGAACAACACAAGTCGACGGGCTGTGTCTTGGTACGGTCTTTGGGCTGTCTTGTCTTGAACTTGGTGGGTCTGCGAACCCCTGAAAAGGCACAGAGTGTTTGTGAGCAATCTACCAGACCAACTGGAAATTTGGCCCGCGCTTGAAAAGGTCTGGGATTGTTCGCGAACACTCTGCCAGGCCAACTGATAATTTGGTCAATGCTTGAAAAGGTCTGGGGCTAGAGCCTGTCTTCTTGAACTTGGTACAGTCTCTGGTCTGTACGGAGTGGTCTCCGGACCATTTGGTTTCGTTCTTGAATCATTTTTTATTTTTTATTTAATCATTTCTCTCTCCTTTATATTACCTTTGCTAGTGTTATACTTGTCCGTTAGGGACAGTGCATGTGTCTTATATTAAGATGCCTTGTTTAAGCAAATTGGGGTGTTTTGGATGTCGGTATTGTTCTACTGAGGCTCGATTGGAAGAGAGTCAGCCTGCGCCTCCGGAGGGTACTCCAAATTTTGACGTATACGTCAAGCACGGTATTGGCCCTATTATGTTTAGCACATTGTGGAATAAATATACGAGGGACAATGCTGAGTTAAAATGGCCACTTACTGGCTCGTTTGATGAGCAAAAATTGAATTTCTTGCAGGACAAGTTGTTCGCTAAAAAGAGCAGACAGTCGATGTTTGATTCCCTAAGAGTATGGCAGAAGGAAGCAAAGCATCGGCGTATGAGAGCAGAGAAAGAGGCCCGGAAGAGACAGACGCAGACTATAACGCAGAAAGCAGTGGCCTATGAAAGGGAAAAGATAGAGAAAGGCATAGAATGTGCGGATAGAAAGTTCCGATTGCAGACAGATAAATGCTATGTTACTTGGGAGGAAGGTGATGTTTTCGTTGAAGAGCTATTGGATTCTCGCCCTCCTCCACCTTACGCTCCAGAGCGGATATACCCAAGGGTTCCAGCATCTCAGTCTCCGGCCTCTGGTGCCACTCTTTCTGGTACTTCTGCTTCTAGTCCAACTGCTTCGGCCCCAGTCCCGCCTGCTTCCTCTCTGCTCATGCCAGTAACAGGGGTGGGAGCCGTTAGCTCTCCTGTTCCGTCTACTGACTCTATATCTACCGCTACACCCCCTTTCACTCCTACAACACTGTCTCCTTACATGATGATACCTGTTTCCTCATCTGCTCTTTCTCCCTCGAGTATGACGCCCCACACACTGCTGAATGGCGAAACCCCTTTACGGGGGATTCAGGAAGGGAATTGGGCAGCAGCACGGGACCGTATGGACAAAGTGTTGGTGCGTTCTGCTGTGGGTGATGAGGAGAAGCGAATGGTGGCAAATCAGGCGGCTCAGTGGGCTCGGAGCCCGATCTATAGTGTGGAAGATGTGTGGAGTGTGATGAAAGATTATGAGCCCTTCATACAGCAGCATGCCCTTAAGCACATGTCGGCCACGTTAATAGGACTGTGGGAACAGTGTTTTCAGGGTATTGCACAGCAGATCATCTATGACATACGAGACAGAGTATATGCTGAAGGTATGGCTCCTAATGAGGTTTTTAGCAATGTAACGACATTGGTGGGTTATCGGGGCAGATTGCTCCAAAAGGTTCCGACGATGGTGACCCAGTGCCCCATGAGGGAGGTCCATCCCATTTATCATCCTGAAATACCAGAACTGCGCGACTCCACAAATACTGTAATTAGGCCACGAGTTGATGCTCGGTTTCAGGAACAGTGGATCTATACTCCTTGGAAGAGGAGTGAGGTAATATCCCTTAAAAGTCAGTTGCCGGACCCTCGGAAAAACCCGACTGCGTACTACAAAGAGTTGACAGAGGCGGCCTCCTCCACGGTGATGACGTTAGCTGATATTGAGTTGTTCTTTGGCTTGTTGGTACCGGTGGATATATGGAGGCAAGTGCATACACAGGATCATGTGGTGGAATTGGGAGGAACATGGGATCAGATCAGGCGTGGGATAAGGACCGCAAGCCCAGTGACAAGCCGGGGGCAGAGATATTGGCTTTACCGGGTCGCATTATCACTTATATGCATTCCCTTATCCCACCGAGACAAGTAGATTGGGACAAGTTGACTGCATGTCGTCAGAAGAAGGACGAGAGTGTGTCTGATTTCTTTACTAGGTTTGAAGGGGTGTTTCTCGACTTTAGCGGCCAGGACCTGTCACTGGAGGGTGGTGTACGGTTGTTTGTCAGCAGGTTTGTTAACAACTTGCTTCCTGAGATTGCGACTAGGTTGCAGGCTTCAGAAAGCACTTGGAGCACCTCTTCCCCGTCAGTGATTTTGAGTATGCCACAGTACTACGAGCATAGAGAGAATGAGGACAAGGAAAAAGTGGAGAAGAAGTCGAAGGATTTGAAAATGAGGGTGTTGATGGAGCAAGTTGCGAGGGGAAGAGGAAGAGGTTCGGGTTTGGCCCAGTGGCTGCCCCGGACTAACAGAGGTGGTACTTCGAATGCACCCCTTGGGCTCAATCAATGTGCATATTGCAAGCGGGAGGGACATTGGCGGAATGAGTGCCCGGAGTTGTCGCAGAGAAGTGAGGCCCCGAGAGGTGGGGGGTTTGGAGGACGTGAAAGGGGAGGAGGAGGCCGTGGGGACATGCGATCAGAGAACACATCATCTAATAGACAGATCGGGAACTACTTGGACGACCCCCGAGGGAGACAGTACTATCATGACGACTATGACATGGACGAAGTGACAGGGATGTCTCACAGCTAGGACAGCCAGGGACAGGGTAAGGGACCAGTTTCGGTGCCTGTAGATCAGTTTGGACCCTATGTCACTGCAGATTTACATGGTACGACAGAGAAATTGTTAGTCGATACAGGGGCTATGAATAGCTCTGTTTCCCGTTCACTGGTCCCGGGGGCAGCTCTGTCTGGCCAAAACAATGTTTCGGTGGGTTTTTCAGGCGTGCCGGTCGTTAGCCCCATTTCCAAACCTCTTGCTTTGACTATTGGCCCCTTTACGGTTGACTCACCGTTCCTATTAACGTCAAATTGTGGGGAGAATTTGTTGGGATTGGATTTGTTAAAAAGTTTGCATGCAACAATTTTTTGTTCTCCAGACGGTGTTTACATGACTATTGGACCACGAGTGGCCCGTGCCAAGCAATGCCTTGCAAAGGATACCCCCCTTCCCGTCGAGTTTAAAGATGTGCCACGCTCATTATGGGCTACAGGAGACACGGATGTGGGGTTGCTCCAGATCCTACCAGTCTCTATACAGATCAGAGACAATGCTAAATTGCCGCGTATTCCCCAGTACAAGATATCCCAGGCAGAAGAAAAGGCCTTATTGCAAATCATACAGGATTTGATTAAGTCTGGTGTGGTTGAAGAGACAGTAGTGAATGTGTGTAATAGCCCTATCCTTCCTATACTCAAAAAGGCACCTTTGGATTCTTCTGATGCCCAACCTGATGTTTACCGCTTTGTCATTGGCCTTAGAGAGGTTAACAAAATAGTGGTTCCCCAGTATCCTGTAGTCCCAGACATTACCACGATCTTGACAATGATTCCCGCGTCAGCCAAATTCTTTTCAGTAATAGATTTGAAGAATGCTTTCTTCAGCATTCCAATCCATACAGATAGCAGATATCTGTTTGGATTTCCAATAGCCGGAAGGAGCTTTAGATTCTGTCGGGCTCCACAAGGCTATACAGAAAGTCAGAGTATCTATAGTCAGGCTTTAAAAACTCAACTGGATTCCTTGGAGCTTCCCCTTGGTAATGTGCTGTTGCAGTACGTTGACGAGCTCCTTGTGGCTTCGGACACTGAGGATGGTTGTAAAGAAGCCACGGTTAAATTACTGTTACATTTGGCACACCATGGACACAAGGTGTCACTCTCAAAATTTCAATATTGTCGACAGGAGGTCACCTATTTAGGTCACCTACTGTCGAAGGAGGGTCGCCGACTAACACCTGAACGCATAGCTGCTATTACTAATATGCCTGTTCCTAAGACCCAACGCGAGGTACGCGCGTTTATTGGGATAACTTCGTATTGTCGGCATTGGATCCCTAACTATTCCCTACTAACAAAACCCCTCCTTTACCTGACCACTAAAGACATGCATGAACCCTTGCCTTGGACATCTGCATGCCAGCAAGCTTTTGAGCAATTAAAAGGTGCGCTTAGCTCTGCTCCTGTGCTTGGTACTCCTGATTACCAGAAGCCTTTTGTGCTTTATGTACATGAGGCGGACGGTTGCGCGCTTTCTGTTCTAACACAGGGTTTCGGTGGTAAGCAGAGACCCTGTGCCTATTTCTCTACTATTCTTGATAACGTCGCCAGAGCTCTCCCGAGCTGCCTGAGGGCTGCCGCGGCGGTGGCAGTTTCTATCAGACAATCAGCAGGGCTCGTCCTTGATACTGATCTCACAGTAATGGTACCCCATGCTGTGGACACGCTTTTGAACAAGACAAAGACGCAGCACCTTACTAGTGCGCGTCTCACTGGATATGAGTTAACCTTGTTTGCTCCGCACATTACCATCAAACGATGTGCTACTTTGAACCCAGCCACGTTACTATCCCTCCCTTCGGAAGAAAAGGACAATGATGTGCAGGATTGTTTATTTCGGACTGAGGAAGAAACGAAGGGACGGGTAGACCTGACTGATGTTCCCTTATCTGACCCCCAAGGGGAACTATATGTCGATGGCTCTTGTTTCAAACTACCAGATGGCATTACCACTGCAGCTTATGCAATTACAACGTTACACACTGTAGTTGAGACATCCCGTATCCCATATCAATCGGCTCAGGCTGCAGAGTTAGTGGCCCTCCTTAGGGCTTGCGAGTTAAGTGAGGGACTGACTGTCAATGTCTACACCAACAGCCAGTACGCCTTTGGGGTGGCTCATAATTTCGGGCGCCTCTGGGCGAGAGAGGGTTCTTGACTTCGCATGCACTGCGAATACAGCACAGTCCATTGATACATAGACTGTTGTCAGCACTGACACTTCCTGATAAGTTGGCAATAATAAAATGTAGCGTTCACAAAGCAGTAACAGACGATGTTGGAAGGGGAAATGCTTTTGCAGATCAGACAGCTAAGGAGACAGCTAGATCAAAGATGAAAAAGATGTTCGTGGCAGGTCCCACTAGGTGGGTTCCAGACAACGGAATGTTCAAGGACACATTGGAAAATGTCAGGGAAATACAGGGCGAGGCAACAGTAGATGAGTTGGCAGTATGGGAGGAAAGGACCGGGCGTTTGGATGAGGATGGGTGTTGGACTGACTTGTCTGGGCAGCAGAGATGGTTGCTGCCGAATGCATATGTGCTCCCTGTTGTCACTATGGCCCACGGCCCAGCACACATTAGTGCCAAAGGCATATGTAAGCTACTAGACCCAGTATGGCGAAATGATAATATCCCTAAGGTAGCCACACACCTAGTGAAACACTGCATCATTTGTCTGAAACATAATCCTGGGAAAGGTACTCCTACACCCGCAGGTAACTTTGCACCGCCTTCCTTCCCTTTCGAGGTTCTCCAGATGAATTTCATCGAAATGGAACGAGTTAATAACATGAAGTATGTGCTAGTAGTAATTTGTGCATTCAGTAAATGGATTGAGGCTTACCCCACTAAGGAGAATACGGCGATGGCGATGGCGAAGACGCTCTTAAAAGAGTTCTTCCCACGCTATGGATTGCCATGTGTGATCTGGAGTGACAACGGAAGTCACTTCAACTCAAAAGTCATTGAATTGGTGTGCAAGGGCTTGCATATTAAGCAGAAGTTTCATGCAGCGAACCACCCCCAGTCAGCAGGCCTGGTTAAAAAGTACAATGGTACTCTCAAACTGAAGTTAGCAAAGATCCAGAAAGCACAGGATTGCGATGGCCAGATGCATTACCTTTGGCTTTGTTATCCACCAGAGCGACAGTGCATTCTAGAACAGGGTTGTCCCCATACGAGGTGGTCTTTGGGCACCCCGCCAACGTCTGGGGCGTCCCAAGACCCAAGCGCTTCTCCGAGATAGAGTACCCCCTGTTGATAGATTATCTGTATGAATTGTCTAAAGATCTCCGTTCTGTCCACCAACAGATTCACGCCACGCTGCAACCAGTACCAGAGGGGCCCGGGCATCAGCTACAACCCGGGAACTTTGTTATGGTCAAGAATTTTCAACGGAAGAACTGCCTGGAGCTGAGGTGGAAGGGGCCCCTCCTTGTGTTGCTTGCTACCCGCACCGCCGTGAAGCTAGAAGGCCGGAAGAACTGGGTGCATGCATCGCACGTGAAGAGGGTACCTCTACCACTTCCGTATGATCAGTGGGCCCTCGAAGGCATCGGTGACCAGGAAGGGGAGCGCGTGCCCCGCTTCGTTCCTTTCTTTAACGCCCGATTGAGGTGGTCGCAGATGAAGAAAGTGACGAGGCCTTACTTGAGGCGGTCCCCCCAGAGATAAGGGCCGCCCGGATGCTCCCACTTCTAGTGCACAGACACCTGAGTCCCAATGCCCTGCTGAGCCTGAATTTCTCCCCCTTTTTGCTGACGAAGAAGTGCCTGGAGTTGCCAGGTACAACCTGCGGCCCCGACGGAAGGACAGTGCGCCAGTAGGACAGTCCAGGAGTTAGGGAAGGACTTAAGCTTAGGGAGGAGGTGCTATGTCCATGGTGCCTGTTTTAGATTAGGGTGAACAACACTGGTGCACTGCCCTAGACACTGGACAGGATCGTTGAAGGTATTTGCCCAGGAGGGAGGGTGCCCTATCCTGAAAGAAGAGGATTTGTTTTCCAGCAAGGGCAGCGATCGCGCAGCTCCCCCGTGGGAGTGCTTCATAGCACCGTCGTTGATAAACAATAGGAGCCTGCCAGTTAGGCTCTGAAGGACACTGGGTGATTTGTACCCCTCTGGTCGGTTGTATTTTTGTGGCTCCAGTCTGTGATTTTTTTTTTCCTGTGACGCATATAAGTTGTTTTTGAAGTTTTGAAAATGTATCTTTTTGGTCGTCCTACCCATGATGAGGAGCAGCCCTTTGCGACTCCGTGTCCCACATCAGATGGGCCTGTTTGGTCTTCTTGGTCCACTAAGAGTAAAATAGTGTTTGTCGCAATAATTTTGCTTTCCTTGATAGTTGTATTTGGGGTGCTGTTCTTCCTAGAAGAGAAATACCCTGTGCACGCTTGGATAAGTACTACGTCAGCCCCTCCTGAACATATTTTTGGTACTTTAGCACCTCATAAAGAAGAGCACCGGAAGTCCTATAAGGACAATGTTTTTATCCAGACGTTGCACCAAATGCATGCTGCCTATAATACGACAAAATGTTGGGTGTGTGGTTTGCTGCCTTCTGTTACACATCGCAGTGAGAACTTGTTGCCTATGCCCTTATCCTATGTTAATAGTTGTGAGGGGTGGTTTACCTTACTTAGTATGATCCGCTCGTTCTCTCAGGTTGACTCCTTGGAACAAAGAGACACCAATTACTACTCACTGCAGACAGTTGGGGGGTCAGTCCCTCAGCAGACATCTTAGGGTGCAGGTCAGATTGGACTCCTCTGCAGAGTATTGCTAATAAATGTATGTTTGTATTCTCTACTGTCTGACCGACTCTTCATTCTTGGGAAGGCATAGCAGGTGGTTGTAAGAAACCCGAGTGGCCCCTAAGGGCCACTTCCTTCAAGACGTATAAGCTTCTCTCACTATGGACAACTACCCTCTGCCTTATATAAAACACTCTGATTTAAAATATTTTCAAGGTGATGGTTTCATACACTGCAATGTAACAAATACATATTAGAATTATTATGTTAATCTGGCAAAATTGCAATCACTTTACCAACCTACACTGTGCCGTTAATACTATATGTATGGCAAAGGAAACAATATCAACGTTTTAGAAGAGATGAGGAGCCTTTCCATTTCTCAAGTTGAAAAAACAAGGTATTTACAATACTAGTTCATAATCCTTAAAGGAACAAATACTGGAATTTATATCCACAAGCACATCCACAAACAAAAATGGACTTCTAAGAATATTTCTTTGTCTTCAGTGCAGACTTTTTGTTGACTCATGAGAGCCCTGTGGCTTCATGCAATGTGCATTTTTCTTGTCTGAACTCTGGTGACTCATGTAGTGTGTCCTGCAAAGAGGTAAGCCTCTTTCCAAATGGGACCAACACTCCACACACACTGCCAGCCTTTCCTGCCTCTGAATGCGTTCACCTCCAGGCAGTTCAGAATATTGTGCCAGTTGAGTGCAAAGAGGCGAGTGCAGACCACAGATCATGACAGTGCCCCACACAGCCTACCATCTTGGCAGTGGGCTCCTGACTGATCCAGTTTACTGACATAGTATCATTGAGCAAATATGGGGCAGGAAGATCGGATGCCCATTCCCATGATTGCTTCCTAGGACCAAACTCTGAGGCGTGGAAACATTGATTGCCCCTATTGGATACGGACTGCATTTAAAATCATTTCTCATGACATACTACTCACACTTGCTACTCATGAAATGTTCTTGCTGCTCTAATGTCAGTAATACATTCTTTCTTGACTTTTCCTGCTCTTAAATCAAATGGATCAAGCATGAGGCACCAGCTATGCTCCTCAATGCAACCAAATCTAGCCTTTGGGGCTCATATATGAAATGGGCCCCAAGCGCCTCCAGTACCTAAGTGTCCTTGTCAATAAGGGTCTGGAGATAATGGTAAAGGAAAACTTGAATTATCTGACCGTGAAGTCAAACAGTGACTTTGCATTTTGAACACACATTAAATTGTCCCCATGGGAGAGGGTGCAAATAATAATTTAAAAAATGACAGTAGACCCCTAATATAACTGCTAATATGGAATGCTTCCTTTATTGTTCACTTGTCTTTATTCACATGGAATAACTCTGTCATCAAAACCTTATTATGGGGGACAAGCCTGAGGCTGCAAAAGTTCAAATTGCATGCACATGCTTTCTCTGGCGGCTTTTGCCTCCCTCACATGCACTTAAACCATGAAGTGCATCATTTATCACTGTTAGTCTGTATCTTTCCCAAGGATGAACTTTCATGTGTTATTTGGAACGAGATGTATTTAAAGTTGATGTGGGTTTAACCGTGCTTTATATGAACAAGTGCCTGCTGACTACATTAGAGAATCCTGCTTTCTGATCCATAGTGGTCAAATAGCATTACTCTCCGAAGAGATTGAATGTTAACCCACTACTGCATACCGCTCTCCTCCTTTGGCATATTGCAGGGATCTTAATTGGAAGTTTCAGGATCCTCTACAGTACCTGTGCTGGTAAGGTGGCAACCTTAAGGACTTCCATTCCTTATGTTCAGCATTTTCTGGATAGCAGATCCTGTTGGCAATGCAGACAGCGATCCCCTTGTTTATACAAATGCCTAGGCCCACCCCCTGTTACATTACCTGCATCCCTGATCAGATAAGATCTTACAGTTTGTTGAAAATTCAATGAAGTTGTCTCTAGCCAGTACAGTGCAGTTAATGTCTCCTATTCTTGAATTCAGTCTAGGCCTCATCTTGTTTTGGCAGGCAATCTTGAATTGTGCTATCTCTCAGGAGCATTGGCCCCTTTTACTTAACTACATGATAGATGTAAAAGGCAGACACAGCTGAAATGTTTGTGCTTAAACAATTGGTACTAGCAATGGCGGCTGGTGGCATTTGAAAGTGGTGAGGCATAAACGTTGGGCATGACTTTTATATAGCGAGGGATCTGAACAAGTTCACTGGACAAACCCGAGGTCCAGGGTGAGTCCCTCTCCCGAGAAAGAAATGAAAAAAAGATTGGCAAATGATGCATTTTAAAGCAAATGAATGTAGCGATAAAGCAAGGCATATAAAGCAGTTGTAACGTATAGTCTTGACATATTAAACACATTAAAAACTGTCCCATATCTTCCTGCATTAATATGTTCAACAGTTACTGTAATGTGTAAATTGTACAGCATAACAACTTTAGCCCTTTAAAATGTATGCTTGCCAAGTGTCTTGCACTGCATGCAGCATTAACTTTGGAAAAATATGCTCTAACCAGACTTCGAGACGCATCCACAGCTGCTGACTGCAACCAGCCATATACAAATATGTGCAGACAGGTCTTTAAGAGGGATGAAAAAAGTGGGGGCTCTCTTTAAAGGAACATGTCAAATACATTTCTGTGATTCCCATAGTGTGCCACCTGACCAGTATTTTGGTTTCTCTCTGAGATGTAATTGTATCCAGATAAATGACACAACAACTGACATACAACTAAAGCCTGTCAGTATGATTGGCTTTGTCAATGGGTGTTAGTTGTTTAAGATAAATGAGTAACAACAATGATTTGTTATAAATAATTAATATTGGTAATATTTCAAATCTGAAACTGTGAGTCTGTGAATTAAATAGCATTGAGGCCTGTGGAAGGAGTTTTGGCCTTCAGTTATGTGTGCTTTATGTTAGATATGTATCCTCTTTTTCTCTGCATATCTTGTCCATCTGCACATCTTCAACCACCTCTCTTTCCTCTTCAGCATCCTCTTTTCACTCTTCCCGGAATGCACTTCTTCGCATCTCTGTCACTTCAATGCACCCAAACATGCACCGCACTCCCTCAAATTTAAGCACTTTAATTTCTCTTACTTTTGCCTTGCAAATATTTTGACATCTGTGTACCCCCTTCACACACATATCCACAGAATTTCAATTGCAAATGGAATACATAAACATTGTTCTGTGTGCTCTGTAGAGAGGCCAACCCACTGACAGGCACTTTGTTTGGCTTCAGCTTTAGTGCCTGCAGGCTCAATCAAAGCCCCTCATAAACACCTGGCATGGCTCAAGCCTCAAAGTATGCACAGAAAAAAATACAGATAAACAACAACATTATAAAATTGCTTACTCTTGGGGAATGCAAGATTAAGTAAAGCATGTGAAATAAGAGAGGCACTTATTTGCTGAAATGCATTCCCTTAACGTTTTTAACATTCATTTTTTGCAAGTCAATCCATGTTTTTGACATCAGTATTAACCTAGGGGCATGAATACATGGCCAGTTCTAATGTCATACATCAGAGAAGTGTCCCAGGAACCACATATTTCTCGCCTTGCTTGACTTGGATATTTGGATCAACTTTGCAAGGGAACAAGAACCCTGTTCGTTATTTGGATCTATTTCGCAGGGAAACAAATACAGCAGCTCCACTTCTAAAGGGGCGAGCAATCTGCAGCAAGGGCCTGGGGTGTCACAGTGGGGGAGGTTAGCCTGCTGAGGAGTCTCAGCACAATATGCATAACACAACATTAGCGTGCAAACACTTACCATTACTGAGAACAAGGCACCAGATCAGACGTTCCTGCATCCACTCTGACATATGACGAAAGGGTGGGATCTATGCCTTTGAATGACGTATGTCTGAAATAACGCAGGGATGAAGTCTCGGGCGCCCAAAACCGTGACGCTGATTGTGCCACTGGCCTACAGAGTGCATACAACAATAGACCACAATGGCAATGAAGGGCTTTAAAACAGAAAGCCCTGCATCCTGCATTACAGTTCAGAAAGTTGATTTATGGCCTGGCTTCCGTCTCCTGCTTCAGAGCGAGGAGGAGCAGGCAGCCTGAAACAGACAGCCCAGGCTTAAATACATTGATTTATTTAGAGACACGATCGATCGTATCTCTAAATAAATTGATCTATTTAATATGTTTTTATATAAATGTGTAGGAATTTCAGAGGGGCCCTAATGGAGAAACCGCCCCTGGTACTAGTCCTCCCATTATGTTACACAGGATGGGGTTGTCACCTCACTTTAATTGCTGGAGATGTGATTTGCTTCACAACCTATGGAGATAGCACAACATTGATGTAATGTATAGATGGCGGCCCATTTGGCGATGTATGATATATGATATGATATGTGGTGGGATCAATCTAGACTAGCACAAATTTTATTTTATGGGAATTAATTATTACAAATGTAATTTCCACTGTGAAAATTTAAAGTAATCACTGGTGATGTATTTGATTATACAAAACATTATTTCTTGACACGCATAGTAATCTTCACTCCAGGCACAGATACCTGAAGTGTGCATAGTAAAGCACTTTTGACATACAGTCATACATATATTACCCAAATGAAGAGACAAGAAGAACAAAAATTAATTATACTGTGCTGTACAAATTCTGAATTTACAATTTGCACAGCAACTAGAAACTTTCTTCAGTCTTCCAGCTGTTTGTACATGCTATGGCTGTGCTTCTTAATTTTTGCAAATTGAAAAAAAGAGACTCCTCTTTTTTTGGAGGAGTCTCTTTTTTCAATTTGTAAGCCTCTCAAAATATAAGTCTGTGGACACACACTAGGAAGTGGAGGGCAAATGTGTCCTCCATGGGTGTTTCCATTATAGACTACCTTCTGTATGGGCTGTGCAAAAATGCAATATTTTTTGTTGTTGTTTTTGTTTCTTCATTTTGTGTAATATATGTATCACTGTATGTCAAACGTGTTTTACTATGCACACTTCAGGTACCTGTGCCCTGAGTGAAGATTACTATAAGTGTTAATAAATCAGAATAGATAATGTTTTGTATAATACGTCACCAGTGACTGATTTAAATTTCCACAGTGGAAATTACATTTGTAATAATTCATTCCCATAAAATACTATTTTTGATAGTCTAGATTGTTCCATGCCCAGGAATTGTGGGATCATTTGGGCAAACCCCTATATGTGACTATAAAATGGTATGTGACGAGACATCCAGTCATAGACCAGTGGATACACGCAGGTGGATTGCACCTCATTGGGTACAGGTAAGATCTGCATCTGGAGTCATTGGAGGTCGGCAGCTGCTCCCACTCATGAGATAATGGGCCAGGCTTCTAGGAGCTTCTTGTTTACAGGATGAATGATCGAATGGACATATGTTAAAGTGTATACAATTACCTCCTCTGTAATTCCACAATCTAGGGAATGAAATAGATTGATCTTAAGGTTAAATGTGCTCGCTGTTATTTGTAAATCTGCTCCCCTCCCTCAAACAATTGCCACTTTATGTGTAGAAAGCTTGCCATCTTCTCAGGGTTAACATTTGTATTGTACCTCTTTCACACTGTGCCCCCGCTGCATGTATGCTGTCTTTCTTTCTTTTCAGTTCCAAGCCTTGGCCATGTATAGTTCTGCATTTCCTCTGCTCCTCACCTCCCCTCACTGCCTCCCATGTCCTTCTCCTATCTAAAGTTCTGTACTTTGACTGTCGACAGAGTTGGAGGCCAATGGGGATTTTTGTTTGTCAGGTGCGAAAAATGTCCTCCCATGCACAATTTTGACATTGATTAGTGCAGATTGCCGTTATGTACATGTTGCACTGTTAGCCTATTCATCCTTTTCTTTTGTTGAATATTTCTCACTAAATGTTTTTTGGATGTAAGTGCATGTGGCGGGTTAGAGCAGCTATTGTACTGTATGGTGAGTTCATCTCCAGACGGTGTAACACTTTGTGATGTGCTATTGTTCCAGTATGTTGTGATTGCATCTTTTCCATGGAAGCAACACTGTGCAGTTGGTTAGTGTCCCTGCAGTGCAGTATGGTGAGTTACTGCTCCTGGGTGGAGTACAGCTGAGGAAGTCCCCATAGGATGCAGTGGAGTGGCCTGGGGGAGTGTGCCCCCCGCCCCAGATGCAGGATTGTGGGAAGGGTAAATGTCCCTAATGTGCAGTGCAGCGGACATAGATAAAAAGCAAACAAAATAGTAACAAAACACCATAATACTTGCTCAAAATGAAATGTGGTTCAGGCACTGACAAAGCCAATATGTTTGACTTTTTCATAAAGTCATATACAAAATCATTGCACAGGTTAACAACGACGACTCATACATGGAAATATGCAGAGTATCATACCTAAGAAATCAATGCACGCACATAACAAATAACTTTCAGCCCCCCCACACACAAAGCCGCAGAAAAATGGGCAAAAATGTACACAGTCCTACAGGGACACATACATAGATTACCTGAACTCCACCCTTTCAGGCCATCAGCTCACCTTAGGAGTCTGGATGGCAAGGAAAAAGTAGGAGAAGAAAATAAGTTGCAGATGAAGGCAAGAAGGGCAAGGAGAAAAGAGGAGCTAATCAACAGTGGTGGCAAAGAGTTTGATGAATGGGAGCATAACTGAGTTGCACATGTTAGACTGTGAAACATATGCCAGAAAAAGCTGTAGAGAGCTACGTATCCAAGTCCACAAACCAATATGCAGAAGCTGTCACAATTGGACAACAAACTTAAAGCACACACACGTTTCCAAAAACACAGAAACAATATAGCAAAAATTGAAGGAGACACACAGGATAATAGGGTGACAAACATAAACATGGATTCAAATGTCATGTCCATTTTATCATTTTCATTTGAGGATAAAATTCTTTACTCTCCATGCCATTCAAAATTTGGAATCATCATCTGTCAGTAACATTGAGCATTCCCCTCGTCGCCATTTTGTTATAATTTTAAATGGTGTGCACTGTAACTAGACATTTGTTTATTTAATGCTAACATATGCTACGCATAAATTTCCAATATCACTCCATCCACTGAGTATTTTGTGCTGCACTTAGATATCAACTGCATTGTTATCTTGAAGCAAATTAAGATTATAACTCCCGCACTGCACTGATTTCTTTTTTTTTTAAAAGCCCAGGATTAAAGCTGTTCTTCTGATTTCAGGAAGCTCTCTAAATATGTACTTACCACTTTATTTCTCTTTTCTAACAAGTTAAATGCATCTTGACATTTCAAAGATGAAAAAATGCAGGTAAATTACTTCATTTGAGTTCTTTTATTGAGCTAAACATAGAAACAGTATTTATGATGGCTGATTGTTCCGCTACTGCTTTCACAAGTGTAATGTACCTTGGTTAAGCCAGGATCCTTATGCATTAGTTGCAGGATTCTCTAGGAGTCTAAAATTATGCAGCTGGAATATACATGGTTATCAACGGTGTATAAAGGCAGGCAAATTCAAGCATTTTTAAACAGACTACCATGTTATCTTCCTGCAGGAGGCATGACTGCCAGAGTTCCCGAATACTGAAGGCTTTGTATGCATATGCAAACCAGGGCATACCCGGGGGTGGGAGGTGGGGGGAGATTAGGTGGGGGTTTCCATACATTGATATCCATAAGGATAACACATAATGGTTGAAGAAATGCAAGTAGAAATAGACCAAAATGAAAATTTAATTTTATTAAATATATTTTTCTCTTAGGAAATAAAAGCCAAATTTGATGTGGATTATTTGGAAAAACTTGAAACTGTGCTAACAGTGTTAAGATCGGAATACACAGAAGTTATCCGTATCATAGAAGTAGGATTTCAATTTGAAAATTGATAAGTCTAAAGTAGATTAATCTCCAAATGATATCCTTGAGATGTACAATATCCAGCTTGCGAACTTTACAATAACTACGCTCTCGAACGAGTCAAGTACCATAGTTAATTGGTTGTGCAGAAATGGATTAATAAGTTTAAATGGTCATTCTGCACAAAATAACCTTGCTGGCTTGACCTCTAGGTTTGGCTCCCACCATTACACAATAGATTATATTTTGTCTATTATGATATATTTAAACTGTTTTGAGATTTTAATATAATGCATCATGAAGGAAGTAATGATTGGGTATTTCAGGGCTCCTTACGCTAAAGGAAGCAGTTTTAGCAGAAAAGATTTTGACTCTAGATATGGGATTTCCTCAAAGGCTGAGTACACGTCTTGGCCAAATATGAATTTTCAATTGTCTTGTGATTCAGGTAATCATTTATTCTCCCACACAAATACATTAGATTGGTTTGCCTCCCTTCTGAGAATGTCCTTGTGTGTTTATGGTTGCAGCCAGAAAGGTGAGGAATAATCATCTCAGGTGGTTTGACAAAAAGTGTAGAGAGCATAAGAAAGTGCTCAAGAAATTATTTCTCTCTTACAGGAGATGTCTAACAGATCTAAATGTATTTTAGGAAAGGAGTGTAAATGCAGAACAGATTTTGGGGTTGAACTAACAATATAAGAATCTACTTAGAAATAAAGAAGTGAGTTCCTATAATACAAATTCAAAAGAAATGTTAGGCGTATCTGTGCACTTTATAAATCGGTCTTCATCATCATCATCATCCATTTTCCAACAAAAGCTACTTCAAGAGGGCACACTGACCTTGTCTTATCAAAAGACAGGGAAGCAGAGGTCTTTAGTGCATACACTTTAAAAATGAAATGTACTATTGTTCATGTTTTAATTGATTGTCCACTACTTAAAAATATGAGTTGGATTTTTTTAAATCTTTTGTTCTTGAAATACAATGCTTTGATCCGTAATACTGCGACAGATCTTTTATCAAATGTAAAATTTCTAGATGTTGCAATTGGGTTGGGATTTTTTTACGATCTGCGAGAAATTTAGATATTACGAGTGAAACTGAATATTACTGAAATAATGTATTTTTTTGTCTTCCATATTGGATTTATGGAACATTGTCTAAATAAACATAATATTTACTACTTTCACAAGAGTTAGATGTATTGCCCTTGTCAACTAAAATAGCAACAGCTATACAAGGTATTTTTATTGTTTTATGATACTTGGGTGTTAGCGTCTGTTTATTATTCTTGCTGGTACATTTTTCTGTTAAGAACATCATGGATAATGTGATGTGTAACACAGAGCGGTGAAGTGAAAATGAGGATGTTACCATCAGCCAGCCAGCCTTTGACATGGATCACAAAGCTATCAAAGCAAATGCCTGCCTCAACGTGCTCTCTGTACAGTTTGCATTTTTCATTCACCAGCTGTGGTTGTCCACTGATGAAAACTGCAAAAATTGTGTTAGCTTATGAAAAAGAAAAACTCTGCTCTCTTGAGTCTTTATGTTTGCATATCTATACCCCTACACCACTTACAACAGTTTGTCATGAATAGGGCAAGTGTCATTAAGCCAAATCTTAAAATGGGAAATGGTATGCAGGTGAGATCAGAAAATAGTAACAATCTAAGTAGTGAGTTAACATTTTCAGAAAACATTTAACTTTGCCTGGATCTAACATATTGTGCATTGATTCCATTAAGTATCATTCCCTCGATGTTTGACTGTTCCTAGGGTGTTTCGGGCTTCAATGGGCTTTTATGAAAAAAGTAGGGGTATTTCAGCATTAGCATACCAAATAATTAATGTTTGTGTCTTAAAGAAAAATAAACAGCAGTAAGAAGGAGAATATATCATTTTTAATAACAAAAATGGAGTGGGTTTGCATAATGGCACCTAAAAATTTGCCATATATTGTTAGCAAAATCAAGCTTTGTGTGATTACTTATTAGTCTTTTTGTGTAGGTATGAGTTGTTGTGTGATGAATCAGGAATTGAAAGCTGGAAGGATTATTTTCTCTGATGGGCCACTAAAGTAACAAGCATTTGCAATGCAATCGGTCTCACCTTTAGGACTTTAAAAGTATTTAGTCATGCACACAATGCCCTGAATGTGAAACACTATTTGGAACTGCAAGCAATGCACTGAAGCAACACATTTTTAATCTGCTTCAATGCCTTATAAGTGTAGTATATAAATACGATAATAAAATACCACATTTGAAGCGGCGGAGGCTATTGATAATGTGTACATTAAGGGAATAGAGACATAAAACAAGGTGAATATATGGTTTACTGCCCAAGTTGTGAAATGTAGAAGAACTATATTTATATAAAAAACACGCCTACAAAAAAGCATTCTTCTGAATTCTCAAATGCCTTTAGGACCTTAAAAGTATTTAAAAGCTTTCACATTAAACGAGGGCTCAGTGACATCTAAGGCCACACTGTGGGAGGCGTTCAAGGCATATACAAGAGGCGTGTGTATATCAAAAAGTGCGGGGATCCTAAGAGACCTACAGCGCACAATTGCTAGCATTGAAGCGCAATTGGCGGAAATAGATCGGCAGGACAATTGCCCTGCCGCCCCCTCTAGGCTACAGCAGCGCGCTGCCTTTATGGCAGAGTTTTGGGAGGCAGCGGAGCGTGAGGCGCATTACCTTGGCAAATATGCAATAGCCAGGCAATATGGTGAGGGTGAACGGCCGGGTCGGACCCTAGCTAACATACTAAAACAATCCCGAAAACTGACTTATATTGCGGAGCTTACGGGCAGCGATAACACGCATATAATTGGCACTGTGGGTATTCTAGGAGAGGTGCTTGCATATTACACAACATTGTATTCCTCCAGAACAACTGGGCAACCAGGGGCCTACATAAACTATCTTGACGAGGTCTGGATGGTCTGGATGGAAAAACCTCATCAGGAGTTTCTAGCGGAGCCCTTTTCACAGGATGAGGTGATTGACGCTATAGATGCGCTGGATGGCTCCAAGGCTCCGGGGCACGATGGGTTCACCGGCTGTTTCTATAAAAAATATAAGGCTGTCCTTGCGCCTTACTTAATCGATGTATATCAGGAGGCCGTAGACACTGGAGTGCTCACGCCCACCTTAAGAGAGGCGGTTATAATCTTGCTCCCAAAGCCTGGCAAGGATCTGTTGCGATGCGGGTCCTACAGACCCCTGTCGCTCTTAAACTTCAATAATAAGGTTTTAGCAAAATTGTTGGCTACGAGACTAGCGCTTATAATTGAAAGGCTGATCTCACCTGCGCAATCAGGATTTATCCCTCACAAATCAACAGTGCTTAACCTTCGCACATTATTTGCGACACTGCACAGAATAGATCCATCGGTCCCGGCAGCCGCTGTGCTGCTTGATGCCGAGAAGGCCTTTGACTCACTCGAGTGGCCCTTCCTCTATGCTACAATGCGTAGGCATGGCATGCCGGACCGGTTCCTGGCAGTGGTACGGCTGTTGTACACGAAACCTAAAGCGCGCGTTAGACAACGGAACACTGTCATCCGAGTTCCTACTCACACGGGGAACCCGGCAAGGCTGCCCACTATCCCCCTTATTGTTTGTGCTGGCCTTAGACCCGTTGGTGCGGCACTTACAGGAGCGACATAGTCATAGGGGCCTACAGTTTAATACGGGCCCTCTATTGCTCACGCTATATGCGGATGACATTATACTATACTTTTGATGCCCAGATGGTAACCTGGCGCCACTGCTGTATGAGGTTACTAGTTATGGCAACCTCTCTGGGTTGTGCATTAACTGGGAAAAGTCAGTTAGCAAAATTCTATCATGCTATCTTGAGGATAATTTTTTGCTGGATAGGGACCAATTTGGGTTCCGCCCAGGACACGGCACTGGGACCGCTCTGGCAACCGTAATGGACAATCTACGAATGCGTGCTGACAATGGGAATTCATCTGTCCTAGTGTTATTGGACATGTCAGCCGCATTCGATACGGTGAGCCACACAGTGCTAGTGGAAAGATTGATAAGTATAGGGGTTAAAGGACGGGCCTTGCAGTGGCTACAATTTTATTTGTCAGGAAGACAACAGGCCGTGTCTATGACACCGTTTACCTCTGGCAAGTCCCTAGTACACCACGGGGTGCCGCAGGGCTCGGCGATCAGCCCTGTTCTTTTCAATATCTATCTACGCCCTCTATTCCCCATTATTAAATCTTATGGAATTGACCTGGTCAACTACGCCGATGATACCCAACTGGTGTTTTCCCTGGAGGGGAAACAAGCGGTATCTATGGACACCTTCCAGGAGTGTATGCGTCGGACTGCTGGTTGGCTTAGGAAAAATTCCTTACAGTTTAATGGGGGAAAAACAGAGCTGGTGTATTGTCCTGCCACGAGAATGTCCCGACATCTACCGGTGGAGTTTAAGCTTACCCCTGAGGATGAACCCCTGACCCCTGCTAAAATGGTGCGCAATTTGGGGGTCTTGATAGATGAGAACCTCCAAATGGAATCACAGGCTAATAAAACTGTTAGGGGCCGATTCCGATCTCGGTCGGAGGCGCACCCAATACCATTCGGTCGGGAAAAAAGCCATGCGAAAGCCTGTTTCCCGACCGAACCGTACGCGGGTCCGGCCGAGCGAGTACGATGCGAGTCCGCCGACCGACTCGTCCGGGCGTCCCGACAACTCCGACCGACTCGCTCGGACTCGAACCGCTCCGACCGACTCGGTCGGACCCGATCGCACCGCGCAATGGAGACGTTTCCCGGCCGGGTAAGTACGATGCGCGCCGCGAGCAGTCCGACCGAGCCGCGCACTCCGGCTCGTAAGAGCTGTCGGAGCCGTACTTTGGGGGTCCGTGTCGGACCCCCTGTACGCGTAGCCGCGCGAGCGCACACAGGGGGGACCTGGGGTCCCCCTACCTGTGCGTGTACGCCGCGAGCGCTTCGCGGCGTACCCGCTGTAGGGGCGCCTTGTCCGCCCTCGCACCCATTGAGGCAATGGGAGCCCGCGTACGCGTTGTACGACCGGCTCCCATTGAGTTCAATGGGAGTCCGACCGACTCGTGTCCGATAACATACGGCCGCATCGTACTCGTTCGGTCGGACTGCACGGGTCCGATTCGGTCGGAAATCTCTCCGGGTCCGGCTCGGTCGGAGAAATTTCCGGCCCGAATCGGAATCGACCCCTTAGTGTCTGTCTCTCCCTGCTACGCATGTTACGGAAGGTTCTTCCGTTGCTACCAAAAGATACTCGATCTCTTGTAGTGAGGAGTATAATTTTGAGTACATTGGACTACTGCAATTCCCTGTACTTGGGAGCACCGCAATATATTCTGCAGGGGTTGCAGAGAGTCCAGTCCATGGCAGCCAAGCTGGTGCTAAATAGACAGCGCAGGTCTTCCACAGTATTGGCCTTGGGAGACCTGCATTGGCTGCCTATCAAGGAAAGAATTTGCTTCAAATCCCTCTGTATTGTATACAGAGCAGCACATGACCTGGGTCCTGCTCCCCTGCAGGAGATGTTCACCTGGTATAATCCCAGGAGGCAACTCGCTCTTCGAGTGCAAATCTGATAACAACCACCAGATTTAAGAGATCCAGGATGGGAGGCAGAGCCTTCGGTGTGGCCGCTGCGCGCCTATGGAATGAGTTGCCTCAGAATCTTAGACAGGCCAGTTCTCTGACCTGTTTTAGGAAAAGTCTGAAAACTTGGCTATTTCCAAGGACTGAACACTAGATCCCTTCACTGACAATTGGTTCTGCTGTTACAGTGATTATTCTTCAATCTAAGCGCCAGGATACCCGTAGGGTGGCAGTTGTTGCGCTACATAAGTTTTTAATTCAATTCAATTCAAAAGTCGGAGGTGTTTCCACTGACTGTGGCACCATGTAACAAATTGAGTGATTACCCATTGGCATGGTGTGAGGAATCCGTTAAATATCTTGGGATTCATATCCATAGAGAGAAAGATTGTATTCTACAATTAAACTATGGTCCAGTACTTGAAAGACTGGGACACAAACATTGAGAGATGGCTGTCTCTGCCTTTGTCAATGGCTGGGAGAATAGCTATTGTTAAAATGGTGGTCCTCCCACAATTTCTGTATCTATTTCATAATATTCCAATCCCATTGTACAATGGCTTCTTCTCCAACCTTCGCACTATGTTGATACTTTTGGTGTGGGGCGATAAACAGCCCCGCTTCAGCTGGGATGCTCTCATGCTACCATATGAGAGGGGAGGGTTTGGGGTACCAAACTTTCACATTTATTACCTGGGGGCGCAGGCGAGTTTTGCACGACACTGGTACCATGCGGACATACGAATCTCCTATTACAGGCCAGAAGCTGATTTGGCTCTTCCTGCATCCCTCGGGACCCTGCTGCCAGTTGGCTACCCATGGGATCCACATGATATTCAAACACTATCTACAACTAGTTGGGCGTGGCACAAACTATTAAAAATCACAGGTTCCCGTATATTGTATTTGTCTGCAATGCCAGCAGCGGGTAATGGTTGGATCCCTATCCTGCAGGAAACGTTGTGAAATGCACACTTGCCAAATTCCATCTGGTAACATTCGGAGACCTCTTCCCTAAAGGACATATATTTTCTCGCACTGAAGATCCTCGCTTCTGTGAAGCAACTGTTATGGATCACTTTGTACTCCAGAGGTTACAGGGTGCTCTGAAAGCCAATATGTACAGCTATCCGCTTGACCCCCTGAGTTCCCTTTCCTGACGGGTATCATTAAGGATGGGGATGGCACACATCTTATGGCTAGAATGTACAAGGCTACACTGGCCTTGATGCCCTCTCGCGATGCGGGGATGCGTGCGGCCTGGGAGTGGGATCTTGGTCACCCCATCACCGACACACAATGGAGCAGATGCTGAGTCTCTCCAAATCACAGGCATAAACTGTTACATTTCAAATTTCTTTGGAGGGCATATAAATCACCAAGTGTGCTACATCGCATAGACCCGTCTCGGTCACATTTATGCCCGAAATGCCGCTCCCCAGATGCGGATTTCACACACCTCACATGGACATGTGTAAAGACAGGCAAATATTGGTCAGCAATATTTGCGGAAATCTCCAAAATGATAGACTTTGCCATTACGCCCACGCCCCTAATGGCGCTACTTGGGTATACACATGACCTCCCCAGATCCAATTGGCGATTTGTTGCTATTGCGTTGCTTATTGCTAAGCGGGAAGTGGCCATAAATTGGGGCAGTAAGCGCACACCAACAGTCAAGTCATGGCTGAGCAGTATGACATACTGCAACACTAACAGCGACACCTATGCACAATTACAACCACCCACGGCGAGACCCATGGACATATGGCAACCACTCCACTTGTATTTGCGGGACACACCAGACACTATAGACACGCCTGCACCTTCACAGCCTCACAGTGCAGCCCATGAGACCAGGAGGGACATCCTAGAGGTAGATGTGGCATTGAACCCGTTGTAAATTTTTGATAAATGTGATGCCCACTTACTGCACCTTTGTGCAACTAGAGTATGTTGTTAGCCTTGTATATACGTACCTGTACAATGTATAGCATCTTTGTGAATGTGGATTATCATATACTGCACTGTATCTACTGATATAATTGTAAAAATCAATAAAAACAAATTATTAAAAAGAAAGTATTTAAAAGCTGCTGACAGTGGACACGGGCGCCATAGTTAAAGTGCGGCAATTTGTGGCTGTTGAGAAAAAAAACAACAATGTTTAAAATTTGATTTTGGCCAGGCCCAGAACAAATGAAAGGCATGGGCCACCATGTAAAATGTTTGCCTTTGCAGTGAAGTTCTCTCGGTGGAACCCTCTGCTCGTTTTCTCTGTTTTAGCTGGTGCTTATTGAAAGCTTTCTTTTGCATTCAGGTAAGGGAGACAGAAGGGCCTCTCGCTCTAATAATATGATGATACAGATGTTGCTGACCTGCAGAAGTGAAGCTGCCAAAGCAACTGGCCCTTATTTCCATCATCCGGTTCCTTAACATGTAAATGCTGCACAGTAACCAGCGGCTTTTTTGTTGGTGGTGAAAGCTCACACTACCACCATGGACACGTGAGACAAGCAGATATAAAGAAAGAATCACGTTTAAGCTTTGTCCCACAACTCCACAATCTAATATATTGACATTCATTTTGCCCTTACTGTAAACATCCGTGGTGGCTTTGGAGGAAAACTGACCTGACAGGAGTCTGCGAGAAACTGGCTATATGTTTGTGATTTACATCCCCACTGAACTTTTTCCCCACTGTGTACGGTTGATTAATAGCCACGTTGCACACATCAGTACAAGGTGCACTCTTTACAAAAGACTGAAGGCTTTTCTTCTTTCAGCACTGCAGTGCTGTCGGGCATCTTGAAAAACATAAAACACTTCAAAACACTTTTTTCCTCTTTACTTGCGTGTGGTCACTCTTTTGCACAGCTCGTGTCAACAGGCTGCCATGTCCGCACTAATTGTTGCTGCCTGGCTAATTGATGCCAGAGAATTGGCACCTTTACTGAGGTCCACTTTGGAAGCGTGTACACCGACAGCACAGAAGTATTTGCTGAGTTCAGTCGTAATCAAAGCCACTAGACTTATAATATTCTGCGGCAACTGCATTTTCCACATAATCAATCGCTTGCTGCATAATTGCGGATTTCAACAAAAAAAAATCTAACTCAAGTGCTAGAAACGTTTTTAAAAGCTTGATGCCACTTGTTGTGTGGGCAGTGGCTGATAGATCCTCTACAAGTGTTACTTGGTCACCTTTCAATTCCAGACTCCTGTGTTCAGGTGTCAAACTGGTATTAATGAGCTGATACTTTTCCCCACATAGTGTTAATGTGTGTTAAAATTACAAAATAGTGAAATAATCCTGCCACATAATTTAATGGTTCTTGTTGTATAACTTGGTCAACCTTCCTACATAACTTGGTCCTCCCTTACCACATAAACCCAGTGGTCTCTGCTAAAGCGCACTGTGACTGGGTAATTTTGGCGACTCCCTGCAGGGACCCCAGATGAGCTAGTACTAAAATGAATGAATATCTCAGTCAGTGCCTGCATTGTTGCCAGTGCGTGATAATACTTGCATGTGCAGCTCTATTGCTTTGGCATGTGGCCCCAGCCATCCCTACTTCCCTTCTGATACTTCAGCATGATAAGTGGGTACTTCCTACAGTTTCAAATGTCTAAAAAACAGAACTGAAAAGGGTCCAAAATGTCTGCGAAAGTGGGACACAAAGACGTCTGCGCCTTCCACAGGAAAATATGTGCTGCGGATTTGCCCCACTCCTTCGTATAGGTTTAACCTTAACTCAGGAGTTGATTGCCTCCTAATGTTTGCGTGTGACCTTCGTACTGGATGTTGGGCAGCTGCACTGCACACTATTTCACCACATGCCGAAGAGCTTATTACAAGAAAAGATGAATATTTCCATAAACCGTTAATGTACACGCGCAACAAATCACACTTTAATCTGCAATCATGACCACACTAATCTTGCAAAGGGTGCCGTCAACGCTGAAAAAACGAGCGTGCGTTTTCTGCAGCAGGTTTCTGCTTTCGAGGCGCTCTAGACTGCAGCTTGAACTTCCAAGCCGGGCGGACTGTGCTGCCGCCGCCGCTGCTTCTAATCAGATGTTGGCAGCCGAAGGAGACCCAGGAATGTGACCTTCTGGCGCGCATGCGTACGATGTAACTAGTGACCGGGCATCGCGCGCATGTAAAATTTAAATGACTGCGCATGCTTCTGCACAGACACTCTACCATCCTGTGCCAGCTCTCTACTCCTCCTCAGCACAAACTACTTTAAAAACAAGCATTTGCAATGCAATAGGACTCGCATTTACGCGAGACCTATTGCATTGGAACCGGGACTGCGGGCGGGCAAAAAAGAACGAACAGGAGTGGGGGAGGGTGGGGGGCTGGGACAGGGGGCCGAGAAGTCATGGACTGCGGGAGGGGGGGGGAGGTGGGGGAGACATGGGAAGAAAATATTGTTGAAAGTAAAGGGGCCAGTAACCATGGAAGGATGCAAATGACGACATGCTCGTCATAAGAAGGGACTAACAAGCCTAAAACCAATCGGAAGGCAGCATTTAGGACCTAAGCCAATGAAAAGGATGGGCGGAGAGTGGGCGGAGCTTCCACAAAGCTTCCACGCTATACTGAATACTGCATGCCTCGTAAAGCGAGCAGCGCATGCGCTGCAACACTAGGCTCGACCTAAAAAGGCTAATTTGTCCTGCGCCATTTCGAAAGTAGTTTTCCCTGAAAGTTTGAGAGAAACAAAGTGGGACACCCTTATGTGTGCTTTATACTTCTCTTCTGATGCCTAAAATGAAGGCCAACCATGAAAGTGAATTCCTAACTGGACTTGTTGGGGATTTCGAAATTGCCTAAATCCACAGTCTCCATTTTCAGACAATGACTGCAGGTCAACTCCTCCCATCATTTACTACCTCGGTGAATTGTGTACATTTTCTTTGACGGCTGGAGCATCAGGTGGTTCACACAGGGTTCGAAAGATAAGTGAAATCTTCTAGTTCCAAGGATGAATCCCATTAAGCCATTTGACTCTTGGGCATAACGGCTCACACCTTAAAAATACCGCAACTATTATCAGTAACTCAAATCTCATTACAGGTTTGAACTTTCTTGCTAAATTTCCTTTCAGATTTTATTTTCAAATTAATAGAAATCCAGAATAATTGGTACTGGAAAATCAACTATCGCTTAGGACTGGGCAAAAAGGAATTTTCTAAAGCAAAAAGGAGGTGCTCTTTAGCATGCAACTTTCCTCTGGTACCAACCAATCTGGGCGCAGGTAACACTGAAAAGAATTCGGAGAAATGACTTTATCAGAAAAGTTGGCAGGATCAGTGCAGCCTTTCTATTGCTTGGCAGACAATCTGAATTGTGGGTATATATACCATATTCCACAAAGAAATATATCAACTAGAGGAAAGAAAAGTGAATTGAACTTGTACACTTAGGTCCCTGTTTCGTGGTCCTCGGCTATTCCTATGTGGTAATGCTACATACATGGAATTACCCATACATAAGCGTGCGGTAATTTAGAGGTGCAGCATTCCTGCACCATCATAAGAATGCAGAAAGGGACTGAAATTTTTTGTTTTTTGTAATTGTTAATTTATATGGAACTTACTGCACCTTATACACTGACTGATGAATGGTTTTCTACATTCAGGTAATTTTTCTATGTATGTATAGCACCTGGTTTTCATTGACATAATGTGTCTACGGTAAACGCCAAGAGCAAGGTATTACCCAATTTCACATAATAATGTTTCTGGCAAGAATTCCCGTTTCCACCCAAATTGGAATGAATGAGTCCTCGTAATGAGTGCTATGGAGATCCACGGTGACAATATTAGTAATTCGAAAAAATAAGTCTAAGTTTTTGTATTCCTAATTTTCAATATAGGAACCTATTGAAGCCTTTCAGGGGTCCAAAACTTACATTAATTGCTCCAAGTGAACTTGTGAGTGTTTCTAGCGTTGCCAGGTCACAAGACGCTCTTGTCGGTCTGTTGGGCGAGTCTGGACCCAGTGTAAAAATATTTCTGGGAATTTAGAAGAAAATACGCAGAGTTGTAAAGTTCCACGTCGAGTAAGGCATTGAGAGGATGGCCTGCACTAAGATGGACACATCTGATTCGTCTGCCCTGTTGTTTGGAGATGGTTCTTGAGGGTGGATTATTTTCAAGCAGCTGGTAGTCACAGACCGGATCGATACAGACACATTGTTTTTAAATTGGCTTGACTGGCACCGTCCTTGAAGAGAGTGTATTGTTTAGAAGGTGCCTGGAAAGGGCACTGCAGCACAGAAGGTGCCCTGCTAAACGCAGCTCGAAGGGCGTGATTTCACATCCAGCGTAGCATCGTTCATATTACAAGCACAAAATTAAACCTGACGTTCTTCTATAATAATCTTCATTTTTAACCCGAATCCAAAAATCAATTATCAGGGGACCCCCACACATACTGTCATCGTGTATTCCATTTTTCCAAGTTAAAACTGATTTCTGCTTGATGAATAGTGTTCTTCAGCCTTACTTAAGAAAAAGAGCCAACATCACGCCAGCAGTGTGAAACAAAACTTTTTAAGTGCTACTCCGTGAGCACAGTGTTCTCAGCAGACAAATGTGTTTTTCTGGAAGTGATGAATTCAAATCCTGGCAAGGCAGATGCAGAGTCTATCCTGAGGTCGGCAACTGAGTACCATACACCAAGTGACAGTAACATCTTAATTAACATCTCTAAATCCAGCAAAAGTGAGATATTAAGCGCTATATTAATATAATGTTATTATAAAGCGGAGTGGCAATGTCACCTGCCCTGTCATAATTATGCCGCCAGAATCACTAATTTAATACAGAAGAAGACCGAATAAAACGAGTGTGTGTTCAGTTTTGTTAATGGTGGGAAAAAAATATGACTTTGTAAGCACTCTTTAAAATAAATAGGTCAAAGCAGCGGGTAGGGAAAGAACCATCTCCCCGAGTAATTGTGTGCTGCCAGGCACAGGAAAGATGAATGATATTCAAAACCTAATAACTTGACCTTTAGTGCTGGGCATGCATCTTCCAAGGGCTGGTTTATGTTTAATGAAAATAGAAATACACCCAGGTGATCTCCAGCCGCCGCGCGACGGCCAGAGTGCGCGCCCGCTGACTGCATGACTCACGCGCTGGGCGATGCCTCAGCGGACAGCGGAGGGGGGAGGGGCGATGGCGCGCTCTCTCCCAGCACCCGCGATAAAGCCGCATGAACTTGGGTAGATGATCACATCACGGGAAATCAGATCACGTGACATGGGACCCCGCTTTTTCATGCTGCCTATCCCAAAATAAGCATGTGATAGAAAGAGTACATAACTGTGTAATGGGACCACCTATATTGCCATTTCAGGGTTGTGGTGACATTTACAAATCATTTGGGCTTTATGTATGTTTGCTTCATGAGATAGAATACTGTATTTAAAGTGTTTTTTCATTTGACGTTCGAAGTACTGTAGCAATAAATGCTTGAATAGGAATTAATAAGTATACTTTTTCTAAATGACGTGATTGAGCCCAGTTGTGCAACCTAAAATGATGAGGCCTTCCTGCAGAACGTGAAGAGGGGCCTGAGTCTCCAATATCTTACAGATGTTCATTGCTTTTGGAGGTTGAATGGGGATCCGTGAAGAGCTGGGTGGCCCGTGAGGGGTGGGCTTGTGTTATGCCCCTGACTGAGTCCTCATTTATTACGGGCATGGCACACGCAATTTAATCCAACTTGTGAGCTTCACTTATGAATTATGAATATCAGCAAATCATAGCTGCAGGCCTGCCAAGTACCACGCATCAGGCGTTAGACTAACGCATTTCAGTGGGTGGTCCGCATCACCGCACTGAAATGCAAAGTTACGCATAATAGGCATGGCGTGGTAGCGCTGCTATTCAATTTCCAAGGCTGGTAAACTTTAGCTGGTGAAGTGGCAGCAGTGCACGTTACTCACGGCAGGCTGGCGGAGCAGTTAGCTACATTGTAACAATTTTGGCCTGTAGTCCGTCCCGACACCGCACCACAGCCGCTTTAGTCACTGACGTCAGGAGAGGCAGTGCTGTGCCCAATGGCTTCTAGCATGATGTCAGTTATCCAGGGTTGGCATGCGAGTGTTGCTGTTTTGTGGCAACTTGAACTGGTGCCACACGCAGTCAGTGACCTCTCCTTTGGCGCCCTGAGGCTCTCACAGGTCAGCCCCCAGGTCGCGACTGTAGCTGTATTATCTGATCACAGCTACTGCTGTGAGATTCAGCCCAGCCCGTGTTGTGTTGGCATCACATGACGGCTGCAACAATAATCACACAGTGGGGTCCATGTGATTTGCGTACAGGAAGTTGTCGCCGCCTGAGTGAGACGGCGAGCGGCAGTTATGTTTCTTTGTGCGCTGCTGCATGTGCTGCCAGTGTGGTGCCTCACCGTGCCATGCTTCAAGACTCGTCGGCTGCTCTCCGGTGTGTGAGTAATATTTATGGCTCAGGCCCGGCTCCAGGAATTTTTATTTGGGTGGGCCAAGGGTGCATTTGGGTGGGCCACTGCGGGCTCGATTTGTCGCATATATGTCTAGGCAGGCCTGATTCAGGGCCCTCCTTTATCTCTTCTTAGTCTTACAAGGTCCAGTAAAACGCACTCTTTTCCAAATCTCTTTCTAAATATTACCACTCTGAAAAAGTGTTTTTTCCATGTAATGTTCCTTTGATGGGAAGAGGAGGTTTCTGAGGTGGGAGTAATAGGCAAGTGACACTACTCAGGCTCCCTCTGTGCGAGTCTTCAGGGATAATCCCTCTTCATTACTACCTCCACCTGACCCCGGACTCTGCAACGCACTCCCTTACAGGCTTGATTATCCACTACTCCTCTCCAGTGCACCTTATCTCACAGCTGACCTTGGGCCCCAGCCCCATATCAGGCACAATCGGGCTCCACTTTCATTTTTCCCGGTAAAAACATTAGTAAAATCACTTTCAAACTTAAAACATTGAATATAGTGGTAAATATAATTAGCACGCACTTTAAAGTATGTTCCACAGTAGCCCTTATGACCCGACTGCTAATTAAATAAAGAAAAACAGAAAGGCCATGACAGGGCCGGCTGCAGCGCTGATACGAAAGTCCTTTTGGTGCCGCACCAATAACCTCTTTCTCCATAAATAACCTTTACTACCACCTTCCAACAGTGCCCCTCATCCCTCCATGGCCCCCCTATTGACCTCCTCCTCGGATTCCCTCACTGCCACCCTCCACTAGTGCCCCTCATCTCTTTGTAGCCCATCCCCCTCATGACCTCCTCCTCAGACTCCCTCACTGCCACCCTCCAGCAGTGCCCCTCATCTCTCCCTAGCTCCTCCCTCCACCCCATGACCTCTTCCTCGGATTCCCTCACTGCCACCCTCCAACAGTGCCCCTCATCGCTCCATAGCCCCCCTATTGACCTCCTCCTCGGATTCCCTCACTGCCACCCTCCAACAGTGCCCCTCATCTTTACGTAGCCCCTCTCTCATATGCATTTCATTTGTTGTACAGCGCTACTCATATCAGTGTAGTGTGTGTCAGTACTTTACACCACGCACACATTATACAGAGACAATGAATCATACAAGTATGTAAATCAGTCTACAGGGAATGTCACATAAGCCAATGAGGATTACAAGGTGTATGAATCACATGTCATCCATACTGGTGGGCAGTATATTTTAAGAGGGTTTGGTCTGGGGAAACACAACCTTAGGATTTAAAGAGTATTCCATGGGGGTCAGCTTTACTGATAAAAATGTATATCTGCCCAAACATACTCATTTTAGCAACATTAGAATAATGAAAGACTGGGGAAGTTCTAACTATATCACAAAAAAGAAAGCGAAGTTCTAACTATACCATTCATGTTTGTATGCAGCTCTTTGATGACAGTTCATTGGTCACTGTCCTATGTTAGGATTGTAACTTCTGAACTGCAAGTAACACAAGGATCTCTGTGACAAAGGCAGTAACCCACTGAGCTTCCACATAAAATACAGTTCATCTGCATTTTAAAAACTACTAACAGACAAATGATTGCTCTGCAGCAGGATCATTAATCACCAGCGTTATCTGGGCATTTTGTATTGTCTTATTGTTGTCCTGCATCGGCCATGATAATGAAAAAAACGGTTTAAATGAAGCACTCACGAAGTATGTGTCCTGCTGGGCCTGGGCAGATTTAAAAAAAGAAAAACAAATAGTAACACATTCTCTTACCTACTGCATTAGTCAAACTTTGTGTCACAGCCCGATGTGATAAGCAGCTGCAGGGGTCAGGAAAGGTGAATAGGAATAAACAAACTTCTTTTCTCCTGCTGCATAGAAAAAGAAATATCCACGCAGCAGAACATTGTCGCCTTTGCCATGTGGAGATGAAGGGGTGAAAAAATAAACAAAGCCTCGTTAACATGTAAATGGTCTTTTAAAGACCTGTGAAGTACTCGGGTGCGGCTGCGATAATCTCTAAAACTGTCTGTGTGTGCGCGCGCCCGGGAAGCTGTCTCGGCCCGGGCTGACACACACGACGTGTGCTTTGCGCGCCTGCCTTCAAGCCCTCACTGCGAGGGCCAAGGCTCCTGTTTGGGTGGGCCAGGCTCATGTTTGGGTGGGCCTGGCCCACCCGCTAGAACCGGGCCTGTTATGGCTGACATGTTCTTCTTGATTTATGTATTAATAAAGTTAATTTCATTTAGCAGCCTGAGCCTGCAAGTAGAGGTCACCTGCTCATCTCGGGCTTGGTGCCGCTGCAGGCTGGGCTGAGCTGACTCACTGTAATGACAGATTAGCAGCTGAGTTGACCCCGCAGCGCCATGGTTGTCGTCTGTAACGTGGCCTGTAGTTTCTTCCATCATGAACTAAATTAATCCAGGATGGCACCTTCCCTGTTGCCGAGTGTTTTTCCGGAAAACTCAGGTGCTACCCCCAGTGTCACTTCAGCGAGAGCCCTTTCGGCAGCAGGGCTTTGGGAATCATAGTGAGTGGGCATTGGCATGACCTGTGTGCAGTTATTCTATAGTCTCCGGCACCAGAATAAGGCCACTGGTGCCTCTCAAGTCGGTCGCCTGGACACACTCTGAGTGTCAACAATTAATCAATTATACTGTTTTGGCAATAATGACCCAACATAACAGATACTCAGTAGGGAGAACGGACTAGGCCCCTTCAGGCGCAGGCTGTGGCAGGATGATTTAAATTTCCTGCCGGTCCAGACCCCCAGGAATTGTTGCTGCCGCCCCGCACCAAAGTTAAATTAGGACAACACTTATCTGACCTCGATTAGTGCTGCTGCCCTGTCGTGGGGTCGGCTTCTGTCCCGTCACAGTGAGTCCGAGAGCAGGTGCTGTCAGAGTGTCTTTTAAAGGCTAATTAACCAGTCATACAAAAGAGCGAAATACTATGATCGCGAGTATATGCTGGAACAAAATAGGGTCAGAAATGAGGAACAGAAGACTGAGAAAATTGTATTTGTGAGCCAGTTCTGTGAAAGGAGCAATCAGATAAAGAATATCCTAAATAGGAACTGGAAAATTCTCAATGATGGACAAAATCTAACATTAGAGAAGCCACTCTTTGCCTATAGGAAAAATAGAAATATCAGAAATAGCTTGGTAAAAACCTACAGGGACTGCAACAAAGAGGTGCAGGGCACACTACAGGGTACAAAGGCGATTGGCAACCACAAATGTGGCACATGTTCAATTTGTGAACATTGTGTGGTTGCAAAAAACATCACACTTAATGGTCAAGAGATTAAGTGCAGTACTTTAAACAACTGCCGGAGTAAGAACCTAATATATTTATTGATCTGCCCGTGCGGTTTAGGTTACGTAGGTGAAACCAGCAGAGAACTCAGGTTCAGAGTACAAGAACATAAATCAGCGCTGAGAATAGGTAAAGAAAATGCCCCCTAACGGAGCACTTCTCGAGTTTAGGTCATGGCTGCAATGACTTGCGGTGGTTTATACTCGAGAAGATATCTGGTAATAGGAGAGGGGAGACCTGAACAAAAAAGAAAACTGAGAGAACAATGGTTTATTTGTAAACTTAACACTGTTCAGGATGGTCTTAATTCCCGCGAAGACTGGATGTCAATAGTTTCTTAAGAACTTTCATACCTTCAATTGAAAATTATAAAAGAATAAAAGATCTCACTGGTACATATAGGATTAAATAATAGGAAATATATACTTGTACATAATTTGTCCAGTGAGGATCCACATGGGGGAGTCAATATAGTCGTAGAGTAGAAGCCCTATATAAGATCGCGGGCTATATACCCCATCTATATGCTAAAGTATTGTGAGATGATGATAGTGAGACACAGATAGATCTGTGCATCACCCTAAGTAGCTAGGTTATTATCCCTAAAAACGATAGATTTTAATATTTAGTAGATGATGGTTAGTGATATAGGGCTACTAATGATGATAATATAAGAAAGGATGGGTGCAGAGAGAAGCCCCATGTAAGACTGCAAGTTACGTACTCAATCTATATACCAAAGTATTGTGAGGTGATAATATACTATATCAACAGTTTTTAAATATATGGAGGAGGAGAATCTGTGGTATGGTGTCAATAATGACGGAACAAAGGAAAAAACGAAATAAAAGTAAATCCAACGTGGCAATTTGAGCATCGCATATATTCATATATTTAATAAAGTTGTCCTTGTTGAGGAAAAACAACTAATTAAGAGAAGGGTAGAATAAATGTGGAGGCGGTGATTTGGAAACACCCAGCATCCTACAGCGTATAGATGAGGTAGGTACGTCACGTCAGTCACGTGATTTAAATTGCGCCGGAAGAAGTGTTTAAATAAAGTGCGACCGGCAGAGCTCATAGAAACTTGAACACGGCGCCAGGACGGACGTATGGATACGCCGCCGGTTACTTTCCTGATGTGAGAAAGGTGAGCATGTAACGAAAGGCGAGGCTCTTTCTCCGGAATAAGGGTGGTTTTAAATAGAGGGACTGCAGTGAGTTTTTAAGATTGCCACGGGAGGGCGCTAGAGTTTAAACATATAGACAGAATTAAATTTGAATTATAGAGATTTCCTCCCACTTCTGCATTCGTAGGACTGGGAATAGGAATGGAAATTAAACCTTTAAAAGAGTAACATCTGTTGTTCCCCGTTTTAGCTATATGAAACTGTTGTGTTAGAAGAGTACATTTTTAGCTGAGTGTGATTTAAAATCGCTGTGAGACATACTGCAGCTCGTTTGTAGATTATATCAAAACGAACAAAATATATAGGAAGGACTTCTCTTGTATTTCAGAGCTCGAGAGAATCTAAAAGCCCCACTTCAAAAAAGAAATTTTAAAGGAGTTCTTCTTAAATAATACTGTGAAGGATACGTTTCCTTGAAATATTGCCTACAAGGAATAGAGGAACTTTCTGATAGAAGGTATGCATGACGAATAAGGAAATAAAATAAGTCACGCTTAAATTAGATATAAGTTTAATTAAAAACACAAATTTTATTCATGCAGAAATACCAGGACCTACGCGCCCTGCTGTGATTCTTAATTTAAGGCTAGTCTGCTGTTGTGAATTGGACGCCCGAAGTTTGTACAGAGCATATAGAGTAAGTCTTGAGGAAAACTTTTTTCAATAAAGGACTATCAACATTAGCAAGTGGTAGTGAAATAGAGTTCCAAAATACATGGATTAAATAATGTAAAAAAGAAAAAATGTTGTCTTTCCATGTGTCCTCAGATTATAAAGTGACGAACCGGGACGTCCTAATAGGAAATACTTCTGGGACTATAAAGTCCGTATGACTCTGGGGCAGACTGGTTTATCTTCGCTTCATGTAAGTTATAAGACACCATTCTATATACTATATGAATGGAGGGTGTAGATATTTTTGAACAATGGAACATATGTGAACTAAGGGGCACATACTATCCTATGACTCTAGGAGTGGAGAATGGTAGAGTAAGTGTGACTGATTGATTATGATGGTTAAGAGACATAGGGGGTGTTTGGGGGTTCGCAGTATTGGCATAAAATATTTTATCCTGCTTCTTTATATATGTATATGCACATATAGAGCTTAAACAATTAAAGGTATTATAAAGATGGTTGTAAATTAGATGAAGAGATTACTATTGTATTTTAAATATATTTGTTTATGTTCATAGATTTTTAAAAAAGAACGGGAGTTACACTATCATTGTCTTGAAAAAGAAGGTGTTATGTGAACATACCTTCGAAACGCGTCGACGCTTGTATTTAAGCCACAAATCTATCTGTTTGAACATTACCTTAGATGTTTATGACTTGTAAGGCATCAAGGTGTATGTGGTGAAATCTTGTTTTTTGATTGCGGCAACTGATGACAAAAGTTACTGTCTGTTTTTAAACTCTCGTGCAATATTTTTTGTATTTTATTGGGATCAATTGATTCTATTATTGAATGCATTGTAAGTGCTCTATTGTGTTTTTTCTGATAGAATTGGTTTTATTGTGTAATGTCTTGAAAAATATATTGTTTTAATAAAAAATATTTTTATCAATTTAATAAACTATAGGTTTTTTGTGCCAATACGTAGCAGACTCAAGGCGTGGATGTGGTCGGTATGATTGGCTCTATATGCATGTGACTTTGATTATGAGTGTGAAGTAAGGTGGGGACACAAAACATTCCCAAGGGACGTTTTTGCATAAAATGTCTTTTAAAGGCACACAGCACAGCTCTCAAAAAAGCAGTGTCATCACTGACTCAACTCTCTCCATAAGCACCTCTTCTCACCGTCCGTCATGTTATACAAACTTCAATCTCATCTACACTACAGCAGCTCTGTATGCAGCCAGTGAGTGTTATAGTGACTCACAGAGACACTACTGCAACAACACATCGACAGAAAGCATTTTTCCCCAGTTAGGTGCAGCACTAGGTAGAATTGTTGTGACTCAGAAACTTTCGTAAGTCAAAAACGAAAGTTGCTGTAATTAAATGTTCCTGTTCAAAGGTCGGAGATTTGTCTATTGTCACTCTGCATGTTCTATCACAGAGAGTTAATATCCCTGCTGCAGTGAATGTCACTTTACTATGCAAATCGCTTATGAGGATCGCTCTGAGTTACTGGATGCTAGGTTAGTGCCCTTCCATTTCTAGTGCTGTGCAGCACTTTCAAGATCTTAGACTTTCTTGTTGCTCAAATGGGTCTAACTTCTGATTTGTATGTGTTTCGCTTGTCTTCATTGTTTGATTTTGATCGGGAGAAAGTGTCACTCATCGTCATTCAAATGTCACTCATAATTACACAAAAAAAATTAAAATGTCACACATAGCAATCTGAAACCTTGGCAGCTATGTAGCTGCCAAGTTTCTAATGTCCATGCATGATGTGCTGCTTCACTCCAGGTTTTTTCCTTTGAATTCTGAAACTTGTAGTCCTGTTTTATAATGAAAAAACAAGACTACAAGAACCAGAGTAAAAACCAAAACCTGGAATGGAGCAGCACCTCACACATGGACTTCGGAATTTTGGCAGGGCCGGTGGGTCACTAGATAGCTGCACTTGGGATTACAGTATGGCAAATGACGCAATACTGGGACTTTTATGATAATGCATTCATACAGCCTCACTGCTAAGAGTGTTATGGAAAATCTGATGCACTGTAGATGAGGGTCGTATTGTCCGCTCATTTCTTCTGAATGTAATGAAGCCCTTTAGTCAAAGTTTTCTACGTATAAATATTGTGATATAAAATAATGCAAAGAACAGCCCAAAGCGAGATCAGAGGAGGAGAAGATAGAGATAAATGCATTTTTGTAGACATCGCACAGACTGGAAAGTAGGAGCAGAAAAGAGACAGCGCATGGATTCAGTGTTTGGGGAAAAGATGAGGGGGATATTCTCAAGGACTCATTGCCGAGTTAGCGGCACTTTATCGCAGCCAAAGTGGCGATAAATTCATCGCACTATTCACAAGCAGGTGCTAACAGCCGATATCACCAGTTTTCCAGCGATAGCAGCCGCAAAAAACATCGCCACAGATGACACCGGCAACTAACGCTAATGATATGCAGAGTAGGTGTCCCCGTGCAAAAACCCGCAAAAACACCACTCCGCAACATTCCCAACGACCAGCCAGATCGGCGATAAGATTCAAAAACATGCGATAAGGCGCGTTAGCAGCATGGATTTAACACCTTCTCCTACCTGGTGTTAAGTCGGACGACAACCTGCACCATAAAAGGAAGCCCAGCCCACAGCCACACCAGAAGAACAACAGATGCCATGGAGCTACTGATCATGCAGCTCGGAGCCCCAAGAGGGCCACAACACCCACCGCCACCACTGCCAGGACTCCCACCCCCCCAGGACCTCCCCCCCCGGACTACCACAGAGGCAGCGCAGACAAAGACACCGGACCTTCCGAAACGCACCAGCCTCGGAGACTTAACGCCAGAGGAAGTAATTGCCCACTACAGGCTCAAAAAGACAACCATCCTCCGCATCCTGACCCTCATTGCCCACAGGCTGACGGTACCAACACAGCGGAGAACCAACATCCCTCCGCAGACAAAGCTGCTGGCCGTGCTGCACCTGTTGGCCTCTGGGACCTTCCAACCAACAACTGCCAGAGTCGGAGGAGTCTCACAGCCAGCCCTGTCAAAGTTCCTCACACCTGTCTTGGATGCCATCATCAGCTTGTTACCCCAGCAACTTTACTTCCCACACACTGCGCAGGAACAGCTGGAGATCAAGCAAGGCTTCTACGCCATAGCTGGCTTCCCACACATGTTGGGGGCAATCGACTGCACACATGTACTCCTCGTGCCCCCTGCCGCCACTGCACACAATTACCGCAACAGGAAACACACGCATTCCATCAATGTGCAGGCAATAGTGGACCACCGGGGACTCTTCACCAATGTCGTCGCCAACTACCCAGGCAGTGTGCATGATTCCTTCATCTTCCGACAGTCCATCATCAACCAGCGCTTTCAGGATGGCACCTATGGAAATGCACTGCTCGTCGGTAAGTAACAACTGAACACACCACACACCTCAACTCCACCAACATACAACTCACAACTATGGGAATGCACACGTCACAAAATCACATACAACATGACAACCAACATTCCTATATTCCAGACACGACAACACAACTTACTGTGGCAACCTGGGCTAGCCATGTACACAAGCCATCAATGGCATGGCACCTCAGCCACACAATAGCAGAATGTGGGGAGAGGTGGGAACCAGGCATGTGCGAAGGAGGCAAGTGACCCATGAATGTGAATGTACACAATGCCAAGTGTGGCGTGGATGTGCTGGACAGACTTGAGTATGCAGACCACAGACATTTCCATGTCGACATACACTGCTGGTGTCTGGAGTGTACTGGACAGTGGACGCAACCATGTTACCGCAGCCAGTGGGGAAGATCACGGAAATGTAGCTTGTTACGTCCCCCCCTGTAAGCGTGAGCGGAGTGGGCTGGCCTGGCGCATGCCAGGCCAGCGTAGGGGTGTGAATAAAAAGCCCGTTGCTCTGGGCGTGGTTCTCTTCCGGAATGGCCAACGTGTCTGCCAGGGCCGTGCCTCTTACCCCGCTACGAGGCCGACGCCGTGAGCGGCGGTGCCTGCGATCCTGTGCGCCTGCTGCACCCCAGGCCGCTGGTCCCAAGACCCATCTTGCCCGCCCCAGTGCACCCAGGCCTCACTGCTCACCTGCCGACACCGGCGTGTGTCAAAGAGGGCCCACCACGTGCCGGTGCAAGCTCCAAGCCCGAGGCCCGCGACCTCGGCAGCCTCTTCAGACCATCACGGCCTCCGCGACACAGGCCCCCCTCCTTTCTCGTTGACGTACTACACTGCTGCCTCCGGCCTACACTGCGGTCCAGTAGGTCACACATTTGGAACTGAGTCTTGATTATACAATGGCAGAGTACATATGTTTATGGCAGATTTTAAATCACCGTACTCCCTTCGATGTGGTGCCACCAACTCTGTGCATTGCATTCCAACGACACGTGTCTGTGGGCCCTTGCTGACTACTGCCTTCGGCCTACACTGCGGTCCAGCACCGCGGGGTCACCTGTGTACTGCCTACACTGCGGTCCAGCAGGCCTCACACCAATCCAATCCAGTCCGGACCAGTCAGGACACAGCATCGTCGCAGGCTGCACACACGCTCAGCACTGGTGCTTCTACCTCCGTCAACCACAAATCATCGCCACATGGCATTCCAATGTTGTGTGTGAGAGTACCAGGAGGAGCTGCCTGGACAGCGGTTGGCCCGGCTGACCGCTGCCTCCGGCCTACACTGCGGTCAAGTAGGTCACACATTTGGAACTGAGTCTTGATTTTTCAATGGCAGAGTCCATATCATTGTACGCAAGGAGAGGAGTAAGAGGAAGACGCGGTTCAGTCCGGATGAAAAAAGGATCCTCATTACGGAGGTGACCGAACACTACCAACAACTGCTCTGGTGCCACTAACTCTGTGCATCGCAAGCCAAGGACACGTGGCTGGGGGCCCCTTCTGTCCGCTGCCTCCGGCCTACACTACGGTCAAGTAGGTCACACATTTGGAACTGAGTCTTGATTTATTTATGGCAGAGTTTATACCATTGTACAGGCCTCATCGCAGACTGCATCCCCTTTCAGCTCTGGTGCCACTGACTCTGTGCCCTGAAATTCATGGACACTCTCTGGTTGAACTTTGGTGGCGTCTGAGTCTATGGCCTGGGGGTTGTCTTCATCATCATGTAGCTGATACTGACTTGGTGTCAAAAATGAGTCTGTAGCATTCATCTCCTCCATATTGCCTGTGTGTGCTTGGTACTGCCCTCTGTATCATGCCCTGGAAGAACACCTTCCACTGTCCCCCAAAACCCTCCGCGACATTCACCTTGGACATCGACGAGGACCCTCTCAGCTCTCGTGGCCCTACCTCAGTGCACCGGTAGTCACCGTCCCGTGGCGGTGTTCCATGTGCCGGCCGCTGTGCATCCGGGGCCACTAACTCTGTGCAGCTCAAGTCATGGACCCTTGCTGTTTGAACTGTGAACTTCTGATTGTCTGATCACTGTTGCAGTTGTTGCTAGCACCAACCACTCCTTGAGGGCTGGCTCACACTCACCCCACACCCATCCAGCACAGGCGTCACTGGACATGTGACCCTGGCAATAAAAGGGGCCGGGCGCACGTGCCTGTAGCCAGTTCCACAAACTATCTAAGTGTGTCCGTGTGGTCATTGTGTATGCATGAGGGCCCCGGGCCCTAACACATTGCATTGTGCTGTGTACAGCGGACGCAACCAAGTCACCTCAGGCAGTGGGGAAGACCTGGGACATGTACCTGTGTCGTACCCCCCTGTAGGCGTTGCCGGAGTGGGCTGGCGTACGACAGTCCAGCGTAGGGGTGTGGATAATCCCCCCGGGGCTCTGGGCGTGGTTAAGTGTTGGGCTTGCCAATGAAGTACCTAATGCGTGTGTCTCTGTTGTAGTGTCGGCGCCACCCATCCCGCAATGGACAAAGTTGCAATGTAACATGCCCCCGGAGTGCGGGGTCGGCCGAAGGGATAAATGAATGAGCGCAAGCCCACTCGGGGTCCGGGATCATACATGCCAACTGTTGTGTGTGTATCGCTATTACCTCAGCATAAGCCAAAGGTCTTGCCTCGACCGCATCGAAGTTCAGCCAGCCATGAACTCTACATCTGTGTCCGCCCTATCCTTACCATAGGCCTACACACACGTGGCCGCCCACCTTCAACGCACAACATCACAGTGTCGTTGTCAGGCTTGTGGACATGCGCAGACAGGCATGACAATGGTGTGCCGTAGGAGTGCAAGTGATGCAACCGCGCAGCGCACACAAGTAAATAGGCTCGGGGGGAGGGAGGAGCAGCAGTGAGGCTACGTAATACACATTGATGGCGTTCAATGTACATGTCAAACAGGAATCACTATGACACACATTGTAGTGTAGCTCCTATTTCCCTAATAGGCTCTGCGCATTGGAATAATATATCCTATAGGTTTGACATAGGACTGAGGTCAGTATGTCCCTATCGAGTATATTAAACTTAATTACTTGTGCCAGCTAGCTCAGAGGCCACTAGAAACTCCTTGACGACAAGAAGGGAGTAGTTTCTGGCAGCCGCAAAACATGACCACTTTGTTTCTCTTTAGAATCAGAACGTGTCCCAGAGTCGTAGAAACAATAGATAACTATTTCACTCAGCTTAATCGTGCATGCTTAGTTTTCCTCAAAGTTACACAGAGAGAACAGACGGGCGTTTCAATAAAAGATTTATTGAACAGTCTTGTTTCTGGTGTAAGTAAAATGTGCTGTTACGATCACAAGACAGTATGCGAGATAAATAATGTACAGTGTGAGCAGTAGAAATAAATAATACTGCGATAGCATTATCTTTTAGCATATATGCATTTACATAAATAACACAGACTAAAAATGCGAGTACTCATATGGTGCGTTTCTAACCTAGTTCTACCCCGATGTACCTAACCTGTCCTAGGTGTAGGGAGAGGTATGAAGTAGGTGAAGTATTCCTTAGTATGGTATACTAAGAGTATGTTAAGCTCAGTATGCCTAGTATGCCAAGAGTCCCTCTAGGTTCTAGTCAGCTCCATACCTGAAGAATGAGAGAGGTAGGAATCTCTTGCCAGATTCGAACTCCAACACCCCGCAAGGGAAGTCAGATCACTGGAAGCTGGACTCTCTACGTGCAGGGATGACAGTGTCTTCTCAGTGCGTCAGGCCGGGAAACGGGCTCCTCTGAAGTCGAGGTCTCCTCTGATTTACAGGGGCTAGGGAAGGTATATTTATACCTGAGAATTACCTCAGAATGTTAGCATCGACGTGAGTCGGACAGCGGAAGACGTCATGAATGAACCCCTAAGGAATAATGGTTCATGCATAATATATGAGTCCTTGAAGAAATCAATAGTCCTGGGCTAGGGAAACTCCTGCAGCCTAAGGGTCTGTTCTTCACGAACTCGTTGTGACGTTAGGGTGGACGGATGTCGGAGACCATGCCTGTATTTGGAGTGCACGGTTTAATGCCTAAATAAGGGCTGGGATTTTATGCCTATATAAGGGCAGGGCGAATTGTGCCTATACAAGGACATGATACTGGAAAGCCCGTTTATGGACACCCTAAGAGGAATACAACACCCACTCCACTTTCGTGTGTACGAGAATACTAAAATGCTAAACATTTAAAATGCTAAACATTAAATGGAGTACTGCATATTAAAAAATATTTCTTAAAAGCATTAAAAAACATATTAAAAATGCAAAAGGTACTGTACATATCAAGCAATGCTTTTCATTTCAGGCATAAATTTCGAAATTAAATGCAATTGGAATGAAAATAAACAGTAATATTTACAAATGACAAAAATGATCGATAAGTTGTTCAAAAATCAAAGTCATTTCATGTCATGAAAATTAATGAACTGTTCTAGACACACAAGATGACTAAGTGTCCGTGGAAGTACCGCAAAGTCTGTACTATAAGGCTAGTTCTACTTTAAGCAGATTGAAGTGCCATTTTCGTTCGAAAAAATGGGACAAAAGTTCAAATTTGGTAGAGTTCCAAGTTTTTTGAAAATGAAGGCCAAATTGTTACTGCATCTCTGGAACACTGTATGCTGAATCAGAGTCAGTTTACGGGTCTGGTGTAAACATGAGATCATCTATTTCTATAGACAAAACATCATCCACTGTAGTTGGTGTTAGTTGGAACACCTCGTGTAGTAGATTAACTGCACAGAGATGGGAAGCATCGCTTCCAGCATAGGTTGCCGCAGCAATGTTCGCGTCCGTTGTTACCTGTGTGCCTGTAGTTCTTTCTCGTATCTCAGCAGCAGCCGGAAGCGTCTGTGAGATCTCAATGAATGCTGACATCAGGATTGGTAGCCTCTGGGGACAACACAGAGCATGGGCCATTATCGGGACCAGCAAAGTATCGACATCCGTTGGCGTAGCTGATGGAAATGTTAGACAGGTGTCCAACACGCATTCTTCACCGCATAGCAGGCATCGTAGAACAGGTAAGATGCAATCTTGCCAGATTGGTCGGAATGACAGGAACCACGTGGTATTCAGGTCCCGTAGACGAGTCATGCCCAATAGCTGTACTATTCGCACACAGCACTTTCGTTCAAGGAGAGCTTTCTCCATTTCGCTCGGAGTGATGTCTGCAAATAGGCTGGCCATAGCGCAATAGCAGGAAGAGAAATAGAATTCCGGCAACAAGTGCTAGAATTAATGGTATGCCACCAAACACCGAATGTGCAAAGTTCGGGATGATTCCGAGAATTGCCTGGAAAGGTGCTAACAGACCGGTGCAGATGCTCTTAAATACATGTACAATTCCTGTTGTATAAGACATGTTAAAGATACGTGTTATCATTTCTACGAAAGGTATAGGGCAGTTTGTACGTATTAAAGTCTGTATCTCAGCCGAAGTCCTTGCTACTTGTAGATCATAGGTTTCTTTGGCCGAGGTCAAAGGCACTGTTTGCTGTAAAAGCATGGCTTTCATTCTGCTCAAAGTATCAAATCTTATAAAAGAGACGTTCAGCGAAGGCCATAGAGGCGACTCCCTGACTGTGTCTATTGGGGGAAACAATACTTGCATACAGCAAGTGACCCTGGAGTTGACCGTTACTAGATATGGGATGCCTGGCAACATTCCGCAGCAACTCTGATCATTCAACACGAGGTAACTCCCATTAGAAAGTTGTCCAAACGTTGGATTAATCACAGCAGCTGGTGTACCCTGCTGATGGCAAGACAAATTTGCCACAGAACCATTACAACCCCCGCGTAAAGAAATGTCCTGACATATAATTGAACCGCTCAGTGCACGTTTACAGTGTGTACCGCTCAAAAACACTTCACGATCCCCACTCCAACATCTATATGTATACGGTAAATCCCAAGATGTCTTAATGTATTCCTTACCCAACCTTTCATATTTGCCTGCTTGCATTTGTCTGAGGCAATACTGAAACTGAAAAGTAGTCACAGGTAATGTTATTTTGCCATGAATAAGCCATTCTGTAGCTGGTTTTTCTGCCACTGTGAATGGTAACTTTTCCAGTTTTTCAATGCTCAGCACTGTATACCTTGCTCCTCTTTGTGCCAGTTCGATCTGTTTATCAGTTAGATTGTATTCTGCAAACAGAGCTGACGTGTTGATAAAACGCCAAGGCACATAGCCCGCTCGCAAAGATTGCAGCGTCCAGCTTAATAACACAATAGAACGTAACTGAGACTGACCTTGTTGTAACATCGCCAAATCTTGTTCTAGTATGTCGATAGCAGAGGATACAATGCCATCCAATGAATATATTCTGGAGGACAGAGTTGTTAACCCATTGTCGACCACAGAGAGTGTTTTCTCTAAATTAATACGATCAAGTTCACGTATTCGTTCTGCAGCCTCCATCTGTGACACTTTCCATGCTTCATTATAGGCAGCATAAATGCCGGCATATATGAAACGTTTTTGACGCGGTTTTCTTGGTCCAAGCAAGAATTCCCTAAGGTCTGCGTCCTCTTTAAGTAAGGATAAGTGTTGTTTCACATCCTGTAGTGTAGACTTATGCAGCCAATCGAGGCATAATTTTCCTACACTGTATGTTGTTACTACCCCCGGATGCTGTCTTTGGACGTATCTTGAGTCTGGCCTATGAATAGTAAAGCCCTGAGTTTTATTCAGGAATCTTTCCTGACAGTTATTCGTGTGTGTGGGCCAGATCAACCATTTCTTCCAATCAGGATTAGATCTGTTGAGTTGTAGTATATTGTCAACTGTCACCACTGCCTTTGTATTATTATCACTTGCAGGTGTTGGCACAGAAGGTGTGTTCATCTCTTTGATCTTGGCTAATCCAAGACAAGATGTTTGTTGGACGGTTTCATTCAAAAACAGTATTTGTTCAGGGATGATACAGGCTCTAAATAAAGCTTCTACACCCTGTACTTGCCATTCTTTACTACCCCAGACAGTTTTTGTGTCTATTGTGTCTTTCCATAAGTCGAATCCCTGTCTAGACAGATGGGCAATAAATGCTGCAGAGTATATCTGTTTCGTATTAGTTAACATAATTTTCAGTCCTGTTTTGTTTACATTTTTATAGTAAAACGTTTCTGGGTCAGATGTATTGTAACCTGAAAAATATGGAAACTTGTTAGCAAATGTTTTTGAACTACCTTTAGGTGGTGTAGGACAATGTTCCCATTGGTTAAACATAAACACATTTCTTGGATATGCAGATTTATGCAAATAATGATGACCATAGTGGTTATAACAATACAGTTGTTCATAGTCTGATGAACCCTCTAAATATTCATTTTTAGAAAATGCAGCAGATTTTTCTAAGTCAAACATTATGTCGTTAACAGTCTCAAAGTCCCAATCATCTGAATAGGTACTGGACGTAATTAGATCACTTAGTGAAATTTTAAACAAATGTGGAATGTTCAATTGTTCCGTCGGGCCAAAAATATCAAAATCTGTTTTGTCCCACACTATACCATCCTGTATAGGAACGGCTGTGATGTTCACTGATGACAAGTCTCTTGCTTCACGATGGGAAGATTTATGAGGTTTCAAAAGTACGTTCACGCCTTTTCCTTCAGTGTTCACATGGATGTATCTGCCACTTATAAGCACGCTCACAGTTGTAACCAAAGCTAGCCAGAGCAGGAAAACAAATAGTCCAGATATAATCCAGAGTTCAATCCATGGAGAAACCAGATAAGTCTTTTTCAAAAAGTGAAGAAAGTCTTGTACTTGCTGCTTGAGTTTGAATGATGCTGGCGTAGTTTCAGGTTCACTCGGATCTTCTGAGAACGTATCAAAGTTAATGAAATAGCCAGAAGCAGTTCTGTCAATTGTTGGAATTGCATCAGGATTTGTAGAAATCACAGGAACCAGTTCATCACTTGCCACGTTGGTGTAGTCAGGTGTATTTGGACGAACTGTTATTTGGTGTTCAAGAGGGATGAGTTCCATAGCGTTGTTGCTTAGTCCTCCATCAGTTACAGCTGAATTCTCGATGGTTATCAGTCTTTCAGTCTGAACCTCTTGGATAGTAGCGAGAGGAGTGCGTCTGCTTCTAGGTCGGAGTCCACGAGGCCTACTGTTTAGTATTGGCCACATACTGTTGTTTGATGAGGTCGATGGACACAAATCTTTTTTCCTTTCTTCCAGCAAGGGGCGGCAGAAGTACTGTTCTTGTTCCTTGAACTGCTAGGACAGGTACTGGTTGTCTGTAAGAAGGTCCAAATTCCTTCTTGTCTGCGATTTTTTCTCTGACTAGATCCCCAACTTTTGGAATACAGACAGGCCTTGCTGGGACAGCCGGTCGTTCCCCAGTGGTGGTTGGCTGCAGGAACACGTTGCTTTGTTTCGTTCTTAATTCATTAAGTTCCTGTAAAACAGCCAAACGATCTTTAATATCAAACGGTTTATTTTCCACCACTGTGCCTCCGTGTTCAAGGTCTGGTACCCACATTCTTGTCCCAAATAGGACCTCATATGGAGTGACCCCCCCTAGAGAACGTCTTGGCAGATTGTTCAATGAGCGTTGTACCCCATTAAGGTGTTTGACCCACCCATCACCCGAACCTAATACCCTAGCTGTTATAGACTGCTTTATGTCCCGGTTTTTCCTTTCCACAACCGAATTTCCCTCAGGATGGAATGGAGAGGAGTACCGCAATGCAACGCCCAGACTGGCCATGGCTTCTTTGTAAGCCAGAGAGCTAAACGCAGGACCCTGGTCAGAATGTAGCGTGCCTATTGCGTATGTGCCGATAAAGACTCGCAAATCTTTTATAACAGTTCGAGCGTCAGCTGAGCGCTGTGGCCATAACCATAGGAACCTAGATTCAGTATTTGTGGGATTGCACCTGTCCAGTAGGACGTAGGCGTGTAGATAGTCTAATGCTGTCCAATAGTGGTGTCTGTACTGTGTTGCCGCATTCGCAGCATGGTGTCCGGTGGCTCTCTCGCTGTAATTTACAGTCTAAGCAGTTATTGATGAATATGTGAATTTCTGTATTCATTCCAAGCCACCAGTACATCTCTTTTAACGTTAAAATAGTTTTAGAGATCCCTTGATGTGACAGACCCTCCCCCAAATGTGTTTCATAAATCAAGGCTGCTCTACGTTCCATGTTTGGTATTACCCTATCCCCCACTCCAGGGATTCGAGCAAAAGGAACGTTGTTCGCATCAATTACATAAGAGTACTTGAGTGGAAACTTTTTGGTAACGCTGCACTGCTGCCTTTGCTTGAAGCATTGACAGCCAACATTATCTCACCGTCTATTTTTGTTTTTGAACGAGTGATCGCAGCTACGGAAGCCGTCTGAACAGCCCCTTTGCGGCTTCGTCAGCCAATGAATTCCCTGCAACGTGAACGCCATCACGTTGATGACTCAGTGTGTGGATCACGTGAGCCTTTGGTAGTTCGTTTTTCAACTGAACTACTTGTTCCCAAAGCATTTTATGCTTTATTGTGCCACCTTTCGCATCTTTGAAACCATTTTCAAGCCAGTTTCGTATGTAGTCATTATACGACTGAACACAGTAAAAGGAATCGCACACTATTAGTGTGGGGAATTCTCGATCTGTACTTTCAAGTGCCAGTTTGAATGCTTGTAGTTCAGCTCGTTGAGCTGTTTAATCTTCTAGAGATTGAGTTTTTGTGAGCATGGGTCTGAAGATGCCATTTCGCATGCGACTTTTAACGATTGCACACGCTGCACTGTAAGCTTGCTTACTCCCTGTTGCGGGCTGTGCGGATCCGTCAGTGTAAATTATGAATTCGTACTGATCGAGAGGCAGAATCTCAGTGGGCAGAGGACATTCTTGTTCATATTGTAGGAATGCTTGTGTTTTTAAATCTGGATCAAAAACATATTCAACATCTGTTGCAGCAAGAGAATTAACCCATTGTATCCATCTTGGATGTAATGCTTTAGCATTTGGAATGCTTGCTTTTGTGACCGCTTCTAAAGCCGGTACTGGGGTTACGACAATAATGCGTTTCCCTTGGGCTAAGGCTCTTTCTTTTGCTACAGCCGTTTGAACTGCTGTCAGAATTTTTTCAGTTGAACTGAAGCGCATTTCCGCTTGTGTGTACAAATGTGATTTGTATGCAATTGGTATTTTCTCACCCTCATTGAAGGTTAAGTAGGTGAATCCGCATTGACCCGAAATTATTCGGATCACCAAATTTCGTTGACTTACACGTGTTTGTAAGTGATTTGTTGCTAACATGTTAGCCTGGAGTGAACGCAAGATTTCTGTGTGTTCCTGTGTCCAGTTTTTGATTGAAAAATCAGGTTTGATTAATGCATAGAGAGGTTTAACCCTTTCTGCGTAGTTTAGTATGTATGTTCTGCCAAAATTGAGGAAACCCAGGATGGATTGTAAGTTTTTAGCGTTTTTGGAGGTTGGAGCAGCGCACATTTCTCTAGAAAGTTAGCTGCCAAGCTCTTGCCTTCACTTGAAAGCTCATATCCCAAAAATAGGACATTGAGATGGGCAACTCGGGACTTTTTAAAGTTGAACTTGTAGCCCTCAGAGGCGAATCCCAGTATAATGGTGCTCACCCTGTTCAAGTGTTTGTCCAGGTCATCGTCTGTCAGATAGATGTCATCGACATAAGACAATGCCTCATTGTCATAAATTTGTAGTAACTCCGTTACCCTCGCTGAGAATAAACCTGGGCTGTTCTTGAACCCTTGTGGGAGTCGACAAAAGTGACGCTGGGTCCCCATTATGGAGAATGCTGTTAAGTACCTGCTTTCAGGTGCTATGTTTTGACAAAAGAAACCATTTGAGATGTCTAATGTTGTTTTATATTTTTTACGCACAATGTTATTCATTAATGCTGTGCTATGTGCATTTTGCACTGCAAAAGTTTTAGAACAAGTGTTTAGGTGTCTGTAATCCAAAACTAGACGATATGTATTGTCTGGTTTGGAGACAGGAAACAAAGGATTGTTCATTGAGGAGGTGCATGTTTCAATCACCCCTTGGTATTCAAGTTGATCTAAGATCTCCCTGACCTGTTTTTTAGCTTCTTGCTTTATTGGATACTGCCGTTGTGCAGTTGGTTCATGTTTTAGATGTATTTTATGGTGAGGTGAGTCCTCATCCCATCCTACATGATTTTTATATACCGCTGGGGCCTGGGCCACTGCCCATTTCCTGGCATATGTATATCTTAGGTGCATTGGTATATGGTTGGAGAAGGCAGGCATAATAATGTCCTCGCCATGTGGGCACTCCCTGACAAATTGTGGTGGCCAGTCCGTTTCTGCTAGAAGTATGTCATAGCCATTTGATAGTCTTTCCCAAAAAGTGCTTTCACCTGTCTAGGTTTATCTCCCTCCATCCGGAGTGTTATGTCATATAACTTTTGTGGAGTACTAACCCTAGTGTCTACAGTCTCTACCGTAATGTACTCATTCAAGTCCACTATCTCCAGAAGTTCCTTCAGGTTCTGGCGAGCTATTGTGACTTCTGCTGCACTGTCCAGCATTGTCTGAGCCCATTCTCCGTTCTTGAGTTGTGTTCTCAGTATTCTCGGCATGTCTGATCTTTAGACCTGCTACTTTCTTTTGGAGAATTGAGGTTTTGCTTTAGTTTTTGGAGCGTGTTTTTCGTTTTTCGATTTTACGCGTTCTTCTCTATGTTCTGTTCGTCCTCTTCTTTCCGAAGTCTGTGATGAGATCTGAAAGGGACGAGAGGAACGTGTATCAGTATCTTGATACCTATCAGGTTTTCTCAAATTATCCCTATTCCTGAGGTTATACCTCCTTTCAGAGGGCTCCTTTTGAGGAGACCTACCTCGGGATTGAGAACGTTTCTCGTTTGAATTTTGTTTATTAGTCTCCCACTTCTTTTTAGAAGATGTAGGAGTTTGTTTAATTGAGTCCTTCTCAGGACTTTCAGATAGCTTCGGCTTCACTGGTCTTCCACCCAAACTATCTCTGCCTAATTCTGCATAAGATTGTTCTATTATTCTGGGTAGCTCAGTTTGATGTTCTGTAACATCAAATTCCCTTAACTTTTGGCGGATCGCCACTGCTGCTGCCTCCCCTTTAATATTAGATAATATTATTGTTGAGACCTGGTTGACATTTTTCAGTAATTTCATACCTAAATTTAGAGCAGGCTCTGCCCCGTATTCGTTTTGAATTTGTTTCAGGACATCAGGTATTACCGCAATTGACGGAATGCCGTGTGTTTTAGTATAGATGGCAGCAAAGACTGAGCCCCAAGTGGTGCAGTCTTCCAGTTGTGGTGTGATCCCCATCGGTAAACTGATTGTCAGTATTCTGTGTTTCTCATACGGGCTAGTATTTGGAAATACTGCTTCTATTTGAGTAATTTTTTGAGCTATCCAGAATGGAATTTGCTCACGTTTTGTGGGCATTTTACCCATGACTGGGTATAGAGTCTGTGGTGTAATTTTTAGAGTGTTCCCCTGGTGAGGGGTTTGATTTGGAAGTGTCAATGGTGGTTGGACTGTGAAAGTCCGCATGACATATTGGACCAATTGTCTGTAGATTTTTATTAACTCTGTGAGTTGAGTAAGTAATTCCTCATCTGACATTTCTTCAATGTCAGGATGAGGTGTGTAGCCGGCTAGAATCGGCCATGGACCGAGCCTGGTAATGTTTTTGTGATGTTTTAGGGCGCCTTTAAACCAGAGCTGATGCTCCTGGTATGTTAATGGAATTTCAATATCCTCGAAAGGAATGTATTCCTCTGGTGGATCATCTTCTTTGTAGAAGTGAAACATATGTGTTACTGGATTGGATTTAGGAAATATTACCCATGAATAGAATACCTCTGTCTGAAAGGATTCGTGTGCCTCTATCACGAAAACTGCTCTACCGCCTCTTGGTGGTAGGCCATGTTTTATAAGTTTTAGAGTGATGGCTCTTCTTAAGTTTGGAGTGATGTCTATAACACCCTCCTCGGTTTCAAATAAAACCTGTAATGTTATAAGCTGTTACAGGTGGCTGATCCGCAGCTCCACCGTTTCCGGTCTCAGTGTCGGAGCCAGGCATTTTGTTTTTTGAAAAATGTAGAACAAGTTTCAAGGAAACAAAGATAAGGTGCACAATATTTTTGGAACACTGTATCCTTCAACGTTGAGCAAACCAAACAGCTAATATATAGGGTGCTGCCCTATGTAGCCTTGGTGGATATTTAACCCTGCCCACTCCAGATGTCTTTTGGAGTATATGGGTAGGGGTCTCTGAGAGAAAAAGCACGGCTGAGTTACTCAGTATCTAACGTTGAATTGCCGCCTTACCAAACCTTTGGGCGCCATGTAGTGTAGCTCCTATTTCCCTAATAGGCTCTGCGCATTGGAATAATATATCCTATAGGTTTGACATAGAACTGAGGTCAGTATGTCCCTATCGAGTATATTAAACTTAATTACTTGTGCCAGCTAGCTCAGAGGCCACTAGAAACTCCTTGACGACAAGAAGGGAGTCGTTTCTGGCAGCCGCAAAACATGACCACTTTGTTTCTCTTTAGAATCAGAACGTGTCCCAGAGTCGTAGAAACAATAGATAACTATTTCACTCAGCTCAATCGTGCATGCTTAGTTTTCCTCAAAGTTACACAGAGAGAACAGACGGGTGTTTCAATAAAAGATTTATTGAACAGTCTTGTTTCTGGTGTAAGTAAAATGTGCTGTTACGATCACAAGACAGTATGCGAGATAAATAATGTACAGTGTGAGCAGTAGAAATAAATAATACTGCGATAGCATTATCTTTTAGCATATATGCATTTACATAAATAACACAGACTAAAAATGCGAGTACTCATACGGTGCGTTTCTAACCTAGTTCTACCCCGATGTACCTAACTTGTCCTAGGTGTAGGGAGAGGTATGAAGTAGGTGAAGTATTCCTTACTATGGTATACTAAGAGTATGTTAAGCCCAGTATGCCTAGTATGCCAAGAGTCCCTCTAGGTTCTAGTCAGCTCCATACCTGAAGAATGAGAGAGGTAGGAATCTCTTGCCAGACTCGAACTCCAACACCCCGCAAGGGAAGTCAGATCACTGGAAGCTGGACTCTCTGCGTGCAGGGATGACAGCGTCTTCTCAGTGCGTCAGGCCGGGAAACGGGCTCCTCTGAAGTCAAGGTCTCCTCTGATTTACAGGGGCTAGGGAAGGTATATTTATACCTGAGAATTACCTCAGAATGTTAGCATTGACGTGAGTCGGACAGCGGAAGACGTCATGAATGAACCCCTAAGGAATAATGGTTCATGCATAATATATGAGTCCTTGAAGAAATCAATAGTCCTGGGCTAGGGAAACTCCCGCAGCCTAAGGGTCTGTTCTTCACGAACTCGTTGTGACGTTAGGGTGGACGGATGTCGGAGACCATGCCTGTATTTGGAGTGCACGGTTTAATGCCTAAATAAGGGCTGGGATTTTATGCCTATATAAGGGCAGGGCGAATTGTGCCTATATAAGGACATGATTCTGGAAAGCCCGTTTATGGACACCCTAAGAGGAATACAACAACATATCACACGCCAATCAACTAGTGAGCCTGCCAACACATCATGCAGAACCAACTATTGACTCATGTCTCTCTGCACTGTCACAGGTGATCAAGGATATGCACTCTGCCCTTGGATGATGACACCCCTCCGAGCCCCGAACACACAGGCCCAGAGGCAGTACAATTGGGCCCACAAACGCACCAGGGGCATCGTGGAACGCACATTTGGCGTGTTGAAGTCACATTTCAGGTGCCTGGACATCACAGGTGGAAGGCTCCTGTACAGCCCAGACATCGTGTGCAAGATGATCGTTGCATGTTGTGTGTTGCACAACATATGTGTACGCACCAATGCCCCATGGTTGCAAGTGCCAGATGCACCGGACGATGATGAGGAAGATGAGGCAGGTGGACCACACCCCACTGCAGCAGCAGCAGGAATAGCCCGTAGGAACAACATCATTGACAATTTCTTCACATGAGGACGTCACATTGTGACAGTCCTTAGCAATCATGAGACAGTACAAAATGACCACAGGCAAGGCATGTGCAAATAAATTCATTACAACACACATTCCCTGAGTTTCTGTATGTGTGCTGCAGTGTGGCACAGGGATCAGGGACATGATCCAGAGTCATTGTGGGTGTGCAGTGTGCTCTACTTAATTGTGCATGTGTGCCATTGTGCCCATCTCACCCCATCCCCCTAGTCCCTGGTCGGTACTCACCCTGTTGATGTTGTGTCAGGTCATGTTGAGCAGTGTCCCGATCCCCAACTCCTGGCACCGTATCCCGACTGATGACTGTGGCCACCATTTTCTCAATGTCATCCAGCTCCTGGAGTGCCGCTGGTCACCCACCTCCAATCTGCGTTGCTGCTTTCATGTTGGCATCGAGTTTCTTCTTGGTTTTGCCCTTCACATCATTCCAGCGCCTCTTGACCTCTTCCATTGTCCTCCTCGACACTCCGACTCCATTCACGTTGTTCACGATGTACTGCCATATTTCCGTTTGTGTTGCCGATGACACAGTGGAGGTGACGAACAGTTGTTGGTAGTGTTCTGTCACCTCTGTGACGATGATCCGGTTTTCCTGCGGACTGAACCCTGTCTTCCTCTTCCTCTTCCTCTTCTCCTTGCCCTTCCCCGGCCCCGGGTCTCCTGGCTGGTCATCTGTGGGGCTTGTGCGGTTCGCATTGTCCTCTGCACTCGGTCCGGGTGCGTCCATGGTGCTACGCAGTTACATTTTTTTATCTTCTCTACTTTTATAGTGCATTTTCCTGCATCTCTCGTGGGAATCGCAGGCCTGTTGCTGGTTATCGCTGATTTTTGTTTCGCGATTTGGGACATCGCAACTTTTTTCGCATTTGTGTTTTGCATTTTTTCGGCGTCGCGTTAATTTTAACGCGGGCATTTGTCGCGTTATCGTAAGACTATCGCATGGTGCCGCCGGGTTGACATACTGCGTTAACATGGTGTTATTTTCCCGCAATAGGCTGCGATGTGAGAAGTTGCGTTAAGCTTAATTTGGCGATAGTTAACACACGTTCTTGAGAATATCCCCTGAGATGTGTTACAAGTGAGCAAAGCAGGGTTGGAAAGCAATGAGAAACGAACATTTGCAATGCAATAGGTCTTGCATTTACGAGAGTTTAAGCTATTGCCATTGTAAATGACAATGCCTTTTATTTATGTTTTAAAAACAACACATAAATGAAAAAGGCAGTCATTTACAATTACAATAGCTTAAACTCGCGCAAATGCGAGACCTATTGCATTGCAAATGCTTATAAAATCGCCCCATGTCGCACTTAAGTGGAAGGAGACGGGTGAAGAGCACAGACATCATTTGGGAGTAGTCGGGGATCGCAGCTGTGACCTGTAGTTCTCTCCTTGCTCCTCCTGTAACTTCCTTTGCGACCCCTGGCCTCAGAGCGAGCTAGAAGTCACAGCTGCGACCCTTGAATACTCCCAAAGGATGTCCAGGTGGAGAGACGTTGGTTGTGAAGACCATCCTTTGCCTTGCCACTGCATCATAATATAGAAGGGAAACAAACACTTCTTTCTTCTGATTGGTAGGGGACCCTCATGTGACGAATACAAGTAGTTCACGGGTTTATGGATTTAAATGATCCCGGGCTGTGTTTGACACCTGTTTTATTAGGCAAACAAATTTTTCAAAACTGGCAGAATGTGTTATAAACTTCTTGCAAAGTTCAGTGTTCCGCTGCCTGCGGTGACAGGGAGCGCTCCAGTCCAGGGTTTTCCACCCCCCAAAAAGTCGAATCTTGCACCTCGGCTAATGTTGCCAAAAAAAACCCCACTACAGCTCCCAGAATGCATTTGGCTCCTATAGAAATTCTGTAAATCTCCCCCTCCTCTTGCGTATCAAGGACACATCGGAGGGTCTGACACAGGACTGAGACCTCCAGACTCACATAACCAGTACTGCTGGGTATTGAACACAAATGTATGGTTGAAGCGCTACAAAGCTGCAAGGGCAAAGTTGACAGTAAGCGCTATAGGCAATGAAAAGCCCTTAGTAGAATGTATTTCTCCAGTTTGTTGGTGGTGTCAAAAAATCTGCGATGTATTGATGGGGGAGGGGGCAGCACTTCCCCCACCCCCAAACAGGGCATCAATAAATGCCAAGGGCCGGGCCTTTCCATTACTATCCTTTGATCAAACATCCTCCCAAGGGCCACTAATTAAAAGTGCGAACCGTGATCTGATTGGAATGACTTCAGAGCACCGCCAGGGCCCCCTAAAAGCCAGAATTACCCCCAGGTCTTGAGGCTGACAATACGTGGGTGAACGCAAACCCATCCAATACTATTGTATTTTCTTTGTGGGGGAAACGCACTGGAAAATGCCATTTTTATTCGCCATCATCCGTGCTTCCAGTCAGGTGGGCCGTTGCCAGGGAACCGGCCCTGGGACTCCATGCCAGCTTAGTGGGCTCGGGGAGGGGGCGGCGTGGGAGGCCGCAGCCGAGGCTTGTCTCTGCTGGAGATGGAATTCCAGAGGTGGTTGCTGGCCCGGACTGAGGGAGGTAGCTACAGGTCCATATGGATGGATGGATCTGCAGGCCCTATATATTAACAAGCATCACCTGCCTCGGAAACACTTAAAACCAGCATTTGAATGCTATCGCAGCACTTGTGCTTTAGCTGTAATCATCTTAAGCTAAAGCGCTGATGCCGTGATTGCTTCAAAAGTAAGGAAATAGAAAAACACTTTTCTTTCTATTTCTTTACTTTTTAAGCAATCGCAGCACCGCGCTTTAGCTTAAGATGTTTACAGCCAAAGCATGAGTGCCGCAATTGTAACCAAATTAAATAAAGAGAAAAAAATGGCAGCTGCACGTCTTTTTTTCTCTTTATTTACTTTGGTTACAATTGCCGCACTCGCGCTTTAACTGTAAATATCTTAAGCTAAAGCGCAGTGCCACCATTGGTTCAAAAGTAAAGAAATTGAAGAATTTTTTTTTCTATTTCTTTACTTGTAAACCAATCGCAGCACCAGCGCTTTAGCTTAAGATGTTTACAGTTAGAGCACAAGTGCGGCGATTTTAACCAAAGTAAATAAAGATTTTAAAAAATGTGCGGCGATTTTAACCAACGTAAATAAAAATTAAAAAAATATTTGCAGCGCATATGGTGTGCTGAATGTTAGCAAAGCATGTCGTTGTGCCTGCAGGAACAGAAACTCAATGGAGAAAATAGTGCTTACAAGACTAAATTCGCTTGCCAGTGTAACAACCGAAGTAAAGGGGCCAGTAGCCATGGGAGGTTACAAATGAAGACAAGACAGTACTAAGGAGGGACTAACAAGCCTATTAACCAATCAGAAGCCTGCATTTATGAAGGACAACGGCATAAGCCAATGGCAAATATTGGCGGAGAGTGGGTGGGGCTTCTATTCCCTACTCCAGTACAACAAGTCTCGCAGAGCAGCGCATGTGTGCTGACTCCAGGCTCGACCTAAAAACTGTTAGTCCAAAAGGAGATTAAGGTGGAGTGTGGACTTTCACAAGTGAGAATGAGAAAGAGAGCGCAAGTCAATGAATACATCTCAAAACTGAAAGCGGGGACCAGCGAAGGAAGGAGAGAGACAAGCAGCAGGAGGTGAAAAGAAGCCGATGGATGGAGACCTGGAAAATGAAACAAACTGGATGAGCAAGAATCCAGCTGAGACAAGATGAGTGTGGAAATGTGTTCATTTAGATATTGGCAAACCTTATCAATACAATAAGACGGAGTCTCCAATCATGATTCAGAGAAAGTGTGACGAGAGAAGGAAGTGGAAGATCTGAAGATGACTCCCGGGCGGAGGGCAGAAGAAGAAAGAGTACAAAGAGGCCAGGAACTTCAGACCGACATGGGGAGTAAAGGCAGGAAAGACCTGAAGTTCAGATTTAACAAGATCAAGAATGGGGTGACTTTCAACATTGACTGATGGGAGCCTGTTAGAAATGGGGTGTCAGAACCCCTTTCAGAGGGCAACAGCGCACACCAGGGTTACTGGGCCAAACCGTGTGGGGTTGAGGCTGTTTACTCCTGATGTATAGGGGCATGACCTATTATGGACCCTGCTAAACTGGCCCAAGTACCCCTTCTGCACTTGACTCTCAGTGGTAGCTATGGTCGAGCAGTCAAGGCTCCCTCGGGGGGAGGATGTAGATACATGTCAGTGCAACACATAATTCAAAATGCAAAAAGTACAAACAATAAATCAATGCCCAGCCAAATACTTGCTTTTATGTAAAAAGTAGTATTTTATTTCTAACTCTACACATGCAACGAAACACGACATTCAGAAGCAACAACACAATCCCCTTTGTGGTTGGGGCTCTATTAGTTGCCAGACGAGTCGCTGTTCCACCCTCCTTCATGTAAGGTGTTCAGGTTATTTCCAGTTCACTGGTGGTCGCATCTGGGAATGCAAGCTATTAAGCAGTACTCAAGAGTTCTCCCTTTTACTCTTTAGGAATTCAGTCAAAAGTGCCCTTGGTGGTGCAACACCATTAGCAGCGAGTCCCCCGAGATCCCTGGGAGTTATCGATCCCAAGAAGTATTAGGGTTGGGGTAATTTTAATTTTGATATCCAGGGTGTGTTCACAAAAGGCCGTAATGGAAGATTTTATTGAGTCAAGCCGCGGGCAGGTGGAGAACATATGGACTAAATCCGCTTTTAATAAATTACACCGTGGGCACCTAATTCCCACCTGTCCTCCCCATTGTGCTATCTTTGCCGGGGTATAGTAAAGTGAGAATAGCATCTTAAAGTGCTGTGCCTGAAGCCCAGCCGAGCATAGCACAGTCTGCCCCAACTCTAAAGAATCAAAAAAGTTATCCGGTTCAGTGCCCACCCTATCTTTCCATTTTTCACCATGCTTTTCTAGATCATCATGCTTCAGTGATGTAAGTTCACAATAAATTCCTTTTATATCACAACCCTTGCTGCTTCTTATAACATCTATGACTTTATTACTACAAAAGCCATTACCACCACCCAACTTTTTACCCAGGAAGCTTCTAATTTGAAGATATTAAAAAAAATTCTTTGAGCTTAACCCAAATTTGTCCTGGATATCCTTAAATTGGAGCATTCCCTCGGAGCCCATCAAGTCACCCACTTTCACGAGACCATGCCCTGCCCATTCTGACATAATCTGATCTGAAAAAATTTCCGGGAGCATGGGGTTACCATACATCTGAGTATAAAAGTTCATTCTGCCCAAACCAATCTTTTTCTTAAAGGCTGCCCAGATTTTAAAGGCTGCTAACATGGTCTTAAACTTCGTTCTTTTATAATAGCTCGGCTCACTAAATTTCAGAAAGCAATTCGCAGCATCCTTACCCACCAGTAGCCGATAAACATCAGGCAGCGAATCCACGGCACTTGATTCTACTGAGTACCCGCCAAACAACACCCACATATAGTGGAGAGCCGCAGCCCAATAATAGAATCTAAAATCTGGGAGTGCCCAACCCCCTCTCACCGAGGGCAAAGACATATAACGAAGGGCTCTCCTTGTTTTGCCATGAGACCAAACAAATCGATTTACCAAACTACCTAAAGCAACAAACCATTGCTTCCCGAATTCTAAAGGAATAGCCCTGAATAAATAGAGTATTTTGGGTAGAAATACCATTTTGACCACGTTACAGCGACCAACTAAAGATAAATGTAAATTATGAAAATTATCAAAATCTTTCCTTGCCTTCCGGATTATAGGGTCAGTATTTATTGCAACTAGTGAGTTCAAATCAGTGGTTATAGAGATACCCAGGTAAACCGCTGAATCTGTTACCCGTGGATCAGAAAAGCTAATTCCCCGATTAATAACTATCTGGGTCTTCTGTTTATTCAGGGCATATCCAGAGATCCTACCAAATATTAAAGCAATCTTCTCAACTGCCGCTATTGCTGCCAATGGATCAGGGGTTACTAAAGCCACATCGTCAGCATAAGCAAGGACTTTTGTTGGAATATCATGATAAATCATTGGCTTGATTTCCTGGCAACCTTCTAAAAGCCGGATTAAGGGATCTATATATATAGCGAATAAAAGGGGTGAGCATGGGCAACCCTGCCGGGTGCCCCGTTTAATCTCAAAAGATGTTGTGTATTTCCCGTTAATTCTTAATCGGGCTGTTGGTGCATTATACATAGCACGAATAGCTGCAATAAACCCCTGCCCAACTCCGAACCATTTCATTGCTTCCCATAAAAAGTCCCAGGAGACCCTATCAAAAGCCTTTTCTGCATCCAGGAGCAGCAGAGCCATAGGGTCCCCTGAGACTTCTGCCGCATCGAACAACGTTATTACACGTCGAATATGCTGGGTAGTACCCCTCCTGGGTATAAACCCGTGCTGGCATGGGTGGATGGTTTTAGCAATAATTGTGTTTAATCTGGTCGCTAAGGCTTTTGAAAAGATCTTTGAATCACTATTTATAAGTGTAATGGGCCTATACGACCCAGGCTCCTGGGGTGACTTGCCTTTTAAAAAAAATATTATGATGTCAGCGCCTGCCCAAGATGCAGGAGCTGAGCTCCCTAATTGTGCACAGTGTATTGTTTCAACAAGGACAGGTCCAATTTCATCCACAAAGATCTTATAAAATTCCAATGGGATCTGATCAGGTCCCATGGCCTTACCCGAAGGAAGATTTCTTAGCGCATCATAAATCTCATCCTGCGTCAAAGTTACCTCTAACTTTTCCCTATCTGCATATTCGATACTCTGCAGGGGTATACTATTGAGGAGATCCTGAGCTAAATTTTGCGAATCCTGAGATTCCGCCCCATATAGTCGTTGATAAAATAACCGAAAAACTACCTGAATCCCACGTGGGTCAGTAACTAAATTTCCACATTCATCTTTGATCTCATTAATCTCACTGGCAGCACATCTTTGTCGGAGTCTTACTGCCAAAGTATGACCTACCTGCTCGCTAAATTCATAGCATTGCTCTTTTTTCGCTAAAAAGCGTACTCAATCAATCAATCAATCACGGCATTTATAGAGCGCGCTACTCACCCGGGAGGGTCTCAAGGCGCTGGGGGAGGGGGTAAGTTACTGCTCGAACAGCCAGGTCTTGAGCTGCTTCCTGAAGGAGAGATGGTCCTGGGTTCGCCGAAGGTGAGTGGGGAGGGAGTTCCAGGTCTTGGCTGCCAGGTAGGAGAAGGATCTTCCTCCGGCGGTGGTTCTGCGGATGCGTGGTACGGTGGCGAGGGCGTGGCTGGTTGATCGTAGCTGGCGTGTGGGCGTGTAGAAGGTCATGCGGTCGTTGAGGTACTTTGGGCCCAGGTCGTGGAGGGCCTTGTGTGCGTGGGTGAGGAGTCTGAACGTGATTCTCTTGCTGACGGGGAGCCAGTGCAGGTCTTTCAGGTGTCCGGTGATGTGGCTGTGTCGGGGGATGTCCAGGATGAGTCGTGCGGAGGCGTTCTGGATGCGCTGGAGTCTCTTTTGAAGTTTGGCTGTGGTTCCGGCGTAGAGGGTGTTCCCATAGTCCAGTCGGCTGGTGACGAGTGCCTGGGTGACGGTCTTCCTGGTTTCAGTGGGGATCCATCTGAAGATCTTGCGGAGCATGCGCAGGGTGTTGAAGCATGAAGATGAGACGGCGTTGACTTGTCTGGTCATCGACAGGGAGGAGTCCAGGATGAAGCCCAGGTTGCGTGCGTGGTCCGTTGGCTTGGGCGCGGTGCCCAGGGCCGGGGGCCACCAGGAGTCGTCCCAGGCGGAGGCCTTTGCAGCAGCCCTTTCACCTATTCCCGCTTTGGCCCAAGCAAGCCGTTGCAAGATATCAGTAGTGACTAAGCCGGCTTTAACCGCAGAGGCTAGTTCCTCTTCAATTCTAGCTAGATTTTTGTGGAGTGTTTCTTCATGTTGCGCCTCTTTTTTTTGCCGGGAGAGGCTAAAACTGAGAGTCTCGCCTCTAACCCCTGCTTTAAAAGCATCCCAAACAACTCCTGTGCTGGCACTATGCCTATTTATATCAAAGAAGGCCGTGATCCACCCCTTCATATAAGAGACATACTCAGAATCTATTAAAAGCCCTCTTTCAAAGGTCCAAGTCCGCTCAGCCCGTTCTCCTTTAGTAAAGATCAGAATGAGAACAAGAGGGTTATGATCTGACAATATCCTAGGGAGTTTCTCAATTGTAACCTGGTACACTAATGAGTGTGACACAAAGAAATAGTCGAGTCGAAAAATCGCATTGTGTGGGGCAGAAAAAAAGGTGCTACCGTCATCATTAATTTTTAAATAATTCCATACATCTATAAGTCCGTGATTTTTGATCAAATTAGTGAGTGCCTTAAAAACCTTTCTTTTACGTCCAACGTATTTGTTGCCGGTATTACCCCAAAGTCCTCCTAGCCCATTTATATTAAAGTCGCCGCATACTATGAGTGGAGTAGGCCATTGGGCAAATTCCCTATCCAAAAACTCCAATACCTCAGGATCATCAGCTGTTGAGTCATACAGCGAGCACACAGTGAATAATTCCCCAGCAAACCCACACTCTGCTAAAACCCATCGTCCCCACCTATCTGACAATGTCCTTTTAACTATTAAGTCTTTCCTACGAGTGAGGATAGCTACCCCTCTGGTTTTAGTGCCTTGCTTTGTAGCCACCAACAATCTGAAGCCTAATTGTTCTAAAATCCCTGCTCTAGTATGCTCTATGTCGTCTCCTGTACGCATAATATGTCAGCACGTAGAGCTTTCAATATTATTGCAGACCTTTGTCGCTTAGCTTGATCATTGAGCCCACAGATATTAATAGATACGATCTTAAGATTCATGAAAGCCATAAAATAATTTTAAGTGATTGCCCTCCTACATTGAATTTCATACTTATTTTACGCATCTTTCTCCGAGCTAGGCTCACCTCCATCCCTTCTTCTTTACAAAAAGACCAACTTCTGGATTTCCTAAAACTTTTACCTGAAGATTTCCTCATACGTAGTGCTATGCTATGCTGTGAAAAACCCCTACCCCCCCAAGCCCAACCACCCCCCCACCCCCACCCCCCCAACAACCCATACAGGCAAATAGGTCAAAAATGACCTATGTGTGGCAACCAATCTCACCTCTCGTGTTGCCGCACCTTCTTCTCCCCCACAAACCTCAAAACAAACCACCACCTCCCATCCCCCACCTCCCCCCACTCAACTTGGTAAAAAACCAGCACTGATACATATAGAAGAAGTGTACATAATCCTTAATCCATAATCCTATTAGACAATCATCAAACCCGATATAGCTTAGCGGGTAGCCGCCTTTCCTTTGGCCTCCTTAAGCTCCGTCAGGAATTCTTGTGCCTTCACTTCAGAGGAAAACATTCGAACCCGCCCATTAGTTATAACTTTAAGACGAGCAGGAAATAACAAGTACGCTTCGCAGCCCACCCCCTGAAATGCTGTTATCAGTTGCCGAAGTCTCCATCTACGCTCCACTGTAGCGTGACAGAAATCGGGGCGTGCGAAGAAAGTGTGCCCATCAAAAGTCCTCTTGGCATCAGGCCTGGCCTTGTCTATAATGGCTTGTCTAAGAAGAAAGTTCCCAAAATAAATCAGGATTGCTCTCGGGTACATGTCCGGCCTAGATGGAGCATTCTTCCTCTGCACCATTGGGAAACGATGGGCCCGCTGGACCTCCATATCCCAATTCCATTGGGCAAGGTCCGGAAAGGCCCCCTTTAACAAGGACACCACAAAAGACACTATATTGGCCTCTTCCGCATTTTCGACAACCCCCAATAAGCGAACATTGTTCCTCCGTTGGCGATTCTCGAAATCTTCGAGTTTCCAACAAACATCCACTGCTTGCTTTTCTTGCTGCACCTTAAATTCCTGTAACTTATTGACTTCCTCTTCCAGAGCCACAGTTCTATCCTCCACATGTGTGACCCGCTCGGCCATTTCTGTACAGAGTTTATTTGCTTTGCGGATAGAAGCTTGAAGCTTTTTAGTAGCTTGTAACGATCTTCTACTTTCCATTCTGGCCTCTCCCTGCATTTGTTTTAAAGTAGAATATACCAAGTCCAATGTAGGTGGGGCAGGAGGTCCAGAAGATACAGCCGAGCCATCTAGTTCTGTTTGCCCATTATTCTCATAAACCATGCTAGTAGCTGAGTAATCCCATTCTAATTTTCTTGCCATAGCCGTGTCGGTCTGAGCCAAACTACCTCTGGATCTATTTCTTCGCTTTTGGAGTGCAACTTTACTGCAGGGGCCTTTTTGCACGGTAGAAGACTCTTCAGAATCAGTTTCTTCCGTGGTGTTAAATTCGGTAAGGGTAGGAGATTCAGAGTCATCATTAAGAGAATAAAATTGGTCCCCCTCTGGAGATCCGTGCGTCGTCTCACGATGCCGTGGAACTTGGTCTATCAGTGTAGTGGCGGAGACCCCTTCAGTTAAGACAGGGCTTGAGCAGGCATTATCGTCGCCATTTGTATTCTTAGCCTCTATCCGATTTCTTGCCACCAAAACCGGTAACCCGGTGGGTTCAGATGTGTTGTCGTTTCTCTGCACAGACTCAGCGCGATCACCCTGCTCAGCGCTGTCCCCCCACTCATCGCCCTGCACAGCGCTGTCACCCTGCTCATCCAGTGCCACCATGTAAGAGGCTTCAGTAGTGGCATACTCTGAAAGTTCAACATTCTCTGCAATTCGATCTATGCGAGCCCTTTGAGATTCTTGTGCATGCTGAAACTGAAGCTGGGTACAGTCCGCTGACAATCCCTGCTCCGGTCCAGATTTTACCTGCAGTTCGCTCTCAGAGCTCTCAGAGCTCAGCTGTGTAAGCTGTGTCGGATCCCTAGCTCCCGTAGCTCCCGCTGCACCATCCGCAGATACCCCCTGGAGACCTACGGCAGGTGGCAAAGACATCGCAAAAGCCTCTGCCACCATTGTCTGCCTCATTGCGCCCTCTGCAGCCGCAGCCGCTGCCCGAAGCCGGGTCCCGCCTGCAGCGCCGATATCTCTCCCGGTAGCATCCATTTTTTTTGGCATCAGTACTCCTCCTCGGCGTGTATGGCTCCCTCTTCGCACCAAGCCAGAGGCAGACTTAGAATTACTAAAACTGGGGGCACCAGCTCCCGCGGTATCCGCAGATGTGCTCAGGGCATCTTTACTTTTGCTAAAGACTTTAGCCGTTTTATCGATTTTATCTATTTTGGGGGCCATACTCTCTGCAAAGCACCAGCGTCTCCCACGAGGCAAACCAGAACAACTCCGAAGGCTTGACGGCAGCAGGAACACAACTGTGGCAAAACACCTTGCTTTCAGCTGGACCCCGATGCCCAACAGCCGCATATCATCGTAGAGGTAGGTGCCCAGGCGGGGGGGGGGGAATGTTCCCAGGTGGTTTTCAGATAGCTATCATAGCAATTTCATATGAGCCCGGAGGGAGAGAAGCAGCAGCAACTCTCATTGAGGTCAGTCGGCAGCCATCTTGCCTCCCACACTGCATCGAAAGGTAATGGAATTCTGTTCAATAAAAATTTACACTCAAGCTAAAATATGACTTTAATGGATGCAGGGAAAGGCACACGAAAATGCTTATAAAATGCTTCATAGCAAATTTTACACATTTCTACGATCGACTGCAGCTATTGCAAAAATATAAAATTTGACATTGAAATGAGGTTTAATTAACTTATATTCGAAATGTAATGCATTTGTCAGGAAAACGTGGAGGTAATATTGCTCTCTGGAGGAAGTGGGACAGAGATCTCTATAAATGTAATTAACCGCATATCGGAGTCTCAGTGGATGAATGCATGGGGCTCAAGTGCTTTTTAAAAGTACCTTTGATAGCACAGAACCTATTTCATGACATTCCATAGAACATACTGGGTGTCTTGTAAAATGCATAACATTTCCTTACTATCATCTTCCTTTTGTTGACACTGCCAATGTGAACAGGATGACGTAATCCATATGCTTTAGATATGTTCAAGTCTACTGGAATTATATTTGGTAGATCAATTTTTTCATATTTTTTCTCATAGATATTAGTTTTAACCCTATTATTCTTTGCCTTGGATCTTACGTCATCTCTTCTACTCTGGACCTATCTATGGATGACCTTCATCAGCTTGTTTATTACTGATCTTGGCTATGAAGACTTCTCTTATGCATTGGAAACAAGCACTCTCAAGAGGTTATTTACCAAGGGTTCCACAGCTGTTGTGAAATGTTGCGCTGCATCTGAAGTCTTTCATAACAGTAAGTAAATTAAGGCACTGGTTTGCGCCGCTTTGTGTCACTCACCAAACCTTGGTAAATGACCCCCAATGTATCCAATTATGCCTGGTAGGCATGGGTAATATACATCAGACTGACTACATTAGTGTCTGGTTCCTCTTCTTAAGTTGTCCTAACTGCCCTTTGGGTGGGCTGCTCAGACCTACTGGTGTAGCATTTAGCTACCTTACTGGGTTGTCCTACTCTTACTCTGGGTGGGTCTCTCAGATCAACAACTGTACTGACAAGCTCCCCTCCTAGATATCCTACCATGACTTCAAGGTGGGCCATTCAAACCTAACACTATAGTGTCTATCTCCCTTCATAAGCTGTCCAAGCTCTTCTTCTCAGGGGTCCTTGTGTTGACCCATTTATTAAATCTGCCTGTGGTATTTTTATAACCTCCAGAACAAATCAGTCAACACCCTAGTCCCTGAGCATAATGGGCATTCAAGATATGATGAAAAACATCAGTTGCTAAAAGAACTCTCACATCTCTAGCACATTACAGTGATCCAGGTTATCTTTCAGTGTGCCAGAATATACTTAAATAAGAGGGAATGGAAGTGAGAGAGACAAGAGGCAGCCAGGATATCCCTGTCTTCTCAGGTGCGATTCCCTCATTCTTCAGATCTTTCATAATGCTGTGGTCACAGACTGGTGTTCTCAGGCAGGTTCAGGTGACCACTATGCATAAATACAGTACAGATATATTCAGGCATTTATAGATGTATAGCAGTTAGGTTAAAACAGCTTCAGGATCGCAGGCCACTGTAAACCTAAGCAAACATGAATGGAAGCTGGTGCAACAGGTTTCATGAGTCAGTTCAATGGATCTCCTGGAGTTAAAGTAAATAGAACAAGGGAAAGAGAGATCAGCAAAGCCAAATAGGATCCATAATCAGAGTCAAATGGAGGACAGAAGTCAAACACCCGAGGGAATTGAAGAGGATGTAAATAACAAAGGTGAGTGACCAAGCAATGGTTAATGAACTGTAACAACAAGCCAATCACCGATACAAAACAGAAAGTTGCCAGGGAACCTCCTGAAGACCATACACAGGTTAAGTAGCACCTACGCCTAAACTGACATTCTCTAGCCTAGTGGTCTTGGTGCCCCAGCACCAGTCTGCCACAATTCTAAAGGCATGGGGTTTTACAAATATCCTATGTTGGTTTAACTGGACAAACTAAGGTCTCCAAGCTCCTTGCTCATTCCTGACAGTAATCCTAATTTCCATCTGCTCCTCCCTTGCTCATAACATTCGACATCTATTTTTCCCCTAAGCCAATAGCCTACTACTTTTCCCCCACTACTCTCAGTTCTTCAGGCCAGCCTAACTACCCATCCACTCTAGACTGGGGCTGGGCGAAATTTAGACTACGAAGGTGTAATTTGTGTACTTTCAGGAATTTCCATGTGTACTGTTTTCCTAAATTGACTCCATTAGGCCACTCTGCATAATCAAATGGTAAAATTCTACTTTCAAGCATGCATAGGGCCATAATGCAAGCGGTTGTAGCTCACACCACTTGTGCTTTTTGTGATATTTGTTTACCACAAAATACATCATCACATTAAAAATTGACATTTGGTGCTTAAAATTATAGATTTGCATTTCACATAATTTTCCTGAAATTTTGTGAAAATACGTGAAAGTAAATTACGGAAATTACACACAACCCTTTCTAGACCACCCCCAATTTCCCCTCATCTTTGTACAGACCCTTGTCAGCTCTCGTACCACTCTTCTACACCCGATCTTCCACTACAAATCTCAAAAGCACCTCTTCAGTGACTGCCCTCCAACTCCTCTCTGCATGCCCTCAACCACCATATTTGTTATAAAAGATGTAGACCTGGTCAATTAGGAGGACCCTGTGGCTCTCTTAAGGAATTTTATTCTGCTCTCACCTTCACACCTTGCTCTCGCCACCGTCCTTTCATACTACTACAACATATTCCTACCTATCGTCAAACCCCAGGCTCTGTCTCAGTTACCTCTCTATTCACTCCCCTCATCAGTCTTATTGCTGATCTTTCTCCCTCTCTTCCAGGCCCAGTGAAGTTGCTAATCTTCTTACAGGAACACCTGGTAAAAAATGTGAAATGGATGATGCTCACCACCCTTTGCTGCAGCATCTGCCAGTAGCTCCAACATGAGCGCCATTGTAAGTTACCACACGGGGTACCTAAAACTAAAATATCTTCTCCTCCACCACCTAATTCTCTAGTATGTCCATATTTTTAAGTGAATAATTATCAGTGGGATGAATGATTATAGACCATTGATATAGCCATGCCTACAAAGTGCCCTGAGCAAAAGATAAATAATAGGGCCAACTTTGTCTCCCTCAAGGTACTCCAACACTTCAGCAGTATTCATCCAGCCACTTAACTCTGCCATGCCCAAAACATGGTTCCAAATAAATATCATGTAAGCTAATTAGTTTGAGATCCCTAATCAAAACTAAAAATCATATCTAAGGCCTAGCAGCAGCCTCAACTGTACCCTCCTTTTTATCTCTGAAATGTGGCTTGGTAATTTGTAGGCCCCATTTTATACGAAGCATAACCAAAAGATACATAATCTTTTCTAGAAATCAACATTATTTGAAGATTTGCTGTGGACAAGCAGTGACCCACAAAACACCTTGCCTACATTTGACATCAAGAATTCTTTTGTTTCAAAATGTGTAGCAGGCAAGGGCAAAATTTAAAATATACCAGCGCTGGAACAACATGAACGACCAGAACACCAGTGGCTGTTGTTCACAGCACTTGAGTTATTCTCGCTATTTTTTTAGCGTGAATTGCATCCTCACAGCAAAAATTGAAAACTTTTGTCCTGCAATTGGTAAATAAAATCAAAATAATTTAAAAAAAATATTTTTTTTTAAAAATGATGCAAGGACCCATTTCGCGCTAAAGTATAGGTATACATGATGGATTTGCATTTCACATAATTTTCTGAAATATGCTTAATTACTCAAAAATAAATTACGAGAACTTTGCACACCCCTGACTTGAATCACTGCTAGTTCGATGTTCTCCGTCTGTGATCTTATCAGCCGCATTCCTCCTCATTAAACTCTGCATTCACAGAGACCATTTTGAATTCCACAACTCATAAAATATGTATCAGAAGAACTTGTGTATACTGGGGAACCACAAAATCTGGTTCCACCAATCAGGACTGTGCCATAACGCCTGCCTTCTCTTTAACATTGATGCCCTTGATATTCACCAAATGGTCTCCAGGTCCACTCATTTGGCCAGCCACACCCTTCACACTATGTCTGCCTCAATACTTTTAATCTCAATCATTGGGCACAGGCCCATTTCATGGGACAATCATCTCATTGTGCATTTGCAACTGAGCATTTCCATGGCAACCAAAAGTTTTACAAGCCCATCTGAAACAGTTGCACTTGCTGCTTATTGCTAAGCAAAAAAAAAGTAGAAAAGTCACACCAAACATAATAAAACTCCACAACCAATTAATATTAGGAGAAAAAGATTACGAGTAAAAAAGGACCAAAATGATAAAAATCCACTTAGGGGAACTGGAGGTATGAATTGTTATAGAATTAGAGATAAAAAAGCACTTAGAAAAGTAAAGCACCAGATGTAAGTCTAGTTCCGGTAGACCAGGACCAACATGTAATTTCAGCCCAACTTAGATGGAGACTGGGTTGGATACACCAAGTGGACTGGTCTCAATGAAATTCTGGAAGTCAAAAAGTTCAAAAGGTTTCTAAGTCCCACTTTAGAAAGGGACTGCAACACTTTTTTGAAGAGAAATGTTGAAATTTCAGCAGGGTCAAGACTGAGTTGCATATAGCTGAGCCCCAACTAATATGACATGGTGTGCAAAATAATGATGAATTGGGATGTGGCAAAGAATAATTACCAGTGGCCGAGATTAATTCAAGCATTACATCTATGACTTTCATGTATACTTTAGTGTGTCATTATGAAAATTGGACCCTTGTCAGGTTCCCCAGGATGCACAGCATATAGACAGTCCAATGAAATTCAAACATTTTCATCCATTTAGAAACAAATTTATTTCAGGTAATCCATGGTAATCCATTCCTTAATGCGAACATTTTTAACACCAAAGTTTCCAAGGTTCACTGAGTGCCTGTCCAGGCTTTGCTCTTAGACACATGGAGATTCACTACTTTAGTGTGTCCCCATAAATGGGGCAGGTATGCCCAGACGTGGGTCCCATGCACACTGTATCACTGGAACCAAGCTATTCCTGGCCGATGAGCCCATAACAAAGGCAAAACCAGTCCTGGGTTGCTTGTGTTACAGTTCAGGGAGGACCTGGCTTGGCCATTTGGACCGGACTGTTATGATTGGAGCAGGGTCAAGATTGATTTGCATATAGCTGGGTCCAAATTGAGGTGACATGGTATGTAAAATAACGATGGATTGGGATGCAGCCCGAGTAATTACCAGTAGCTGAGATTATTTCAAACATTCCCGTAATCACTTTTTTGTATACTTTGAATTATCTTTTAAGCCCCAACACAGAATGGGACCTTTTCACTTTTAGAGAAGAAAAATATTCTGCATGCAGGACACCACTAAAACTGTAGCTGCCACCAAGAAACCGAAAGCCAGATACCTGAAGAAGGTTCGTTCTGATGGGGCTCTAGAGCTTTCTCGTTTCTTATTTTTTAAGTCCTGACTCAAAAAGGGACTTATTTGTTTTTTTTCCGGAGGTGCAGAGATCTCCTCACATGATGAAGCTGAAATCCAATCGGTTGCTGTAGGAACTATCGGTCGGTTGCATTTTCCAGCTCTGGAGCTCTTTCCTACTGGATAATGCAGAAATAACATTTTAATCTGCTCCTCCTGTATATCCTATGGGAACAGCTAAACCCAATACAGTGAAAATAGCTTTTAGAGATTTATTCACTGTAGGAATGTTCAAACATCAATTTAAGTATTATTTCTATGCAGTATATACCATCACTCATTTGCAATAAGGTACTTTTAGTGGTGAATTATTTAGCACTTAGATGTCGCATTCAGGCCTGTAAAGAGTTTATTTCTACAGGTCTATCTGCAACCACAGAGAGCTTGTAGGCTGCAGGGAACCAAGCCTCAGTGGTGGCCTGTGCCATGTTTTCGTGGTCACAAAGTGGATGGCACAATATAGTGCTTCAGTCCACATGTGACGTTTATTTTTATATGCCAAAGGTGTAGTTTTTATGCCAAATACCATAGCCCTATAGAAAAAAATAAATGCCAATTTGTGTTTTATGCAATTTAGGCTTGAGGCCTGTTTTAGAGTTTGGCAGACCGGGTTACTCCATCACAAATATGACAGATATCCCGTCCACCTTATTAGGAGTACATTATATCCTATGGCACTTGTAATATGGCGGACGGGATATCCATCATGTTTGTGGCGGAGTAACCCGTCCACCAAACTCTAAATCAGGCCCTTAGTTTCTGGGGTCAGAACACATACACTGGGCACTGAATAGTAAAGTCCCAGTGTTTGAGTTTAAAATTACCAGCACGAGTCCCAAAAAAAATGAAAAACTAGGGACGATCATCCAAGAAGCTTCAATTTTCAACACAAAAGCAATAGAGAATCTATTAAATCTCTATCAAAAAGGTCAACATACCTACTACACACAATGCATATCAGAGGCTACATGCCCTTGTAAGGAGTTCTTCAGAATCATTGATAAATTCCGTAACACTACCACCACTTTAATAAAGGTAAACACTTGAGGAAAGCAAACCTTTGCAACCCACTTCATAAGGAAAGCCACTAATCTCAAAGCTTACTACTGCTCAAAACCAAGCAGTATCCCATCACAGCCTACCCCATTAAATCAGGTTACCCTGTGCCCTCAACTAACTGTATGCTCATTCAACCTCCTGATACAAAAAAGTACTTACACAAACATTGGTAGTTCCACAGTTGATTCTTGCCCACCAGTCATATTGAACTCAAAACTACTTGACACCCCTGCTGCCCTACTGGCTAGAGAGATCATCAATTCCTGTCAGCAAAGAGCATTTCCAAGCGACATGAAAAAATCTTATATCAACTCTACTATAAAGAATAGGGACATAACTAGGCTAATTAAATTAACTACAGACTAACCGTGAATGTACCCCTCCTAGGTAAACTAATTAAAATGGCAGTTTTTGCCCAGATGTACACTTTCATTGAACAAGAACATACTGTCAGATAGACAGAAAGGATTCAGACCAAAAAGGCCTTCTAATCTCTATTTGGGCCAATCTTAATATGTTGGTACACAACAATGGGGTTGCTGCCTTACTGTTACCTGACCTGCTGTTCACCGGGTGACCACAGGCTATTAGCTCAAGAGCTATATGACACTGGGATGCATAGCATATATCTCAACAAGATATAAGCCTGTCTTAAGGACAGGCCTCAAATTGTTGTGTAATAACTATTCAAATATTGATCCTAGTGAAGGTTAGTAATTGCTCCCCAATGCTCCACTATTGCTTCTTTACTGGTCAAAATTAAGCTAGCCCTTCCTCTGAAGCTGGTGAAGCCAACAGTCCTCACCAGCATCAACTATGCCACCATCTTAAAACTATCACAATACTCAAAGTCAAGTCATCAGTATTCAGTGATAACTAGTAGTGGAATAAAGGATACTAGAGAATCTCAACATCATGGCAACACTACAACCCAAACCTCTCTTGGTCCCATGAAATGGGGCAGCCACTTACCACTTTGAACAAAATGAAAAACCTTGGAGTGATGATGGATTCTAACCTCTCTCTTCAATCCCAAGTCAACAAAGTAGATGTACAATGAGAATTCTACAAAACATGCACAGGATACAGGCATCTCTAACTTGGTTGTGTGTTATAATGACGCATGCCTTTACCACACATCCTTTACCATGCAATGCCTTTACCATGCTTTACCTTTACCACGCAAGTCTTTATCATGCATATGCCATTACCACGCATGCCTTTACAATGAAAATGTAAGTATCTGTCACGTGTATATATATATATATATATATGTATATATATATATATACACATATGTGTGAGCTCAGGGGATGAAGGGAAGGCAAATGCTTGGCAAAGAATGGATTTTTCGGGAGAGATGCGCCTCCTCCGGATGACCACTTAGGGGAAAGGCAGAGAAGTACCGATGTGGGGGGAGAGCAAAGATAGCTAGACGGATCCAGAAAAACAGAGGAAGGGGCACCAAAGATGAAAAGAAGTAAAAGAGCCTGATAATGATACTGACCCTTTGGTGAAAGACGATCTAGTCATCAATCTATCATCAAGAAGCTTAAATCAAAAACATATAAAGTCACTTAATAAAGGCTTGACATTCTGCCCCACCAATGTAATGGATTTTGCAACAGCAAGAGTGGATCTGTATAAATTTTGTCGCAAGTTAAAATTAAAGAAACACTTTGCAGGAAGGACCTACATGAGATAAGACACCGTAGCTCCCCATGAACTGTCATCACCAATATCAGAGGACATAATTCCATTAAAAACCTTGTAGTGCTTGGAACTGGAGAATGAAAATCAAGAAGTGGCAGCAACAGTAGGAGAAATGACAAATAATCAGTGCTGCGATATGCTAGGTATTGAAATAAATAAATCTGTGAGCAGCAAATGCAAGGCCAAGTCCAAATTTGTCCCCAGCTCCCACCAGGCAATAGAATAGATGTTTTTCCTGAACTCATGATTGAAGACCTCAGAGATATCTTGTTAAGAGAAAAGAAGTCAAACTGTTGGGCACAACAGAAAATGAAAGCTGAGGACTTGTGGGCTCTAACATATCTACAGAATGATAGAGATATCATTATAAAACCATCTGACAAGGGTGGGAATATTGTTGTGATGGATTGTCAGAAATACTACCAGGAGGTCAAAAGGCAATTAAATGACCCTGTTAACTATGAAAAATTGAAGGAAAATCCAACTAAACAGATCATGGAGGCATTCCATACTAGGCTATATGATTGGCATACACAAGATCTCTTGGATGATGATGAATTACAGTATTTGGTGACCACACATCCTGTTGTTCCTACAATATATGTTCTTCCCAAAGTGCATAAGAGTCTTGAAAATCCCCCAGGCCATCCCATTGTGAGTTTGTGTGGTTCCCTACTGGAGAACACATCTAGGTTTGTGGACATTTTTCTATTTCTGTATGTTATGAATTTACCATCATATACCCAGACTCAATGGATTTCCTGAATCACATTGGCGGAATACCATGGAAGATGGAATATGTAATGGCCACAATAGATGTGGTCTCACTGTACACATACATTGTATATGAGGATGGTCTGAGAGCCAGTGAATATTTTTTATGAACACGATCCTTGAGCCTGTTAAACCACAGCCAAATGCTTTTAGATATGATGTCCTTCTGCTTAACTAATAATGTATTTATCGTTGATGGGAAATTTTACAAGCAGAGCAGAGGCACCACAATGGGCACCTCATCCACGCCCACATACACAAGTTTGACAATGGGATTCTGGGAGGCAGAATGTGTTTGGTCAGAGGAGAAGAAGGAAAGAATGGGGAAGGGTACTTTATATTGAAGACCTGTATTTAATATGGGAAGGAGAAACAGAAGAACTGGAGTGCTTATTAATATATCGTTAAATCATAATGCTCTTAAATTCAAATTTACTTATACCATCAACAAGCAAGAAATTGACTAGCTGGACATATGAGCATACATGGAAAATGGGAAGATTTGTACAACCTTGTTCCATAAATCAACTGCTTGCAATAACATCCTGGCTGCCAACAGTGCCTATCCAAAAGCTCTAAAATGGAGCGTGCTATATGGAGAGTGTCAGATCACAGATTGGTTAACAGCATACAGCCACTAACCTTCAGGAAGAAGTCCAGCAGGGGTGATGCATAGGTCCCAATTCCCCCGTACACTACCCCTCCCAGGAAGCTTGCAAGCTCCTCCTCGGCTCGGGCAGCACACAAGGGAAATGGGAAAGTGGATAAAATAACAAAAAGTAGCAGCCCGGTACTTAAACGGCCTTTTCGATCCTCAACATAGAAGCGAACCTTCACTCGAAGAATTCCACAGCCACTGGAGGTATCCTGCACATGGAAGAAATTACAGCAATTACTTCCATCAGACTAACAAAGGTGTCATATGAAACGGGACCACCTCCCTGACTCCCAGCTATCTACTTACAAGTTTAACCCCGTGGAAGGAATAGGGTGTCAGGTGGGCTCCGAATGAGGAATGTGACCTGGAATCCAAGGTACAGGCAATCCAGAGTAACAGGATCCCCAATGAGAATTATAGGAGCGAGTGTCACTCTCTTCTTCGAATACGCACTAGCTGTGCGTAACAGTCTTTCTTATAACTCATAGGATGTCTACTAAGGCCAAAAAAACAAAAGATGTATCCAAAGAAAAACAAATGTTCCAGCTGGGGCGTGATAAGTCTCACGCTGTGCAGAAAAAGGAGTTAATATTCAAAAGGGCTACTCAGCCCAACCTTAGACATGTGCAAGGAATGATTGCACATAGAGAGATGGATATGGAGTTGGGGGACAAAAAGTTACTCCTATCCTCGGAGCTGCCCACCCCTCCATTTGTAGACTTGACCAAAAGCAGGCTTACCTAGCTTGCTACTGACAATTCACTGTCTTTGCGTGGAAAATCCTGCTGAGCAAAAGACAGCAAGACGCCGCTCTCACCAGTCAAGATTTCTCCAAAACATATGCAAGTACACTCCCGTCCGTGGAGCGAGACCACAATGTCTACTGACAGCGAGGCGGCAGCTGATATTCGCCTGAAGACGCTCTCCCACAGCGAGGTAACTCCGACATGAACGGAGCACTGGAAACGATTTCCGGCAGAAGCAAGGCAGGCTCCCTCCGTCAGCTATGCTCACCTCGAGCATGAAAGCTCCACTCCAGTGGAGCGTGATGTAAAAATACTGGGCAACAGTCAACGTACAGAAGATCCAGGTACACAGCTCACAAAGGAAAATTGACAAGCACCAGAGTGTTCCGAGGGAAGGGCTTATAACGGAAGCCTCGTTTCCCTGGGAAAACCCGGTGACTAACATGGGACATGCTGGGACTACTAGTATCCGGTCCTCGTGTAACCAGTCTCTCCACAGAGGATCATGACAGTACCCCTCCGCAACATCCGACGTCCCGGCGGACCACCAGGTTTCGAAGGGTGCAGTGCATGAAATCGTCGGAGGAGGGTAGGGCAGTGAAGGTGGTGAGCCGGTTCCAAAGTACGCTCCTCAGGACCAAATCCCTTCCAATCAACAAGGTAGAAAACCCTCCCTCTCCTTCTCTTGGAGTCTAGAATGCTCTGTACCTCATACTCCAGTTCCCCATCCACATCCACAGGGGCAGGGGTGTCCAACAGGTTTGTGTGCGGAAGACAGGTACATAAAAGGGAGACATGAAACACTGGGTGGATTTGCCATGATACAGGTAGTTCTAATTTCATGGCAACAGGATTAATGATCTGTGCTATGGGGTATGGCCCTACATATTTGGGTTTCAATCTGTTGTTACCCTTTAGTTGTAGATTCTTTGTAGCCAACCATACCCTGTCACCCACCTGATAAGCAGGTTCCGGGGACCGTTTCTTATCAGCGAAGTGCTTTTGGGATTCCTGAGCCTTAATCAACTGACCCTTCGCTTCTAGGAGTACTGCACAAAGATGCGTGTGATGTTCTTTGAATAGATGGATGTTTAGTTGTTACAGGCCACTCGAAAGGAAGCATGTTGGGATTGTATCGATACAAGCAGTAGAACGGAGAGCATCCCAATGTGGTGTGCTTCCTGTTATTGTATGCAAATTCGGCAGTCCACAACAGCGTGCTCCATTCATCTGCTTGGATCATCGAAAGACACCGGAGGTACTGTTCTAGTGTTTGATTCAGACGCTTGGTTTTTCCATCGGTCTGGGGGTGATAGCTGGTCGATAAACGTGCATCAATTTTTATGGTCTTGCATAATTCCTGCCAGAATCGTGAGGTAAACTGTTTTCCTCTATCCGTGATAAGTACCGATGGTATTCCATGAGCATTACTATATGTTGTAAGAAGACTCCTGCTAAGGTAGAGGAAGAAGGCAATGCTTTTAATGGTACGAAATTACCCATCTTGGTCAGGTGATCCACTAACACAAGGATTACTGTGTGACCATTACTAGGTGGCATTTCCATAATGAAGTCCATTGATACTGTGTGCCATGGAGTGGGTGGAATAGGTATAGGACACAAAAGCCCTGCAGGTTTAGAATGACTGGATTTGCTTTGAGCACAGACCGCACATTCAGTAACATATTGCTTGACGGTGTCTAGCAACCAAGGCCACCAGAAACGTCTTTCTACCAGAGCGATTGTCTTGTAAATTCCCATGTGTCCTTCTAAAGTGGTATCATGATTCATTTGTATAACACGATTTTGTAACTCCGCTGCGGGTATGTACAATGCGTGGAAACTGTACAACAGATCCTCCTTCTCACTTCTGTTGATCGGATCTTCCACCACCCAAGCTGTTTTGTCCATCACTGACAAGCATACCTTTAGATCTTCTATGAAGGTGTCTTCAATGATTAACGCTATCTCTTGTTCCATGAAAGCAGCCTTGCTCAAGATGTGAGGAGGCTCCACAACTAGTTTTTCTTCTTCTTTGGGATTGGTTTCGGATCTTGACAATGCATCAGCCTTGCCGTGTTGGGGTCCTGGTCGATACTTGATTATGAAATCATAGTCCACAAAAAAGAGGGACCAGCGTAGTTGTCGTGGAGTGAGGGCTCTTGCTGTTTTCAGGAACAGAAGGTTTCAATGGTCGGTGTAGATCTCGACGGTGTGCTTGGCCCCCATTAGATGATGCCTCCACTCCTCACAAGCCCTTTTTATTGCCAACAGTTCCTTCTCAGTGATGCTATAATTGGTTTCACTCGGAGATAACTTCTTTGAATAAAAGGCGACGGGATGTAACTGCCCTGTCTCAGGATGTCTCTGAGATAGTATACCCCCCAGAGCATGGTAGGAAGTATCTGTTTCCAACACAAACAGCAGTTGTACATCAGGATGTTGCAGAATGGGAGCCTGAATGAAACTGATCTTCAAACTCTGGAAGGTGGCTTCGGCTGATTCTGTCCAACAAAGGATATCCCTTTCTTCAACAACCGGGTGAGAGGCTGAACTATCTTGGAGAAGTCCTTGATGAATCTCCTGTAGAAGTTGGCAGAGCCGATGAAGCTCTGTAGGGTTTTCAATATAGAAGGAGACTTCCACTGAGTGATTGCTGCCACCTTCCGTGTATCAATCTGTATGCCGTGGGCATTGATTACATAACCCAGGAATTCCACTTTGGAGGCATGAAACATACACTTCTCAAGTTTGGCATATAGCGAGTTTCTTTGTAGTCTTTCCAGTACAGTTCCCACATGTTCTATATGGTCGGTAACGTTGGATGTGTATATCAGGTTGTCGATATAAACCATACACATCACATCCAGAAGCCCCCTCAATACCTCATCCATGAAGTATTGGAATTCAGCGGGAGCATTACACAGACCGAAGGGCATGACCTGATATTCGAAAAGCCCAAATTTTGTTCGGAAGGCTGTCTTCCATTCATCTCCCTGCTTCATCCTCACAAGATGATAAGCGCCACAGAGATCCAACTTGGTGAAGATGGTAGAACCCTTCAATTGATCCAACAGCACCGGTATCAGGGGCAAGGGATATCGGTTTCGTACTGTGACTCTATTGATGGCTCTGTAGTCAATGCAAGTCCTTAAATCTCCTTCTTTTTTTGGAATGAAGAAGAGGGGGGAAGAAGCAGGAGATGTGGAAGGATGTATGAATCCGTTCGCTAAGTTATCATCCAGGTACTCTCGTAGATGTTGAGTTTCAGGTTCCGACAGGGCATAAATAGTGATACACGGAATTGATGCTCCAGGAATCAGGTCAATCCTGCAATCATACTCCCTATGGGGGATAGTAGACTCGCTTCTTGTTTATCAAATACTGAGCTATACCTTTGATACTCAGGAGGGACCGCAATCACACAACCCACTATCCAACCCACACATCCCACGGAGAGGTGTCGAGCTTCGGTGTCTGAAACGTTAGGCTGTAAGGCTTGGTTCTTAGTACAATGCTCTTTGCAGAAAGAGGAATTCATTGTCACTGAACGACTCGCCCACCCCACAGTGGGGTTGTGCAGCATCAGCCAGGGCATTCCCAAAATCAACCGGAAATGCAGAGCGCCTATCAAGTCGAATTGTATGCTTTCGAAATGGTCTTTTCCAAACTGCATGATTACGGGTTCTGTGTTATACCTGACGAGTCCAGATGTCAACGCTGTTCTGTCTACTGCCTTCACTTGTTCCGGTACAGGTTTCCGTTGACAGGGTACTCCAATGTCCTGGGCGTATATTCTGTCAATAAAGTTCCCTGTCGCTCCTCAATCCAATAAAGCAGATACCTATGACAATATCTCATCCTTTATCCACAAAGACACACATACATTGAGATGAGGAACGGAATGTTGGATGGTGTTCGCAATTATGGGAGAAACCTCTTTGTCTTTTTGCCCCGAGCGAGGGGTCTCGTACTGGCTCAGGTTCATTAGTTTTCTGACACCTCTCTTCTGTCCCATGGCCCTTGGACCACAGCTTGAGTTTTGAATGGAAACACCTTATCTGCAGACTTGTTTCTGGCCCGACAGTCCTTGAGAAAATGTCCTCCTTTGCCACAATAAAGACAGAGTCGTTGCTTCCTTCTCCTTTCTCGTCCCTCTGCTGTGATTGGTCCCCATATGCCATTTATCTGCATTGGCTCAATCCCATCAGAGGGTTTTGGGAGTTCTCCAGATTTTTGTTTCATGCAAGGAACATAATACTTGAATTCACCATGGTTCTTGTCGGTCTTCCGCTCCTGTAACCGGTGATCCAATTGAACGGTAAGATCGATCAACTCTTCACATGTCTGAGGTAATTGAACCACCTGTGCCAAAACATCCTTCAACTCTCCTCACAGGCCTTGATAGAAAAGAGAAGTATGTTTTTCTTGCGGCCACTCCGTTTCTACCACAAGACGGTTGAAGTTTGTGATGTACGACAGAAGATCCTGTGCCCCTTGTTTCAAAGTTATCAATTCCTGATCTGAAGTTAAGAGATGCGACTTCCGATCAAATAGCTTATGCATTTCTGTGCAGAAGTCACTAAAGCTATATAGTAACAGGTCGTCCCTTTCTATCAGGAGGATAGTCCAACTGGCAGCATTACCTCCCAGGTAGGACATGACAAAAGCAGATTTTGCTTGATCATCATGAAAAACAGTAGGTTTGCACAGAAAATGCAATCTACACTGACTCAAGAATACTCCAAACTTCTTTGGGTCACTGTAAAAGCGTTCTGGGGCAGCTAAAGGTATCTGAGGAGCCTGTATCACTTGTATAGCTGCTTGGTCTGGAGCTGACGTAGGAGCGGAATGTGTGGCTGAAAACATTCCCGGCACTGATGATCCTGCGCCTTGTACTGTCTGCTACATAGGGAAGCCTGCGGTGTGTGTATGTGTTGGGGGTGGTAACGTCCAGTTCCTAATGTATGACCTCCCCCCTGACTCCGTCTTAGGTTGTCTGGTAATACTGGCTACCTCTCGTCGTAGAGAACGCATTTCCTGTCTTAATTCCTGATTCTCTGCACGGAAGGCATTAACCTCCACCTGCATAGCAGACAAGGTTTCCAGCAGAGAGGTAAGAACCACTGTAGTATCCTTCGCCCAGGCTGGGTATGCTACTTGAGCTTGTCAATCTGACAGATCACAGATTGGTTAATAGCATACAGCCACTAACCTTCAGGAACAAGTCCAGCAGGGGTGATGCATAGGTCCCAATTCCCCCATACACTACCCCTCCCAGGAAGCTTGCAGGCTGGGCAGCACGCAAGGGAAAGGGGAAGTGGATAAAATAACAAAAAGTAGTGGTCCGCTACTTAAACGGCCTTTTTGATCCTCAACATAGAAGCGAACCTTCACTCGAAGAATTCCACAGCCTGGAGGTATCCTGCACATGGAAGAAATGACAGCAATTACTTCCATCAGACTAACAAAGGTGTCATATGAAACGGGACCACCTCCCTGACTCCCAGCTATCTACTTACAAGTTTTACCCTGTGGAAGGAATAGGGTGTCAGGTGGGCTGCGAATGAGGAATGTGACCTGGAATCCAAGGTACAGGCAATCGAGAGTAACAGGATCCCCAATGAGAATTATAGGAGCGAGTGTCACTCTCTTCTTCGAATACGCACTCGCTGTGCGTAACAGTCTTTCTTATAACTCATAGGATGTCTACTAAGACCAAAAAAACAAAAGATGTATCCAAAGAAAAACAAATGTTCCAGCTGGGGCGTGATAAGTCTCAAGCTGTGCAGAAAAAAGAATTAATATTCAGCCCAACCTTAGACATGTGCAAGGAATGATGGCACATAGAGAGATGGATACGGAGTTGGGGGACATAACGTTACTCCTATCCTCGGAGCTGCCCACCCCTCAATCCATAGACTTGACCAAAAGCAGGCTTACCTAGCTTGCTACTGACAATTCACTGTAGAAAATCCTGCTGAGCAAAAGACAGCAAGACGTGGCTCTCACCAGTCAAGAATTCTCCAAAACATATGCAAATACACTCCCCTCTGTGGAGCGAGATGACAATGTCTACTGACAGCGAGGCGGCAGCTGAAATCCACCTGGAGACACTCTCCCACAGCGAGGAAACTCCGACATGAACGGAGTACTGGAAACGATTTCCGAGGGAGAAGCGAGGCAGGCTCCCTCCGTCGACTACGCTCACCTCGAGCGGGAAAGCTCCAATCCAGCGGAGCGCGATGTAAAAATACTGGGCAACAGTCAACGTACAGAAGATCGAGGTACACGGCTCACAAAGGAAAATTGACAAGCACCAGAGTGTTCTGAGGGAAAGGCTTATAACGGAAGCCTCGTTTCCCTGGGAAAACCCGGTGACTAACATGGTGCATGCTGGGACTTGTAGTATCCGGTCCTCGTGTAACCAGTCTCTCCACGGAGGATCATGACAGAGAGTTTCTGAGAGCCCAAAGAAACTGCTAAGAAGATCAAGAAGCATAGCTCAATGAAATGAATAAGACATTTAGGAGATGGGGCCATCCAGTGACTGTATTGAATGATGCTAAAGCCAGCGTGAAGAAGCAGAGAAGATAAAACTTACTGTTTCCAAAAATTTCAAAAGAGGTAAAAAACAAAGATAAGGAAGGGGTGAGGTTTATCACTGACTACAAAGTATCAAGTAGAGCTATCAAGGAAGCATTAGGAAGTCACTGGCACATATTAAGAAAGGACGTAGGGGCATATTAACAAGGCGGCGTTAATGAATTATCGCCGCTTTAGCGTCCGTTTTCGGACGAAAAGCGGCGATAATTTTATCGCCGAATTAGCAAGGACACGCTAGCGCGTGATTCCTGACTTAGCATCCGTTTTCTGCACGCCTCCCATCGCATCGCTAATGAGATGCAAAGGGGCGTGCCTGTGAAAACAACAGGGGAAATATCGCTAACCCAGGTATCGCCATATTAGCAACGTGGGTTAGCGATATTTTAAATTAGCGTTAAGTATGCCTTAACGCAGGAATTTAACGTCTGCTAAATTCCTGACTAAGGCATACCTAACATGGGGGGTGGATTGTGTGGCTAAGACCACAGGCCCTATCACCAAGTATATTGCCGTTTTCCATGGGACATCGCTGGAAAACCAGCGATGTTCCATGGAAAACATCGCTATCACTGGAAAATTATCGCCTTTGCGCTAAGCGTTGTTAATACAGCGCTAGCATGGCGATAATTTCCAGCGATAGCCGGCGATAGGATTCCTCACGCTAAGCACGGCCAGCGATAATTATCGCTGGCCGTTGTTAATATGCCCCTAAGATCTTAAAGGTCAAACTTTGGACCTTTTCAATGTCACATATAGAAAGGGTGATCTCTTAACCCAACGTTATTTTCATATATCAGAGAAAGGAGCAGCAAGACGGAATTGGCTCAAAATGAACGGCTTCGTGAAATGTCACAAATGCAAGGCATGCCAATATGGACAAAATCAGATGGACATCAAAACTCTCAGTGGCAAAAAGAAAAAAATCAAGGAGAGGATACTATGTGAAATGACACATGTCATATACATCTTGGAATGTAGATGTGGGAAGCAATACATTGGTAGTACAGTGAACAAGTTAAAATTGCGTATTTTACAACATATGAGTGCAATTACCAACAAAGACTTCAGGTATGCCATGCCCAACCATATCTGGATAGAACATGATGGAAGCTTGAATAATTTTACATTCTTTGGCATTGAACATAACCTGTTGAAGATCAGAGGGGGAGATCGTGAATTGACTCTGAGAAAGGCAGGTTCAAAGTGGATTATAACAATTGGGACTGAGATCCCGTGGGGCCTAAATACAGATGCAGAACTATATACATTTTTGTAAGATTATTAAGGGGCCAGGGTGTATCTTGTATACGGACGCAACCCCAACAAGGTGCACCATTGTTGTGGGAGGGCTTGAGAATCTGTAATGATGACCAAACTTTTTGATCTCTTTTATCTGGCCTTAACCTTCTTTTAATGCATTTCTGAATATGCTGTTCCCATGTCTGAGATATTGACTATGTTCTCGCATACAGAGTATTATATGAGATGGAAAACTCAACTTTATTCTCTCTTCCCCTCCCATATATACACGTACAAAATGAGAATTAGGGGTCTATCAATATGTGGTTGGGGTAACATTGTGTACTTTACAGGAATGAATATTGATATTGATGAGATTGAGAGGAAAAATAATGCTGCTCCATCTATATTCACTATTTGTCATGTGTGGGGGGTAAGATATACAGTTCCCTTTTTTTGACACTTTAATTCCTAGGCCTTTTATCTGGCGAAACTTGCACATGTAATATGAAAGGAAGGAATTTAATATGGAAACATTGCGAATTTTGCACATTACAAAGGTACTGTGAATCAATTTAGTTTCTCAGGGTTTGTACTTGCACTTTCTTATGGGGCACAAGCAAACATACAACTTTATTTTTACCATGAGGGGTCTGCAAACTTTGCACAATGAGAAAAGTACTGTAGAAGCAATTAACCTGAATATGGAGCACTAGCACTTTCATATATGCATGTAGCATGGTCAAAATGAAGGAATGAGATATGGGAATATTGCGAACCTTGCACATTACAAAGGTACTGTGAACCAACTGAGTGTCTCAGGGTTTGCACTTGCACATTCTTATGAGGTACAAGTAAACATATAACCTGAGTTTACAGTGAAGGATCTGCGAACTTTGCACATTAATAAAAGTACTGTAGAAGTAACCGATTAGAATATGGAGCACTAGCACTTTCGTATATGTATGTAGCAAAGATTGAATCCTGCCCATAGTATTAATTAACATCAGCTTTGCCCCATGCCGTAGAATTGTATCCATGAGTCAAGTACTTAACCTAAACAGGAGTAGACTAATGTACTGTATCAATATTAATTGTTTGAAGGATGTCATGTAATTATATATGTGTTAATCTGGAAATTGAGGTCCATTTTTTGGGAAAATTTATAGTTGATTTTAAATAGGTGGTGGGAGGACGGTGGTTGCCCTTTAAAATGACACTCTGTACACTAACTCTATGACCCAGTTGAAGGTTTTTGCCGAAACCATAAGTCTGTTTCCTTCTGTTGCACATGTACTTTGCTCAATTGAAGATAAATGCAGAAAAAATCAAAATAAAAGACTACGGCTGAAGAATCCGATTACCTCCATGTGTGCTGTCATCCTGAGTTGTCCGAGGTGGTTTGATTGGAAATTTTGTCCGGCAGTGGCTGGGAGTGTGTTTCATATATATATATATATATATATATATATATATATATATATATATATATATATATATATAAATATATATATATATTCACTGAAAAAACCATAGGTTTTAGGGAAAGTTATAGTTAGTTGGACATTTCACTCGTACAAAACCCGTGAAATTCCCCCGTTATAGTTAGTTGCACTGCTGATGACATCACATATTACATCACTCATGACATGGTCAGTGACATCACTGATGACATCACTGATGACATCTCAAATGACATCACTGATGACATCATAAATATGTTTAATATATATAGGGAAAGGTGTATTGAAGAATGAGTGGGTGTATAAGTGTCTGAATGGATGATTTAGTACGTGCGTGAGTGACTCTACAAGTGAGTGATTAAACGTATCTTACTGAATGCATGGGTTAGGGACTAAACTGTGTGAATGTCTGTATCCGTCTGTCTGTTGGTGTGTAAGTGGATGCATGGATGTGCGAATAGCTACATGAGTGTCTATATGGGTTATTGATTGGTTCTCTGAGTATCTGTATGGGTGCCTGAGTGTTTGTGAGGGTGGGGTGTGTGTGACTCTGTACATATATGTGTGAGTGGGTGATTCACTGGGTGCATGATTTCAAGAGTGTATCTGTGATGGAATGCTTGGGTGGGTGAGTGTGTGTATGGGTGTGTTAGTGAGTGAATGTATATCTCAGTGGTACATGTGCGAGTAACTACATATGTGAAAGGCAGTATATATGTGTGTTAGAGTATTTAAATGGCTATAAGTGAGAGTGTGTGATTGTGAGAGTGGCTGTATGGATGCGTGTGTGCTTGTATCAGTTATTGTATAAGAGCGTAAGAATGTGCTAGTATTTGTATGAGTAAGTGAGCTGGTGTGTGTATAACTGTATAGGTGAGTAAATGGCAGTGTGAATAATTATTTGTATGACTGGCTAGGTGTGTGAGTATCTCTATGGATGAGTGGCGGTGTGTGAGTGTTTATATAGGTGTATGAGTGCATATGATAGTCCTGTACTGAGTGACTGTAAGTATGAGTGACTGTACGGGTGAGTGAGTAGATGTGTGTGTGTAGACCTAAGAATCAGTGAGTGGGTATGTAGTTATTGGTATTGGAGTGTGTATGGTTTTGAGAATGGCAGTCTGTAATTTAGAGTGGGTGTATCAAAAGTTATATTAGGGTGTGAGAAGATGCATCAAATTATCACATGGATGATGTCATCAGTGATGTCATTTGAGATGTCATCAGTGATGTCACTGACCATGTCATGAGTGATGTAATATGTGACGTCATCAGCAGTGCATTGCGGGGGCGCGAGTTATAGTTAGCTGAACTAACTATAATGGGGGAATTTCACGGGTTTTGTACGAGTGAAATGTCCAACTAACTATAACTTTCCCTAAAACCTATGGTTTTTTCAGTGAATTTCTAAGGTTTTTTAAATGCTAATTTCTAACTATAACGTGCCTGAAACCTATGGTTTTTTCAGTGAATTTCTAAGGTTTTTTAAATGCTAATTTCTAACTATAACGTGCCTGAAACCTATGGTTTTTTCAGTGAATTTCAAAGGTTTTTTAAATGCTAATTTCTAACTATGCCTACAGAGGTAGGACATGTGAAGAAAGAAGAAAAAACGCACAGAAAGAAGCAAAAGAAATGCACAAACAAGCAACAGAAGTCCACAAAGACGAAGAAAAGTGCAGGAAGAAGCAAGACGTGCAGAAAGAACCAACAGAGGAGCAGAAAGAGGCCTTGTTGCAAAATCATCCCGTGCCCACAACTTTTTCAGACGGGTACTGGTGTTAACTGGCTCTGACTAACCAGGCCTAGAGCCAGTGCTATGATAAAAGACACTTAGAATACAGTGAAAACACCTACATACACTAGGGAACACTATGCGTTGGGGTACCCCTGTGATTAGCATGACCTCCTCTGTAAGTCCCTAGTACATAATAGGGCAGGGGGATTAAAACTAACTAACTAACTTGTCACATCACGCCCCGCCCCCTCCCTTCACCACTGTGCAAACACGCCCCATTGCGCGTTTTAAGTTGGGGGATTAAGTCCCCTTGAATCATGAGGGTCCCTGGGGTCCAACTAGCCCACCCTTTACCTCCAGTATGCGCCAGGGAGCTGCCTTGCAGAGAGGTGTTCAGAGGCCTCGCCCCTTTTTACACCTCTCTGCAACGCAGCTCTGTGGCACTTTCTGGACGTACCTGGTGGGCTAGTTGGCCCCCAGGGACCCTCAGAATTGAAGGGGATTTAATTCCCCATCTTAAAACGCGCCACGGGGCCTGTTTGCACACATGTCACCTGAAGCCCCGCCCCCTCCCTTCACCAATGTGCAAACGCGCTCCGTGGCGCGTTTTAAGTTGGGGGATTAAGTCCCCTTGAATCCTGAGGGTCCCTGGAGTCCAACTAGCCCACCATGTACCTCCAAAAAGCGCCACAGAGCTGCATTGCAGAGAGGTGTAAAAGGGGCGTGGCCTCTGAACACCTCTCTGCAACGCAGCTCCTGGCGCATACTGGAGGTTCCTGGTGGGCTAGTTGGCCCCAGGGACCCCCAGTATTCAAGGGGAATTACTTCCCCTTCTTACAACGTGCCAGGGGGCGCGTTTGCAGACTGCTGCAGGGAGGGGGCGGGGCCTCCGGCACGATGCCGGTCTTTTTTTTTTTTCTTTCCTTTTTTTTAAGGGAGGGGGGCTGCGTGGCCCCCATCCCTCGGCCACTTTTGGCCCCGGGGACCCCATTCCCCGGGGCCTGAGGATTTTTTTATTTTTAAACAGGAAGGGGGCCGCGTGGCCCCCCCTTCCCTGGGCCTCTATTGGCCCCGGGGACCCCATCCCCCGGGGCATGCCCTCTTTTTAAAAAAAAATATATATATATTTGGAGTGTGGCTGCGTGGCCCCCCTCCTCAGGCCATTTAAGGCCCCGGGGACCCCATCCCCCGGGGCCGGTCTTTACGTTTTAAAAAAAAATTCTTTTTGGGGAGGGGGGCTGCGTGGCCCCCCTCCCGGGCCACTATTGGCCCCAGGGACCCCATCCCCCGGGGCCTGGCCACTCATTGGGGACCGTGGGGGGTCCCCAATCCCCGCACGGTCCCGCCGGCTTCCCGCGTCCTGCGGGAGCCGGCATTGCTTTTCCATAAGGAGCTGCTGACATGCAGCTCCCCATGTGGAAAGCTATCTGCTTGCTTCATTGAAGCGAGAGCAGGTTTCCTGCTCTCGCTTCAATGAAGCAAAGCAAGTTTGCTATGACAGGACGGGAGCGCGCGGCTCCGCCCCTGTCATTGCAAACAGCAGTGTCCCGGGGTGGGCACCCCAGGACACTGCAGGAGCCGGCCCTGGGGGTGGCGGTCCCCAGGGCCATGGAGGGCTCCAGGAGCGGGGCCGCGCGGCCCCCTCCCTTCATTAGTAAAGCCCCGGGAGGTGGTGGTCCCCGGGCTTCGAAGGTCCGAAACGGACCCCCACATTTCTTTTGTTAGTGCCCCGGGAGGTGGCGGTCCCGGGGCGTGTGGTGGGGCTGGAGCCCCCCCACACAGGTAATTTAATTTAAAAAAGAAGCCCCGGGGGTGGCGGTCCCCGGGGCTGCGGGAGGGCTGAGTGCCCTCCCGCACGATTTAAATTCAAAGCCCACCTGGGGGCCAAATAACAACGAAGCGTGGGAGCCCGCACTTCGTTTTTTTTTTCACGGCGGGATCCCTAGCACCCTGCACGCATCCTGCCGTTTTTATTTGTAAAAATTTTTTGGGGCCCTGGGGGTTCTTGTGGGACCCCCTGAGCAGGCCTAGGGGGTCAGGTTGTTTCTACCCTGCCCCCTTTTTGCGTTTTGCACACTTGTTTCTGTGCCTCGGTTCTACCAAGGAATCAATCAATCAATCATATCATTTGTAAAGCGCACTACTCACCCGTGAGGGTCTCAAGGCGCTGGGGTGGGAAATGCTGCTACTGCTCGAAAAGCCAGGTCTTGAGGAGTTTTCTGAAGGTCAGCAGGTCTTAGGTCTTCCGTAGGTGGATGGGGAGGGTGTTCCAGGTCTTGGCGGCGAGGTGGGAGAACGATCTGCCACCGGAGGTCGCTCTTCGGAAGTGGGGGACAGTGGCGAGGGCGAGGTCGGCGGAGCTGGCGGGTGGGGGTGTAGAAGCTGAGTCGTCTGTTGAGGTACGTTGGTCCGGTGTTGTGGAGTGCCTTGCGTGCGTGGGTGAGGAGTTTGAAGGTTATCCTCTTGTTGACCGGGAGCCAGTGCAGGTCTCTCAGGTGGGGTGTGATGTGGCTGCGGCGAGGGATGTCGAGGATCAGGTGTGCAGAGGCGTTCTGGATGCGTTGGAGCCGTCTCCGGAGTTTGGCCGAGGCTCCTGCGTAGAGGGCGTTTCCGTAGTCCAACCTGCTGCTGACGAGGGCCTGGGTGACTGTTCTTCTCGTTTCAGTTGGGATCCACTTGTAGATCCTGAGGAGCATGCGGAGGGTGTTGAAGCAGGTGGAGGAGACGGCGTTGACCTGTTTAGTCATGGAGAGGGTGGAGTCGAGGATGACCCCTAGGTTGCGTGCGTGGTCGGTGGGTGTTGGGGCGGTTCCCAGTGCGGTCGGCCACCAGGAGTCGTCCCAGGCCGAAGGGGTGGATCCGAGGATGAGGACCTCCGTCTTGTCCGAGTTCAGCTTCAGTCGGCTGTTCCTCATCCATTCAGCGACGGCCTTCATTCCTTCGTGGAGGTTGGTTTTGGTGGTGTGGGGGTCCTTGGTGAGGGAGAGGATCAGCTGGGTGTCATCGGCGTAGGAAATGATGTTGAGGTCGTGCCGACGGGCGACGTGGGCGAGCGGTGCCATGTAGATGTTAAACAGAGTTGGGCTGAGGGAAGAGCCCTGGGGTATGCCGCAGATGATCTCAGTGGCTTCGGAGCGGAAGGGGGGAAGGCGGACGCTCTGTGTTCTGCCGGAGAGGAAGGAGGTGGTCCAGTCCAGGGCCTTCTCTTGGATCCCGGCGTTGTGGAGGCGTGTTTGTAGTGTGTGGTGGCAGACCGTGTCGAAGGCGGCTGACAGGTCCAGGAGGATGAGGGCCGCCGTTTCTCCGTTGTCCAGCAGGGACTTGATGTCATCGGTGGCGGCGATGAGGGCAGTCTCGGTGCTGTGGTTGCTGCGGAACCCGGACTGGGAAGGGTCCAGGATGTTGTTCTCCTCGAGGTAGCGGGTCAGTTGTTTGTTGACGGTCTTCTCGATGACCTTTGCCGGGAACGGGAGCAGGGAGATGGGCCGGAAGTTCTTGAGGTCCTTGGGGTCCGCCTTGGGTTTCTTGAGTAAGGCGTTGATCTCGGCGTGCTTCCAGCTCTCTGGGAAGGTTGCTGTCTCGAAGGAGGTGTTGATGACTTTCCGGAGATGGGGTGCGATGGCTGTGCTGGCTTTGTTGAAGATGTGGTGTGGGCATGGGCCTGACGGAGATCCGGAGTGGATGGTGTTCATGATCTTGATGGTGTCGTCGTCGTTGATGTTGGTCCAGGAGAGCAGGCGGTTGGTGCGGATGGTGGTCGTGGGGGCGGAGGTCTCAGTGGTTGTCGGGGCGGTCGTGGCGTTGAAGCTGTCGTGGATGTCTGCGATCTTGCGGTGGAAGAAGGTGGCCAGCGAGTCGCACAGGTCTTGCGAGGGTGGGACGTCGTTGGTGTTGGAGCTGGGGTTGGAGAGTTCCTTCACGATGTTGAAGAGCTCTTTGCTGTTGTGCGCGTTGTTGTCTAGGCGGTCTTTGAAGGAGGCCCTTTTGGCGGATCTGATGAGGTGATGGTGTCTGCGGGTGGCGGTCTTGTGGGCTGCGTGGCTGTCCGGTGTTCGTTCACGGAGCCAGATCTTCTCCAGCTTTCGGCAGGTTTACTTGGAGGCCCGGAGGTCTTCAGCGAACCAGCTGGCTTTCTTGTTGGTGTGACTGTTGGAGGGTTTCTTGATCGGGGCGAGGGTGTTGGCGCAGTCGTTGATCCACTGTCTGAGGTTGCGGGCGGCAGTGTCGGGGTCGGTGGGGTCGGCGGGTGGGCTCTGGGCGAGGGTGGTGGTTAGTTGGTCTTCGGTGACTTTGCTCCAGCAGCGGCGGGGCATCTGTTGGGTGCGGTGGTGCGTGGTGGGTTTCTTGAAGGTGAAGTGGATGCAGCGATGGTCTGTCCAGTGGAGTTCGGTGGTGTGGTTGAAGGAGACGTGGGGGCTTGCAGAGAAGATGGGGTCAAGCGTGTGACCGGTGGAGTGGGTGGGTGTTGTGACGAGTTGTCTGAGTCCGAGGTTGGCTAGGTTGTCGATCAGGGTGGTGGAGTTGGTGTCGTTGTTGTTCTCGAGGTGGAAGTTCAGGTCCCCGAGGAGGATGTAGTCCGTGGAGGCGAGGGCGTGTGTGCTGACGAAGTCGGCGATGGAGTCGCTGAACTGTGGTCGGGGTCCGGGGGTCTGTAGACGAGGGTTCCTCTGAGGGTGGTGTTGGGATCGGTGTGGATCTGGAAGTGCAGGTGTTCGGAGGTGCTGAGGGTGTCGTCGGTGTTGGTCGAGACTCTGAGAGTGTTCTTGTGGACAATGGCGATTCCTCCTCCTGCTCCGTTGGTGCGGTCCCTGCGGGTGATCTTGTAGCCTTCCGGGACGGCTATGGCTATGTCAGGTGCCGAGGCGGGGTTCAGCCAGGTCTCCGTCAGGAAGGCGACGTCTGGGGAGGTTGAGTCGAGTAGGTCCCAGAGTTCAATGGCGTGTTTGCGGGCGGAGCGGGTGTTGAGAAGGATGCATCTGAGGTGGTAGGGTTCTTTCCTGGTCGGCGGCATGGTGGGGCGGATGCTTGTGAAGCTGCAGTTCCGGCAGGTGAAAGCTCCGTGGGTGCGCTTCGGGGCGGCCAGGAAGCACGTGTGTGATCGTCCGGTGTTGAGTGCGTGGAGGGATCTGGCATTGTAGCGGTGTCAGGCGTCATGGCGTTCGCGGGGTCCAGGGGTCCTGGCGCTGGGCGCGGTCCAGGCGCGGACGGGCGCAGACGGGCTTGCCTTAGGCGCGCCTTTGGAGCGCCAGCGGCGCGGCAGCTGCGCGCGGTCGCTGTGCGGCCGCTGCGCGGCCTCCATATGAGGGGATGTGGGAGGGAGGAGCAGCTGGGAGGCGGGAGCGGGGCGGCGAATGGGAATGCAGGGGGGCCGGGCCGAAGGGACGCAGCGGCGGGAAAAACGGGCGGGCCGCGGGAGAACTGTGCACAGGAAGGAAAAACAAGTTTAGGCAAGAAAACAAGTACAGGCACTGGGGAATAAAGACAAGTCTGGGCAAGAAAGCAAGTTAGGCACAGGGGAATAAAAACAAGTCTGGGCAAGAAAGCAAGTTAGGCACAGGAGGATAAAAACAAGTCTGGGCAGGAAAGCAAGTTAGGCACAGGAGGATAAAAACAAGTCTGGGCAAGAAAGCAAGTTAGGCACAGGGGAATAAAAACAAGTCTGGGCAAGAAAGCAAGTTAGGGACAGGAGGATAAAAACAAGTCTGGGCAAGAAAGCAAGTTAGGCACAGGAGGATAAAAACAAGTCTGGGCAAGAAAGCAAGTTAGGCACAGGAGGATAAAAACAAGTCTGGGCAAGAAAGCAAGTTAGGCACAGGGGGAAAAAAACAGGTCTGAGCAAGAAAGCAAGTTAGGCACAGGGGGAAAGTACAGGATTAGGCAAAAACAATGCAGGCAGAGCCGTGCAGCAGCGTGGGGAGCGACCTGCTTGCGAGCAAGATGGCTGCCAACACTTCCTGGTTTGGAGTGTTGACAGCCAATTAGCATACAGCTCGTGATCGGGAAGGTGCGCTCAGGGTGCGCGGCCCCTCCGCGGCCATAGATATATATGTGGTTTTACTTTTGATTTTCTCAGGAACTACTGAACGGATTTACACCATTTAACCAAAAGGCACGACTCTGAACCAAGGGCTACCTTTTTGCCAAATTTGGTGTAATTCCATTCAGCAGTTCGGGCTGCAGCTGCGACTAAAGGTTCCTATGGAAAATTGCATGGGGAAAACACATTTTGGGACCCCCCTTTTTTCTCGGCCCCCACTTGACGAATCACCCCGAAACTTTCAAGATAGGAGCGGACCGGAGCGGGCCATAAGTTTTTAAAATTTCGCGAAGATTCGTCAACCGGCGCCAAAGTTAAAGGGAATAGAATGTTGCGGATTTCCTATGGAAAATAGGTCCTAACTATAACTATCTACTGGCGACCGCCAGTAGATAATATATATATATGTGATCAAGGCCCGAGGCAGGGCTGAAACGCATCATGGCTGTAGAGGTTGTTGGTGAGCAATAAAGAACATCTTGCTGTATTATTCTGTGGTCCATGCTCCGTTATTGGAAGGAAGATATCCAGTGTGTCAACGGAGTTGCCAGTAATATTATCTACTGGCAGTCGCCAGTAGATAGTTATAGTTAGGACCTATTTTCCATAGGAAATCCGCGACATTCTATTTGAAATAACTCTCTTGCCGGTTGACGTATCTTCGCGAAATTTTCAAACTTTGTGGGGCGCTCCGGTCCGCTCCTACCCTGAAAGTCTCGGGGTGATTCGTTAAGCGGTGGCCGAGAAAAAAGGGGGGTCCCAAAATGCGTTTTCCCCATTCATTTTTCCATAGGAAACTTTAGACACGGCTACAGCCCGAACTGCTGAACGGAATTACACCAAATTTGGCAAAGAGGTAGTTCTTGGTTCAGAAAGAACCCTTTTGTTAAATGGTGTAAATCCGTTCAGTAGTTGCTGAGAAAATCAAAAGTAAAAGTACATATATATCTATGGGCACGGAGGATCCGCGCACCCTCCCGATCACGAGCTGTCTGCTAATTGGCTGTCAACACTCCAAACCAGGAAGTGTTGGCAGCCATCTTGTTCCTCGGTAGAACCGAGGAACAAGAAAGCAGTAAAAAAGTGCGCAAAACGCACAAAGGGGGCAGGGTAGAAACACCCTGACCCCCTAGGTCTGCTCAGGGGTCCCACAAGGACCCCCTGGGAAAAAAAGCATTTTTTTTTTAAATCGGCAGGATGCGCTTAGGGTGCGCGGATCCTGCCGATAGAAAATCGAAGCGCGGTCTCCGCGCTCGATAGTTAATTTGCCCCCGGGTGGGCCAAGTCCCGGGGGCATGCTGGGGGGTTATTTTATGTATGGGGGGCCTCTAAGGGCCCCCAAGCCCCGGGGACCGCCACCCCCCGGGGCTTTTTTTTTTTTTTTTAAACCTGTGTGGGGGGGCTCCAGCCCCCCCACACGCCCCGGGGACCACCACCTCCCGGGGCACTAAGAAAATTGAAAATGGGGGTCCGTTTTGGACCTCCAAGCCCCGGGGACCACCACCTCCCGGGGCTTTCAAAATGTAGGAGGGGGCCGCGCGGCCCCCTCCTGGAGCCCTTGATGGCCCTGGGGACCGCCACCCCCATGGCCGGCTCCTGCAGTGTCCCGGGTGCCTACCCCCGGGACACTGCTGTTTGCTATGACAGGACGGGAGCCTCGCAGCTTGGTTTGCATTTTGAAAGAGAGAGCAGGAAACCTGCTCTCTCTTTCAAAATGCAAACCAGCTCTTTCCACATGGGGAGCAGCATCTTAGCTGCTCCCCATGTGGAAAAGCAATGCCAGCTCCCATACGACGCGGGGAGCCGGCGGGACTGTGGGGGGATTGGGGACCCCCCCACAATCCCCAACCAGAGGCCAGGCCCCGGGGGATGGGGTCCCCGGGGCCATAAGTGGCCCGGGAGGGGGTCCGCGTTTTAAGATGGGGAATTAAATCCCCTTCAATCCTGAGGGTCCCTGGGGGCCAACTAGCCCAACAGGTACATCCAGAAAGCGCCACAGAGCTGCGTTGCAGAGAGGTGTAAAAGGGGTGTGGCCTCTCTACACGTCTCTGCAACGCAGCCCCTGGCGCATACTGGAGGTTCCTGGTGGGCTAGTTGGCCCCTAGGGACCCTCATGATTCAAGGGGACTTAATCCCCCAACTTAAAACGCGCCACGGGGCGCGTTTGCACAGATGTCACCTCAGGCCCCGCCCCCTCCCTTCACCATTGTGCAAATATTCCTCTAAAATCTGCCGAACTACGAATTCTGATTTACTCACCTGTTATCAGGAGAGACCTCAGTGCTGCATCTTTCAGCCCAGTACTAATCCTGAAAAGTAATTTTAACCGTACTTACCAGTAACTTGAATTTCCTTCCATAGGATATCATAGCCTGCTTTTTGCTGAAAAAGTTTCTAAGTGTTGATTTTTGAAACACACAAATATTCCTCTAAAATCAGCCGAAATACGAATTCCGATTTACTCACCTGTTATCAGGAGAGACCTCAGTGCTGTATCTTTCAGCCCAGTACTGGTCCTGTAAAGTAATTTTAACCGTACTTACCAGTAACTTGAATTTCCTTCCATAGGCTAACATTGACTGGTTTCACTTGGAAATTCTTCTAAGTGTGGAGTTTTGGAACTTTAAAATATTCCTCTAAAATCAGCCAAAATACGAATTCCGATTTACTCACCTGTTATCAGGAGAGACCTCAGTGCTGTATCTTTCAGCCCAGTACTGGTCCTGAAAAGTAATTTTAACCGTACTTACCAGTAACTTGAATTTCCTTCCATAGGCTAACATTGACTGGTTTCACTTGGAAATTCTTCTAAGTGTGGAGTTTTGGAACTTTAAAATATTCCTCTAAAATCAGCCGAAATACGAATTCCGATTTACTCACCTGTTATCAGGAGAGACCTCAGTGCTGTATCTTTCAGCCTAGTACTGGTCCTGAAAAGTAATTTTAACCGTACTTACCAGTAACTTGAATTTCCTTCCATAGGCTAACATTGACTGGTTTCACTTGGAAATTCTTCTAAGTGTGGAGTTTTGGAACTTTAAAATATTCCTCTAAAATCAGCCGAAATACGAATTCCGATTTACTCACCTGTTATCAGGAGAGACCTCAGTGCTGCATCTTTTAGCCCAGCACTGACCCTGAAAAGTAATTTTAACCGTACTTACCAGTAACTTATATTTTCTTCCATAGGAATCCATTGTCTGGTTTTCAGCAGAAAAGTTTGTGTCGATTTTCACAAACTACAAATATTCCTTAAAAATCGCCTGTATGACTTAAACGCATTCTTTCAACTGTTTACAGGAGATGCACCAGTGCTGGATCCAGGATCCAACACTGAGTAAGAAAAAGTAACGATAACAGTTTTTACCTGCTAAGTGAATTTCCTTCCATAGGATAACATTGGTGATTCTATGAGAAAAAGTTTCAAAGTGTCAACTTTTAAAATACAATAATATTCCTTAAAAATCACTACTGTAACCAAAACGCTTTTACTCAACTGTTTACAGGAGATGTCCCAGGACTGAATCTAGGATCCAGTCCTGTGGTTAGAAAAGTAATCCATAAAGTAACTAATTGCATTTAACTAGAAATTCACATTGAGCTGAATGTTGCATTGTGTTTGAAAATGTGTTGCCCATTGCAACAACTGTAACTACTGTACTTAAAAGTCTATTGCCTATGTGCAAAGTATTTAAACTAAAGTAATTCATTCTGAGAAAGTATTTTTTGTAATGTATAATGTAATTACAATGTAATTTAAAAAATAAAATATGTAAAAAAAAATTGTTTCTAAAAATGTAGTAAATCAGTATGAAAAAAATAAATATAACAATTAATACATTTAAAAATTGTCATTTACAAAACCTTTGAAATTCACTGAAAAAACCATAGGTTTCAGGCACGTTATAGTTAGAAATTAGCATTTAAAAAACCTTAGAAATTCACTGAAAAAACCATAAGGTTTTAGGGACAGTTATAGTTAGTTGGACATTGCACTCGTACAAAACCCGTGAAATTCCCCGTTATAGTTAGTTCAGGTAACTATAACTCGCGCCCCGCAATGCACTGCTGATGACGTCACATATTACATCACTCATGACATGGTCAGTGACATCACTGATGACATCACTGATGACATCTCAAATGACATCACTGATGACATCACTGATGACATCATCCATGTGAGAATTTAATGCATCTTCTCACACCCTAATATAAGTTTTGATACACCCACTCTAAATTACAGACTGCCATTCTCAAAACCATACACACTCCAATACCAATAAGTACATACCCACTCACTGATTCTTAGGTCTACACACACACATCTACTCACTCACCCGTACAGTCACTCATAGTTACAGTCACTCAGTACAGGACTATCATATGCACTCATACACCTATATAAACACTCACACAACGCAACTCATCCATAGAGGTACTCACACACCTAGTCAGTCATGCAAATAATTAATCACACTCCAATTTACTCACCTATACAGTTATACACACCAGCTCACTTACTCATAAAAATACTAGCACATTCTTACGCTCCTATGCAATCACTGATGCAAGCACACACTCATCCATATAGCCACTCTCACAATCACACACTCTCACTTATAGCTATTTATATACTCCAACACACATATATACTGCCTTTCACATATGTAGTTACTCACACATGTACCACTGAGATATACATTCAATCACTAACACACCCATACACACACTCACCCACCCATACAGTCCATCACAGACGAACTCTTGAAACCATGCACCCAGTGAATCACCCACTCACACATCTATGTACAGAGTCACACACACCCCACCCACACAAACACTCAGGCACCCATACAGATACTCAGACAATCAATCAATAACCCATGTAGACACTCATGTAGCTATTCAGAAAGCCATGCAGCCGCTTACAAACTAACAGACAGACGGATACAGACATTCACACAGTTTAGTCACTAACCCATGCATTCAGTAAGATACATTTAATCACTCACTTGTAGAGTCAGTCACTCACGTACTAAATCATCCATTCAGACACTTATACACCCACTCATTCTTCAATACGCCTTTCCCTATATATATTAAACATATTTAAACTTTACAGAAACACACAGTCACTGGATGATGTCATCAGTGATGTCATCAGTGATGTCATTTGAGATGTCATCAGTGATGTCATCAGTGATGTCACTGACCATGTCATGAGTGATGTAATATGTGACGTCATCAGCAGTGCATTGCGGGGCGCGAGTTATAGTTACCTGAACTAACTATAACGGGGGAATTTCACGGGTTTTGTACGAGTGCAATGTCCAACTAACTATAACTGTCCCTAAAACCTTATGGTTTTTTCAGTGAATATACATATGTATATATATATATATGAAACGCACTTGGGCCAAATTATGTGCAGTTAAAAAATATTGAACATAATAAATCAGCATCAATAATGGATTGTAACACACATCAATGTCACAATCAACAAAATAGATAAAGGCAGCTAAAAAATGCATTTTACTGACAACATGTGGTTGAAATGAGTATGGTGCACTAAGCAATGTGGGGGATATTCTCAAGAACGTGTGTTAACTATCGCCAAATTCGCTTAACGTAACTTCTCACATCGCAGTCTATCGCGGGAAAATAACACTGTGTTAACGCAGTACTCCCAACCCGGCGGCACCATGCGATAGTCTCACGATAACGTGACAAATGCCTGTGTTAAAATTAACACGACGTCGAAAAAATGCGAAACAGGAAAAAAGTTGCGATGTCCCAAATCGCGAAACAAAAATCAGGGATAACCAGCGACAGGCCTGCGATTCCCACGCGACATGCAGGAAAATGCACTATAAAAGCAGAGAAAAAAAAAAGAGAAAAAAATGTAACTGCGTAGCACCATGGACGCACCCGGACCGAGTGCAGAGGACAACGCGAACCCCACAAGCCCCACAGACGACCAGCCAGGAACCCCAGGGCCGGGGAAAGGCAAGGAGAAGAGGAAGAGGAAGACGGGGTTCAGTCCGCAGGAAAACCGGATCATCGTCACGGAGGTGACAGAACACTACCAACAACTGTTGGTCACCTCCACTGTGTCATCGGCAACACAAACGGAAATATGGCAGTCCATTGTGAACAACGTGAATGCAGTCGGAGTGTTGAAGAGGTCAATGGAGGAGGTCAAGAGGCGCTGGCATGATGTGAAAAGCCAAACCAAGCAGAAACTCGCTGTCAACCGGAAGGCAGCAACGGCGACTGGAGGTGGGAGTCCTGCGCCACAGGAGGAGCTGGATGAGCTGGAGGAAATGGTGGCCACAGTCATCAGTGCGGCGACGGTGCAAGAAGTTGGAGGTACGGACACTGCTCGATATGACCTGACCCAACAGCAACAGGGTGAGTAACGCCCAGGGACGGGGGGAGATGGGCACAATGGCACACATGCACAATTATGTGTAGCACACTGCACACCCACAATGACTGTGGAACATGTCCCTGATGGCCTTGGCACACTGCAGCTCACATAGAAACACCAAGTAGGCCCCCGTCCACCATGTGCACAAATGCCCCCCCCATCACCAACCTCACAACCTACCCATGCACATGTGCTGAACCCAGCAAAGCAGCGGCTCTGTGAGCCACACTGACAACGCAAGTGACACTGCATGACCAATAGCATGGCTGCAGTCAAAATACATGACATGGTGCACGCCACGACTCTGAGGTGGCCCAGTGTGGATAACATCCTCAAAGGAGCAGGTCACACTCTGACACATCCACGTGTACATACAACCCCTGACGTCAACAACACATCTGCAGACAAACAATGCACAAGAGTCCAAAATCCGTCCAAGAGCACAAATGACCCAAGTCGCCAACATCTCAGCACCGTAAAAGCACACAAGTCAAAGGCACACCGCCTCAAAGGGATAAGGGGCCGCTAAATCAGAGCTGCAGGGGCGACTCTCCCACAATGCAGCACACACACATAGCAATCACAGCACATCAACATTGACAACAATGTGGTACAAAGTGCCACACTTACACCACAGAACAGAGGACACAACTGGTGCCGCATGTGCGTAGAAACTGGCCAATCACATCAGGCATAGCAGGAAACTGTCAGATGATAATGTACGAGTACAACCTCACATCCGTCATGTAGTCGAAATGCCCACTGTCTCCCATCAAATACCCAGCTCCTCCAAAACAGTCACAATGTACATTGTCATGCAGTCTGTATGTAAACATGTACAATGCGTGCACATACATGGAACACACTGTTAACCTGCATCTCCCCTTTACATTGCAGAGGGACAATCAACACCTCCTGCAGAGCAGAGCAGACATCTCTTCAGTGATGATGAAGAGGACCCCCTGGCCATCTGCTCCGACACCCTCCAACGGCTCATGGACAGCCTCCGCACCCCACCTCCAGGAGCAGGGCAGCCCAGCTGAATCGAGGTGATCCCACCCCCTGCACAGACCACACAGCAGGAAGCACCCACCACCACGGCTGGCTGCCAGCACCTCACCGAAGAACACATGGCATTCCAACGCCGTGTGTCAGACTGCCAGAGGGGGCTGGCTGAACAGGTACGGGTGGGTTTTGACCTCATGGCAGCCAAACTAGATGCCATATGTGGGTGTCTTAGTCCCATCGGGGACCACTTACAGTCCCTAACGGACACCCACAGTCCGCTCCATGCCCTACAACTATCCTTGGCTGACCTCGCTGGAGCCATTACTCGGATACAAGAACTGTCTAGTCAGACAGGCTCCAGCGATGACAGCACAGAGTTGGCACAGATGCAGAGGACAATGGAGAACATGGAGCGGATGCAGGCAGGAAGGATGGCTGCCACGGCTGAACACCAGCGAGATGTAGCTGGGATCTTCCAATCCCTGCAGATCCTCATCTTGCCATTGCTGCCACAGAGCCCGTCCAAGATGACTGATGCAGGAACTTCGACACACACATCTCCGCCCCCTGATGTGTCAGTGGCACACAGTGATGCAGCCATACCACCTCCGCCCCCTGATGTGCCAGTGGCACACAGTGATGCAGCCATAACACCACCACACATACCTGGCACACCTGGCACAGAAGACATATCAGAGGACGAAGATGTGGATGGTAATGACTCTGTGTCAAAAAGGAGGTTGTAGCATTCATCCCCGCCATATGGCCTGTTTCTGCTTGGTACAGCCCTCTGCATCATGCCCTGGTACAACACCTTCCACTGTCCCCTGAAACACTCTGCAACATTCACCTGGACCCCGACATGGACTGCCATATCTGCTCTGGTTACCAATGACACAGCAAACAGGCTGCGGACTCAACCCTTCCTCTACCGATTAACATGTCATTCCCTAAAGGACTCTGTTTGGCCCTCCACTGGGCAACCATGTAATGTGGGGTGTGCATGGCCATGTACCGCTCCAGCTCCGACACTCCACAGAATGTGAATAAAACATTCCTAATCACACAGATGTGTCATGTCTATGTTCAATCAAGTATAACAGTATGGATGACTGTAGGGACATTGATTGCACAAAAAGGTACACCCTGGGAAATGACATCAATGCGCATGTTTGACCTTGACACACATGGCCAATTAGATGACTGTGAAGGTGTGAACTAGCTGTGGCCTCATTGATCATGAACAACAATCCTGCAACCCCCCAACGTAGCCCCACGTCCATGTATTAAATAGGGCTGTGTGTAAAAATGTCAAAGTCGGTAGGAGGCCTAAAGTAGTGTCCCACATCACATGTGACAACAGAACATCTCTTCGCATACCTACACACACTCAACTGTGTGGACACAGCCTGGTTTGATGGAACACATTGATCCACATGGCAAGAAGTTGGACACCATACTCACATTGCTGAAGACACGTAAGCCCACAGGTCTATCAGCAACTCTCCCAACCACAATGTCTGGCTCACAGAGGTGGAGCTGGCAATAGGGACTCACGCCTAAGTGAAATGCATCAGTCAGTCCCTCCCTGTGTACGGACAATGCTCATTGAGGCACTCGATTTGGCATGCTAATCAACACTCATCACAGTTGAACACTAGTGAAGTTGCGTACACTTTATTAGCATGTGTGTGTCAGTACGGGCAAGACAAGGGCCACAACATGCAGACCAATGCATCATACACTAACAGGCAGCAAAGGAACATGTAGAGGTGCAAGACATGGGGAGGCACAAATGAACACCAATCATTACGGATGCCAACAGTCTCAGCCCACCTTGCCTTGCTGGACGAGTCATGTTGTGTTTGGCGAATGCTCATTGCACCGTGTCAGGGGACACCACTCACAGCCCATGGGGTCTGCATAGTCCTGTACCACCGGACTGCGCTGACTGTCTGCTCTGCTGACAGTGAGCAGGTGAAGGAGTCCAACAAGGTCACATGTAGTACTACATTGCCATGTGTGTACTGTCCCTCCAGCGGTGTGTCAGGTTGAGGAACGTTGCCAGGCGCCGCTGTCCACTCACCTTGCACAGGTGTGTGTCAACCCGCAGTGTTGCACGCACATGCATTCTGAGTGCAGGCGAATGCAGCCATGTCCACTGTTATGGTGGGATATGTGCCCATTTCTCCAAGATGCAAAAGGGTGTTGGGACCTGTGCTATGGGTTACAATCTTTTGTGGCTGCAGGAACGTAGTTACTCGTCCATGAAGGCGAGCGAAGCTTCATGGGCAATCAGTTCCAAGAGTACATTGTTGTCGACTTCAACGAACACGGGGGCGAGCCAATCCATTAGCTGGTCTGGACAGATGTGCTCCGTCCATGCCGTTTCACCAATCCGCAACACAGCCCAATAGGGGAGCGCTTCGATGTGGTCACTGCACACGAGGAATTGTGCAATCTCACATGCCCAACTGCCAGCACATACGCCAAATATCAAGGCATCCAATGAACGGGTTACACTCCTGGTCGTGGTCCAACAGGGGGCGCACACACATGTCATAATCCAGTTCAGCTACCGTTGTGTTGGATAGGCAGAAATCCATGGGCCACTCGAATATGCATGATCGACAGTGGAACCAGGGCTGGACGCAGGTGACGTATGCAAGACGGAAGCTCAGACGGTAACTGATGCGCAACACTGCCAGTGGCAGTGCCCCCAACAAATGCAGCATTCGGTCACGGTACAGTTCCACATGACAGGGGTTGTGCATGTGCCCGGGATGTTCTGACATTGCGTTGTTCGCTCTCGTAGAACCAGCACTCTTCTGACCTGCGGCTGTTATGTGGATGATATGCCACAGCTCGGAGCAATGAGTCGTATGAGTGTGCAAAGTTTGGACGTATGGGTTGTCCTGTACGTAAGTGTCAAGGCCATTCCATGCAGGAGTTCCTCGAGCAAGGACTTCTGTGTGTGGGGTGTGGATACGTTGATCTTTCATTAGCGCTGTGTGTAGTGTGGGAGTCGTCATCATCTGCCATGGTATCTCTCTCAGGGGGTGCCTGCCGCATGCAATTCCAAGGTCGGAGGTGCAGATGTCCTTCCGCCTTCTGTATTGAGACATAGGGGCTTTCATCCCTAATGTTAGTCTGACTACTGCTTGAATCCTGGGAATGTGATTTGGCTTTCGCACAGCAATTGAGGCTAGGCCTTGGGCTTATGGTGCACCAAAAGCGATGAACACACACAACAGTTGGCATGTATGAGCCAAGACCCCGAGCGGCCTTGCGCTCCTTGTACAATCCCTTCGTGCGCGGACGCCCTCCGGCTGCATGCAACATTGCAACATTGTCGATTGCGGGCCGTGTGGCGCAGACACTGCAACAGAGACACACGCATCAGTTGGTTTCCTGTGCAGCCCAGATATGAACCACGCCCAGAGGCCAGGGATAATTGTTCACACCCCTATGTGGCCTGGCGTATGCCGAGCCAGCCCACTCGGCTTACATATAAAGGGGGGGACGACGATGCTACGTGTCCCAGTTCTTCCACACTGCCTGAGGTGACATGGCTGCGTCCGCCTGGCATATGACGAGACTCAATCATATAGGGTCCATGACTTGCGTTGCACGGTGTCGGTGGCACCGGTTACACTGCGGCCGGCACGGGCCTACCGCCACGGGACAGTGACTTTCTGTGAACTGAGGTAGGGGCCCCTAAAGTGCTGAGTGGGTGTGCAGCCTGCGATGATGTCGTGTGCACTGATATGGTCTCTGCCATTGCAATATCAAGACCCAGAATCAAGTGTGCGACCTGGTGGACCGCAGTGTAGGCCTGAGCCAGCGGGCAGCGCGGGCCTACCGCCACGTGGTGTTGCCTCGCAATTCACAGAGTTAGTGGCACCTATAGATCTGAGCGGGTGTGCAGCCTGCGATGATGCCGTGTGCACTGATATGATCTCTGCCATTGCAAAATCAAGACCCAGAATCAAGTGTGCGACCTGGTGGACCGCGGTGCGGGGCTGCATGATGTGGAGGCTGCCAAGGTCGCGGGCCCCGGGCTTGGAGCTTGCACCGGCACGTGGTGGGCCCTCTTGGTGACACGCCGGTGGCGGAAGGTGAGCAGTGAGGCCTGGGTGCGCAGGGGTGGGCAAGCGATGTTGCCGTGTGCAATGATATGAACTCTGCCATCATTAGCTGTGGACTCTGTTTCAGATGAGGGACCTGGTGGACTGCAGTGTATACCGGCACGTGGTTGGAGACACACCAGTGGCAGCAGGTGAGCTGTGAGGCCTGGGTGCGCAGTGTCGGCACTGTCTCTCCCTGTCCCTCTCTTCCTTTCACTGTTTCTCTCTCTCCCTCTCTTTCTCTATCTTTCTCTCTCTTTCTCTCTCTCTCTCTCCCTCTCTTTCTTTCACTGTCTCTCTCTCTCCCTCTCTTTCTCTATCTTTCTCTCTCTTTCTCTCTCACTCTCCCTCTCTTTCTTTCACTGTCTCTCTCTCCCTCTGTTGCTCTCTCTCTCCTTCTCCCCTCTCTCCTCCTTTCTCTCTCTTTCTCTCTCTCCCTCTCTTTCACTCTCTCTCTCTCTCCATTTCTTTCTCTCTCTCTTTCTCTCTCTCTCTGTCCTTTGTTGAGCGCATGACATGCCTTCTTATCTTCAATTTTGTCTTGCAGGCTGTGACATACAGATTGTCCAGAGAAGACCCGCCATGACTCTTCCAATTATTAGTGTTGAGTTAAATTTGAATAAAATTATTATTTTTGAAATTCTAAGATGTATGAATGCTTTTCCTTTTTCTGACCACACATGAATGTTAATTGTTGTACTTGTGCGACATCAGGCGAATTGTTGTGTCCGTGTATTTGTAAGGTAGATGTGACATATCTTTGTCCGGTGGGGGGGGGCGGGTGCCCGGGGTAGGGCCCCGGGTGGGGGTACTGGGGGATTGGGGGGCCTGGGGGTGGTGGCGTTGGGTGTTGTGGCCCTCTTGGGGCTCCAAGCTGCATGATCAGTAGCTCCATGGCATCTGTTGTTCTTCAGGTGTGGCTCTGGGCTGGGCTCCCTTTCATGGTGCAGGTTGTCGTCCGACTTAGCACCAGGTAGGAGCAGGCGTTAAATCCCTGCTGCTAACACGCCTTATCACATGTTTTTGATTCTTATCGCCGATCTGGCTGGTCGTTGAGAATGTTGCGAAGTGGTGTTTCCGCGGCTTTTTGCACGGGAACGCCTACTCTGCATATCATTAGCGTTAGTTGACGGTGTCATCCGTGGCGATGTGTTTTGCGGCTGCTATCGCAGGAAAACTGGTGATATCGGCTGTTAGCACCAGCTTGTGAATGGTGCGATGAATTTATCACCACTTTGGCTGCGATAAAGTGCCGCTAAATCGGTGATGATTCCTTGAGAATATGCCCCATGGTATTATAACAACAAGGCATATTTTAACATTTTATGCATTGCAGTTAGTTTTATATCATTTACATATGTATGTATTTGTATGTGATTTTATATTTTGATATACTGTTTTAGCATGTATTTTATCTATTTATTGCTGATTTTGCA